>OY757925.1:7005666-7553766 GCA_963585895.1 Sepioteuthis lessoniana
AGACTTTTTTCGTATGGGCATTTAAAATTCTTGTAGACTCTTGAAAATTCAGTATGTTATTGCTATACATCTTATGAGATGACTGACCAATTTTTATGATTTCAGCTTCAAATGAACAGCTACAGCAGTAATTGGAATACACCCTACTAAAGCCTGATTGTCACAGCTGGGGAATTTCCGGAAGAGATTCCATCAGAAGAGGCCAGCACTCTTCAAATCGGGTCAGTGGCATTTACACCAGGATAATGCACCAGTCCTCGACTCCATCCTTGTCACAGACTATTTGACCAAGATGGGCTACAAGAGGGTGCTACTCCTTTCCTTGGATTGCTCCACTTTACTCTTGATCCGTACCTTATAATGCTGACTGTTAAGCAAAGCAACATCAAGTACTATTTTTGAGTGTTTGGTATGACTTGACCTGGGACTGAACCCTGGTCTCCCAGACCATTACTGAATTCTCAACTCATTAGACCAATGGCCATAACCAACTGAAAACTATTCAAACTGCAAACAAGAGTTCAAGTCCCACTGAATGCCCATTAACAAGGCCTTGTGCCATATATGTTCTCTGACAAAAGCAACAAGCTGGAAACATACATGTATGTAAGAACAAAATAAATAAATCCTAAATAATACAAATCTCATCATGGACCTACTCATTTTAATATATATATATATATATATATATATATATATATATATATATATATATGCATGTGTGTGCGTGTTATAACTGACAAATATTCATTAATGTGTAATGTATATAAAATACCTTGATTAAAGTTTTGAATATTTCCAATATTAAAATTTAAATGATGACATTAGCATAGACATTATGTCTAGATACGGCAATGTCAGATTACAAAAAAAAATAATGAAGCTAGTTTCAGTTTTATATTAGAAAATGTTATTTGCAAAACACAGAATTGTACAAGGGCCGCACCCTCCATTTCAAACAGACCTAGTTGTTTTCTTTACAACATCATATTAACTCAGAGAACTTATGCAAAGCCCATCCACCATGTTTATTCCTTCATAAAAGACTGCTACAAAGACAAAGGAAATAACTAAGTATTTACAACTATCAGGCTAGATGACTCAGACTTAGACACTAACTGCATACAACCTTTTCTTGTTTCCTAAACTGAAGATTTATCTAAGGGTTAAGATTTGAAGATCAGAAGACATTAAAAGAAATATGAGAACAAAGATTCACACTTTATGACAAGTGAAATTCTTCACTGAAATAAGAGAGTTAAAAATCAATGGGACTATTTTAAACAAACTTAATTTTTCATTTATTGTTCATTTTTGTCTTGGTAAATACAGTTTAAATCTTTTTCAACACACCTCATACATTTTATTACATGTGTGTGTGTGTGTGTGTGTATGTGTGTGTGTGTGTGTGTGTGTGTGTGTGTGCGCACTCTTAGACATTTATATATATTTGCACGCATATATATACATGTGTATATTGAAATATAAATTTTCGTATGATATAAACATATTGATTTCTCATTTCATGTCTTTCCATATAACAAATCCCTTTTCTCAACATCTTAATCTGTATCTCTGTATCTGTTTCTTACCTTCTTTATATATTGATGGACAAATAGAGCATTATTCTATTATACACACACACACACACACATATATATATATATATATATACAGAGAGAGAGAGAGAAATTGATGACAAGGTAATCCAAGTAGAAGGAGAGATTTATTGAGAAACAAAGTTGACACTATAGCATTTCGGTTCTAATGAACCATCATCATTAGAACTGAAACACTATAGTCGACTTTGCTTCTCAATAAATCTCTCCTTCCTCTTGGAATACCATTTTATCAATTTCTCTCTATATATTGTCGGATTACACTTCACACACACACACACACACACACACACACACACACACACACACACACACACACACACACACACATATATATAAGAAGATAATTACTATATATATATATATATATATGTTATAACAGTATTGGTTGTCACTAAATCACTTTGTGAGTTTGTGTCAAACTAAGTACAATATTTAGGAGAGAGCTATTATATAATAATAACAAATAAATACATATTAGATTTGTATATTCAATTCCATGGAATTGGATATATAAATCTAATATATCTTTATTTGTTATTGTTATATATATATATATATATATATATATATGTGTGTGTGTGTGTGTGTATATATATATATGTATATATATATATATATGGAGTGTAATCTGACAATATATAGAGAAAAATTGATCACATAGTAATCCAAAAGGAAGGAGAGATCTATTTATAAGAAGATAATTACTATTATATATATATATATATATATATATATATATATATATATGGGAAGAATCTTACTTCTTTGTTTTGGTCAACCAAGTTGAACTCACATAGTCCAATGTTATTTAGCTGCTGGTGCTTTTATATATTTACACCGTATAGATTGATGCTTTATATATTTGGCTACAGGTGTATGTATCTGTTTCATACATCAATACATTACCTTTTTTTCTTCACACACATACACACATATAATCATATTTATATATCTAGTGTTTCTGGTGCCAGACTATTACATGTACTAATAGCAATTTGACATAAAAACTTATCTGAAAATAGATTATTGACCACCTTGTAATATATATGGCCACCCAGCAAATATCTGCAAGGAATATTTTAAGACTAACTTCATAGCTATACAAGCAAGACAAATGCTTTTGGTGCCAGTCCCTATCAGCTTTACTATTTTGGAGAACTTTTTATTTGAAAGATGCAAGTAATTTTCCCCGTATAAGCCATTACCAATGTTGAATAATCCTATACAGACCAAGTCCAAGTATAAAATCTTGTTGGATAGTTGAACTCGGACCAGCATTTAAAATTGGGTTATATTTCTGCTTAGGTTTTGGATAAGATTTCGTGACATAAATAAGACGAGGAAACTTTCTTGAACAGATATGTTCCTTACAGTGGATAATTACAGGCATGAATGGACTTGTTCTAATATCTGCCTATGTCTTTACCTATTTATTCCTCATAACATCTTTATCCGTTTTTATCTGTATTTAAAATCACTTCGGTTACTTTATATATTTACATGGTATAGATTAACGCTTTATGTATGAATAAATATATGTGAATAGATTAATAAGTCTGCAGTCTGACTCATACTTCTTAGCTAAATTTTGATCAAAAATTTTCACAGCATAATATTTGATCTTTGTGATTACTATCCACAACTTCAATATTTCCCAAACTTTTCTTAATCGAGGACATCCCATGTTTTGCAACTTAGTCTTGCAGATCCATTTCAACTAAATAGAAAGTTTGATCTTCACTGGATGCTCTATAATTACTGCCTTGTACCAAACTGAATCTATGCTTAACTTTTTAGGGCACCTCATGTAGTTAGCAAGTTGGATTAGCTGATCATAGTGAATTTGATTTTCACTGAGTGGCTCATACTTTTAGCTTTTTGTCACAGTTAAGCTAAACTTTGTTAATAATTTTCTTCTTCAAGACATAGTTACAGAACAGCAAAAATATATTAGAGCACCTTGCATATAAACCCAAATTTTTTTATTTTTCTTTTGTCCATGTCCTGTTTGTTATTATTTTAAACACTAGTAGTCTTAGTAGACTGTAAAATATAAAAAATTCTTTTTATATTTGACAAATTGTATATTGTACCATACCCAGATACGGATATGTAAAACATACATAGTAAAAGTAAAGTTGGCAACCGTAGTCGAGGGCAACTAGAAGGCTCCCTTTTCAATAGCTACTACACTGAGGTGTAGGGGAGGGCACTACTCCTTTCCCTGGATTGCTCCACTTTACCCCTGTTACGTACCTTCAGTTGCTGAGTGTTAACCAAGGAGGTATCAAATACCATTTTTAAAGTCTTTGGTATGACACAACCTGGGATGGAACCCAGGTTTTCTGGACCATTGGCGAGCACTCTACCCACTAGGCCAATGAGCCGGTTATGTTCATAACATATATACATAGAACATTGGAATCTCGAAACACGAAAAACACTTACGACTTCTTTGTTCAGGCACAAAACTTTTTATTGCCTTTGAGTTTAAAGGTTCTTTGACATAAGGAGAGAGATATACATTCTTTCTATTCTGGCTTTTCCATATCCCCTCCCCACCCCAACACGTGTGGTACCCACCATGAAGGCCACTGGCCTGGCTTCGGTGAGCAAGTGAAAGCCAACTGTCTTCTCCCGAGGCAGAACTCAGTTCAACTAACTGACTTTCTCAAAATCCTCCATGCACTTCCGGTCCATGACGTCACCTGCACTCTATAGTCCCATTTCCCATCTGGGCTATTGTGACATCTCTGAGTGACACGTCCGTTTCGCCCGCGCACATGAACACCTGCGTTAATGTTGCACCTAAGTAACCCATGCACTGAGCCGAAAGGTTCTTAGCCTAACTAAACCCAAAGGCATGAAACAAAATCCCTCGGCCATTATATTACAATGTGTGGGTACTAAGTAACTTTTTACATATTCTTTATACTACTGAAATGAATGCTTTTGTAGCTTAGATAATAAAGCAGATGGTATGTAGAACCAGGCTTACTCAAGACCATAAGAGGATGTAAGTTTGCATCTAATTAGGAGCCTAATCTTTATTCTTGTTTTTACTGTGTGTTTTTTCTCACAATCACTGAAGTGATGACCTTTGGTTAAGACCAAGACCTGGCCTAAGACATCAGCAACATGATAAGTTACCTGGGGTGATAAGTTTTAGGGGATTTGCTACGTGTCTGAGACAGATTTTCCAAAAACAAATAGAAAAAGGAGTTATATTAAATGGAATAAAAACAGTCAAAATAAGATAATTCACAATAGGTTGGGTTTGGTTTAAGCATATTTACCAACCCCTCCGCTCGGGCAGGATATGACACAAGGTCAATTTTAAAGCGGAGTTTAACAGGTTTGAATTCAGAGTTTTCCTTCTCCTAGACTAGTTGCCTCACCAAGGCTGAAGAACCAAGTCTGCCCTACTATTTACCCATAGCTGGATGGAGAATAATTGGATTCATACCTTTCCCTTTAAGGCATATCAACCACTGTAGGTTATTTAATGCCAAATCCTCTTTATACATATATGTACATTAGATATATGATTATTAAACACATTTTGTTAATAACATTTTTAAATGAGCCTAAGCCCATTCTTTTGCACAGTTAAATAGTTCTAAGTATATCTATGTATCTGTAAAAATTCAATTAAACATCAGTCAATTCTTTACATGCAGTTAAACGATCAAACAATTCTATTTCAAACAATTCAATTTAGCATAAGTCATTTGTTTGCACACAGTTTAAATGTCAAACAGTGCTATTTGGATAGGACCCTATCAGGTGCTAACACTCTGGATAGGACCCTATTGGATAGGACCCTATCAGGTGCTAACACTCTGGATAGGACCCTATTTGGATAGGACCCTATCAGGTGCTAACACTCTGGGCCAGGGTATAGTGATGGTAATGAAAGAGTACTCCACATTCCCCAAAGCTCAAGCACTACTTGTGCCTAACTATCAGATTGTTTATAGTGTCATATCCAGGACACTTGTTGGGGGAGGGTCTTACCCCTCTGCAGAGATATAGTCAGTGTTTTGTACAGCCTGTGCTGGCACTCACAATGCTGGCACTCACAATGCTGACACTCACAATGCTGGCACTCACAATGCTGGCACTCACCTCGACCAGAAGACAAGTGGATTGTTTAATTAGCCCTCGCCAAGTTGTAGCAACCACAAAATGTCTTAAGATTCTTTACAATCACAAACATTAAAATTACACACCAAAATTAGTTGGTTGGTTATTTTTTAATGGTATGTCAATTCTTGTGGGCTATTTAATGCCAAATCTATTTTTTTTGCATATAAGATTTCATATGTATTGATAAATTGGTAGAAATAATTTTCATCAGCTGTTTCTCTCTACACGGTTGACCCTCAACCAATGCCTTCTAGCACTTTTGAAATAAAAAGGGTTAGACATTTGTTTACCATGAGAGCAATTTGAAGAATATAGTCAGGACTTAATCATATAGGGGCTATGGCTTGACTTGGCAGGCCAAGTGATCAGGCATCGGGCCTCTCCTACTGCCTGTCTAGCCCAAGTAAGGACACAAGTGGAGTCTCAGAGGTCATATAAACCTTAGTATCACAGTCACAGACCACTCAGTCACCAAAACTCCATCCTCAGGCATTACAAGTTGCTACACATGGTGAACAGGGGGTCTCATTGGTAGGTTCTCACTTGTCTGCAAAGACACAGTTGGTGTATTCTTCAGCTTCAGGTGACAGGGCAGATTTCGGAAAGTCCGTGAAAGTGCAAGTAAATTATGCTATGTGTAATTAATGATTGATTGATTCTAATGACATGTTAGGTTAGGGAATTGTGTTCATCTTACATTTGTATTTACATTTTTTGTGTAGTTATTTCCTACCAGTTATTTTTGCATAATTGCCTAATGAGAAGAGTGTTCGCCAATGGTCCAAGAGACCGGGATTCAATCCCAGGTCAAGTCTTACAAAAGACTCAAAAAATGGTACTTGATGCCACCTGACTTAGCACTCAGCACTATTAGGTAAGGGTCAAGGGTAAAGTGGAGCAACCCAGGGAAAAGAGTAGCACCCTCCACAACACCTCGGCGTGGTAGCTATTGAAAAGGGAGCCTTCGGGTCATCCTCGACTAAGGTTGCCAACTTTATGGTTTCAAGTATTCCTATTTAATAGTAATAATTATATTGTTTCAAGTAATTGTTTCCATTTAATAATAGTCATTTGTTTGCATGCAATTATATAGTTTCAACTAGCTAATAATAACCCTTAATAAACTATCATAGCTTCAAGTAACTATTCTTAATACAAATAATTTACAGTTATATAGCATCAAGTATCTCTGTCGAATACAAATAGTTTTTAAAAAGATTTATTTGACTCTTAGATAGACCCCCAAAAAGTACTAACATATCAGAATGGACCTGGGAGTAATGGCAAGGTAGGAGTACTCCCCACTCCCAAAACTCCAGAATTGGAGTCTCATCATCAGATTCAGTTTAGTGGGGAGACCCTATGGCATGGTGGATTACATTCTGGACATATTACATTTACTTTTGGAGTAATGCTCCACGGGAAAGGTATGAACTTCCTTATATGCCTTAGCTATAAGTTAAGTAGTACCACTACAGTTCTTCTACTAGGATGGATTTGGCATTAAGTAACTCCTGAAGGTTGATATGCCATTAAACAAAGAAAGCAAATCAAACCTCTAATATCAGCATATTCTCAGCACCAGCTTAACCATAAGTTATGTTATGTTGGTCAGTGGTTGACCAACTTCATTGGCTGATGTGGACATATGACTAAAAGCAGAAGATTGGATTTTTCAGTCAGGAGATTTTTAATGAAACAGAGATATAATTTAAAAGTGTTGTATAGTGGCTTGTATCACGTACCTTCTGGTATCTCGGAGCACGTCAGTACCAAAAGATCTTGGTCAGTATCAAGACCAACTTTGGATGTAACACCAACAGTCTGCGACTTATAATATTTGTTGGACTGTACCACTTCAGTTAATAAATAATCAATTCTATTTCACTGTGTATCTCTTCCTTACCAAGATACAACAGAAAGGCTTGATGGCTACAACACAAAAGAATGACAAAATTATTTCTCTAATGACAGTTGAATTTCAATAACTCACAATCAGAACCATCTTCAATATTTTAACATCTAAATCTTATTTTCAGATATTAAAAAATAAAATGTTTGTCCACTTGTTTTCATCTCCCAGACAGGAATTATGCAAGGTGGCTTTTGTGTCCTGTCAAGCACCATCAAGATCCGCTTATCATGTAACACTGCTTTCTTTTACCTTATCATTTTGATGAATTTTTAATTTGTAAAATACATTCTATCTATCTATCAATCTATCTATCTATCTATCCTTTCTTTCTAGTTTGTCTATCTATCTATCTATCTATCTATCTATCTTATTTTCTCTTTGTTTTAATTCATCTCTTTGTTGTCTCTGTTCAAATCTATCTATCTATCTATCTATGTGTGTATGGGAAGTATGAATGATAAAAAATGTTCTGTCATATATATATATATATATATATATATATATATATATATATATATATATATATATATATATTGAAAATGTATCTACGGATCTGTCCTTGGCCTGATTTTCAATAATTTCTACATGTCCGACCTCGAAAATAGAATTTTTAATACCATTAAAAAACCTCCTATATACCTAAGATATGTTGATGATATCCTTATTTTTGCTATTGATATTAACAAAACAAACACACTCCAAGACACCTTCCCAAAAAATTCAGTTCTTAACTTTACTCATGAACTAAACAAAAACAATAAAATTCCTTTTTAGATGTTTTCTTTGATACTAAAAATAATTATAATTTCACTACCTCGACTAACAAAACCCCCTCTAATAACAATTTCTCTACCCTCAACTTTAAAAGTGAATGCCCCATCTGATATAAAAAAAAGCAATTATTAATAACCTAATATCCCATGCAAAACTAATCTCCTCCTCCAAAACAATATTTTATTGTTTTATGAAGAAATAAAAAAAACATAAAACAATCTCTCATCAATAATGGGTTCCCTAACTATATTGTTGATGAACAAATTAAACATATAATTAAAAATGTTAGCCAACAAAATAAATATTGCAACACTCCACCCAATAAACAAACTTTAACCAAACTTTTTTACCGCAACCAAGTGCTCTACAATTATAAGTTAGATGAAAATATTTTAAAGACATTGATTCAAAGAAACCCACTCCCCACTGATCCTAATAAAAAAATAAATCTTATCATATACTATGATAAATTTCAAACCTCCAACTTAGTCATTAATAATAATTCCTCTCCCTCGATTGGAGTTTTGCAAAAAACCGTTATATATCAATTTAAATCTCCTCTAGGAGATTGTATCTCTGAAAACAGCAATATATATGTTGGTTTTTAACCTCAACTATCCAATCAAGAAAACTTACAATGCACCTTTCTGATACCAGTTCCATAGCACAACATCTAAAAAAATATTCATGCCTAACAACTGAATTTTGGAAAATTCTAACAGAAAACAATATTAGAACAACTAAATAACAAACAAAAACTACAGATTCTCGAGGCACTACATATTAGGAATATACAACCCGAACTTAATAGAATCAATTTTGAATCCAGTGCTAATGTACTTAAATATCTTTAGCAATTGACGCTATTTATAGAAACAAATTTTAAAAATAAACGCTACACAATACACCAGTATAAACGTTCATTCTTATAAAGTAGTAATGTATATATAAAAGATACATCACTTTTGAAATACATCCTACACTGATGATGGCCCAAGGATTGGCAGAAAGTACTTGGGAAATAATTAAATATGGAAGATTTATTAACCAATTCCCACCAGATATCATAAAATCAATACTGCAACTCCAAAAGATTAAAAAAATATTTTTAGACAAAAAACGTCTATAATGTTTAATCAAATATATATATATATATATATATATACAAGGGTAAGCTGAAAAGTTCATATAATGATGTCATGTCTTCCGTTGATGAATTTTTTTTACCAATGGGGTCCAAGCACTGCAACACCAAAGGAAGAAATATGTGGACTGTTATAGGGATTTTATTGAAAAATAAACCTGATTTGTTCAAATTCCATGAGTGTATCTTGGTCAATCTAAACTTTTCAGCAAATCCTTGTATAGAGATGGATGGTGAGAGAGAGAGAGAGTCAGGGAACACAGTTCAGTCAGCATGACATGATGATGAGGATATATATATATATATATATATATAGATATGTATATTTTGGCAGCATTTCTTCATTAATACGTATTTCGTTGAACATAATAGATAATTTTTGTCTACATATTTTCTTGTTGATCCTTTCATATTGGCGTATTGATTTTATGATATTCGGCAGGAATTGGTTGATGTATCTTCCATAATTATTTATTTCCCAAGTACTTTCTGCCCGACTGTGGGCCATCATCAGAGGAGGATCTATTACAAGAGTGATGTAACTTTTGTATGTACATTACAACTTTGTAAGAAGAAGAGCATCTATGCCGTTGCAGTGTGTATTGAATGTTCCTAATATGTAGTGTCAAGAATTAATCAAATTACATATTAGGAACATTCAACCCAAACTTAACAGAATTCATTTTCAAACCAGGGCTAATATACTTAAATGTCTTTAGCTATTGACACTATTTATAGAAACAAGTTTAAAAGTAAATGCTACACACTGCAACGGCGCCGATGCTCTTCTTCTTACAAAGTAGTAATGTACATACAAAAGTTAAATCACTTTTGTAATAGATCCTCCCTAGACGATGGCCCAAAGTCAGGCAGAAAGTACAAGGGAAATAAATAATTATGGAAGATACATCAACCAATTCCCACCATATATTATAAAATCAATACGGCAATATGAAAGGATCAACAAAAAAATATGTAGACAAAAAATGTCTATTATGTTCAACGAAATATATATATATATATGATAAAATAATCCTCAGTCTTATATATGTATGTATGTGTTTATTTATCCAACCTCTACCCCATCAGCACAATGTGAAACAAGGTCAATTTTTAAGTGGAGTTTAACAGGTTTGAATTCAGAGTTTTTCTTTTCTTTGACCAGATGATATACAAAAGTTAAAGAGCATAGTCTGCCCTACTATTTACCCATACCTGAAGGAAAAATAATTGGATTCATACTTTTCCCAAGAGTATTAGCACGATGTCAAATGTAAACAGCCTCATCCAGGATTTGAACACGAAATGCCGTTTCCATCTAAAACAACTATAACTATTACAAGTCTAGAAAACATTAATTTATGCCATGTAAATATCTGAATATCAAAATAGGATTCAACTGTGTGAGTTCAACTCAGTTGACAAAAAGTAATATCTTCCCATACAGTATACTGACTTGACTATGGGTATATATGGATCTGTTAAATAAATACACTCATATATATATAAACACACACATATATATATATATATTAACTCAGTTATCTATGAACAATTGGCAATGAATGTTTCATAATCTATGACTGGTGGAATGAATTGTTAGGTATGAATCGTCTAGAGCTATAAATTTTTGGTTGTTTTGTGCGCTATAAGAATGGTGAATCCCTCAAATATGACCCAGATATATGCACCCAATGCCTTTCATACCCACTGACGCCAATCAGGCAATTGTGAGATTTCTCTGATGCGAGTGTTTGGAATTTCAACAGATGCCTTCATCTCAGATCTTGGAACAAAGATAATCATTTCTGAAAACAGGACAGAATGTAGTGTTTGCTTTGGGATCTTTGTAAAGGCAAAACAATAATAAAAAAATAAAAAATAAAAAGAAGATTAAAGGAAAAGGTTTATTTGTAAATGGCAAGAAAAGATAGAGAAGCAAGAAGAAGAAGAAGAAGAACTGAGTAAGATGAATAAGAAAAAGAAAGGAAAAAAGAAAAAAGAAAAACAAACAAATAATAAAAGTTAAAGAAAGAAAGAAAGAAAGAAAGATTGAGAAGAGGAAGTTGAAAAAAGAAGGAATAATCCAAAGAAGGATTAAGGGTGAAGGAAAAGAGAGAGTAGAGATGTTGAAAAAGAAAGGAGAGTAAAAGAAAGGAGAGTAAAGAGAAAGAAAGAAAGAAAGAAAGAAAGAAAGAAAAAGGAAGAAAAATTTAGAAGAGGGAGTTGAGAAAAAGAAGGAATAATCCTGAGAAAGATTAAGGGTGAAGAAGAAGAAAGAGTAGAGATGTTGAAAAAGAAAGGCCGAGTAAAGAGAAAGAAAGAAAGAAAGAAAGAGAAGTAGACAAAGTGACAGAGAGTTTTAACAACTACCAACTTGGGAAACTGATGCTTTGTAGCTTTTTGTTTTGCTTGACAGCGAACACAGAATGAAGGAAAACAATCCAGTCATTTGGCCTGAAGCAACCCAACCTCATTCTTTACTTTGATCTGAGATATCAGCCTTTTTATCTCCAACAGTTGGATTATTTTCCTGTTTGCATGTATGCAAACACATGCACACAGTCAAAGATTGTGGGTGTTTTTGGTAGGTGAGAGAAGACAAGATAATGCAACAACTGCATTATGGTATAAGCTAAGTTCTTTTCCTTGTTGCCCTGTAGGTGGTTTGTCATCACATTCTTTCATGAATTATATGAAAACTGTAGCTGTCAAACATCAGTTAGTATGATAAATCATTTTTGTGGATCTTTTATTCATTTTTATTTTTTGGATGAAAAACCATTAATTTTGACAAGCATTTTCTTTCATCTTGATTTTTAGTCATCATTTTTTTTTATTACAACTCCCTCTGATTGTCTCTTAAATCATATGAATCACAAATAATAAAGTATAAATTCTCAGTGAGATTTGAACTTTTAATGAGGAACTTTCAAATTCAACTGCACAGAGTATTTTTAAGGTGGTTTGTTTATCATGGCAGGAAATGGGATTAGTGTCTAAGTTCAAATCCTGAGCAAGACTGAGATTCACTTTGTAATAATGCCCTTCGGAAAAACATGAATCCATCTATCCTCCCTCAGCTAGTAGGATAGACCTGGTTTTTAGCCTTATCTAGTCTAGGTAACAACACATAAACTCAGCCCTACTACTTGATGAGAAGGTCCTCACCACCACCTCCAAGACCAGATGATTAACTTTAAATTACCCACTAATATGAACACCAGGTGAATCCTGGATGTGCCAGGTAATTAAATATATACATAGTACATCATTGTCGGAAATGGACACAGCAACCCATGTTCAAATTCTGGACAAGGCTGTTAATATTTCACATTGTGCTAATAACCTTGAGAAAGGCATGAATCCAATCATTCTCCCTCTATCAAAGGGTAAAATAGTAAGATAGATTGGGGTTTTGTAGCCTTGATATGGCACCCTACCTAGGAGAAGGAAAACTCTGAATTCAAACCTATTAAACTCCATGTGAAAATTTGACCTTATGTCATGTCCAGCTTGTGCAGAGGGGGGTTGGTGAATACATACATATATACATATATAGTATGTATTTGTTAAAGTATCAGTTAATTATTTTTCTTGGAACTGTTTTATCTAATTAATTTAAGAAAGATTTTATTATTATCAATAGATAAAGTGAATTCTTATCAATAAAAATAAACTGTATACATAGAGAATTCAATTAATTGGCTCATTTTGTGTGACAGAAGATGGTTGGTTTGTTGGTTGGGGTTTATGGCATATCAACCTTTGTAGGTTATATAACGCCAAATCCATTTTTATGTAAATAATCAGTTCTATTTCAAACAATTCAGTTTTACATGAGTACACAGTTTTAATTGTCAAAAACATTTCTATTTCAAGCGATTCAGTTTATTTAAACAGTCCTAATTCAGCTAATCCAGTTTAGTATAAGTACAGATTTTGTTTACACAGTTAAATGTCAAAACAGTTCTATATATAACTATTCAGTTTAGTGTATGTACAGTTTCAATGTTAAAACAGTTCCATTTCAAACAATTCAGTTTAGCATAAGCACACAGTTTCAATGTAAGTACAATTTTCTATATTAAACAATTCAGTTTAGTGGAAGTACAGTTTCAATGTCAAAAACAGTTTCATTTCAAACAATTCAGTTTGGCATAAGCACACAGTTTAAATGTAAGTACAGTTTAGGTGTCAAAAACATTTGTATTTCAAGCTATTCCATTTAGTCAAACAGTTCTAATTCAAACAATTCAGTTTAGCATAAGTATGCCGTTAGTTCTATATAACCCATAGATAGGGCCCTATCAGGTGCTACCATTCCGAGCCAGAGTTGAACTGGGAGCAATAGTAATGAAGGGGTACTCTGTATTCCCCTAAGCTTCAGCATTACTGGAACCTCACCATCAGATTGTTTAGTGTCATATCCAGGACACTCATTGGGGGAGTCTTACCCCTCTGCAGAGGTGCAGTCGGTGAATTCTACAGCCCCAGCTGACTGAGCAATCTGACAGAAGAGTCACTATAGAGGACATGTCTGAGTGACTGGGAATTTTTCGGGGTACAGCACACATATATGATGACTTTGCCTTTTCTATGGTCAGTTATCATTGGGTTTTACCATGACAATGTAATTGCCCAGTCAGCTGGGGGTGTAGAATACACCGACTGCACCTCTGCAGAGGGTTAAGACCTCCCACCAATGAGTGTCCTGGATATGACATTAAACAACCGGATGGTGAGTTTCCAGTGATGCTGGGGCTTTGGGGAAAGCGGAGCACCCCTTCATTGCCATTGCTCCCAGGTCCACTCTGGCCCGGCGTGGTAGCACCTGATAGGGCCCTATCTATTGGTTAAATAGAACTAACAGCATACTTATGCTAAACTGAACTGTTTGACTAAACTGAATAGCTTGAAATAGAAATGTTTTTGATGATTAAACTGTACTTACATTTAAACTGCGTCCTTATGCTAAACTGAATTATTTGAAATGGAACTGTTTTTTTTAACATTGAAACTGTACTTACACTAAACTGGTTTGTTTAATATAGAACTTTTTTGACATATAACTATGTGTAAACAAAATCTGTACTTATACTAAACTGAATTAGCTGAATTAGAACTGCTTGAATAGCTCAAAATAGAAATGTTTTTCACAATTAAACTGTACTTACATTTAAACTGTGTACTTATCCTAAACTAAATTGTTTGAAATAGAACTATTTAAAAAAAAAAGGATTTGGCGTTAAAAAACCTACAAAGGTTGATATGCCATAAAATCCAACCAACCAACCAACCAGGACAATGGAAGGTTTCACACTCTAGCAAGAACAGTGAAAACCTTTTGTCAGTTTGGTTAGGAACAGATGCCACATTCTCCTTCCGGGCTCTGGACTCTGAGAATGTGGCTTCCTCTGATTTTCAATTGTATTCATCTAATGCAACAGCAGAAATAATAAAAGCTTGGTTTCTTTCTTTCAAAGAAAATTAACTTTTTTTAAAAAATTCTTCTGAAAGTATTTATTTATAGATTTATATATGTCATTAAAGAAGCAGTCGTTAAAAATCAATAATATCAATGTTTTTAAACATTGTTATTGTTAATTATTATAATTCTTCCAAAATATCAATAGATAAGAATCATTCAATGAATTAAAAGAAAGTTAGTTTGACTGTGCAGTAAATAATTTGGACTCTTTTTTTAAACTTAGCTCTTGTTTCTTAAAATTGAATAAAATACATTTTTCCCCTAAGTGTGTGTGTTTGTGTATGCATGAGTATATATGTGTGTGTGTGTGTGTGTGTGTATATACATATATATTGTATGTGTAAATGTGTGGAAATATATGTGTATATTTGTGTGTATATATGTACATATCAATAAGTATATTTGTGTATATATATGTATGTGTGTGTATTAATATATATATATATATATGTGTGTGTGTGTGTGTGTGTGCATGTATATACATATATATTGTATGTGTAAAAGTGTGGAAATATATGTGTATATTTGTGTGTATATATGTGTGTACGTATGTATATATAAATAAGTATATTTGTGTATATATGTGTGTGTGTGTACATATATATATATATATATATTCATATACATAAATCTATCTATCTATCTATCTATTAATCTATAAAAACACACTCACACAAAAAAAACCCACACACATATATATATATATATATATATATATATATATATATATATATATATATATATATATGTGTGTGTGGGTTTCTTTTTTTGTGTGAGTGTGTTTTTATAGATTGATAGATAGATAGATAGATTTGTGTATATGAATATATATAACTTGGGCAGGGTCTACTTTTTCCAGAGATCTTTTCAGGAAAGAAATCTTGAAATCAATTTGAAAAAAAAAAGAAAGAAAAATCATCTAAAAAACGTCACCCCAAAGACTTTTCCATTCTTTATGGTACAATTTATTTTGCCTGAAGGAAACATTGCAATTTCCATAGGTCATTCTGTTCCATCGTTATCTGCTTTAATTGAATTCTACAACACATGGAACGAGTTTCAAGTTTTCTTGCTTCTTTCTGTAAAATAAGACACACAAACGATAGTTGTACAGGTGTACAGAGTAAACAATAGATTTTTGTTATATATTTAAGTTGTCCTCTGTCAGACACTGGAACAGCAACCTATTTTCCTTCTTCCATATCTTGTTTACACAGTCGGCTGGAGCTGTTAGAATACACTGACTGCATTTCTGCACAAGGGTAAGAACCCTACCCTAATGAGCGTCCAGGATATGATGCTAAACAATCTGATGGTGACGTTCCAGTAATGCTGGAGCTTTGGAGAATGCAGAGTACCTCCTCATTACCATTGCTCCCAGGTCTACTCTGGGTTCGTGTGGTAGCTTGGTTTGGTTTGGTTTCTTTGTTTGATGGCATATCAACCTTTGTAGGTTATTTAATGCCAAAGCTATTCTCCTAGAAGAACAGAAGTGGTATTATTTAAACCATAACTGGGAGGATAAAGGGGGTTCATACCTTTCCCAAGAGTATTTGCCCGAAACTGAATGTAATAGTGCGACTGGAGTACGAACTCGCTTACTACAATTCCGCAATCCACCACTTTAACCATTACACCACGAGGACCCCCGCCTGTGTGGTAGCAACTGATAGGGTCCTATCTATGGGTCAAATAGAACTAAATTGTGTACTTATGCTAAAGTGAATTGCTTTAAATAGAACTGTTTTGACATTTAAGCCACATACTTATATAAAACTGAATTGTTTGAAAGAGAACTGTTTATTTGTATTAAAATGAATTCAGCATTAAATAAGCTACAAAAGTTGATATGCCATAAAGCCAAACAAACCAACCATTTCTTGTTCTCCTTCTTTTATTCTTTTTTGGTCCCCAATTCTGTCAATTTTTTTCTAACTTTTCATTTTCTTTGTTAATTAAAGTTTATCTTTTCTTCTACAATTCTTTTTCCTTCTGCATTTCATTAATCACTTTCTTTTAATACTAATACCAATTTTATCTTGTATTTCTTATTCTAATTTCATTTTCTATATCTGTCAACTGTCCTCACTAGTTTCACTCTCCCTCAAATTGGTTTGTTATCATACGATCCCAGTTTATTAAAATCTATCAACAAAGCTGTTTGTATCAGAAGGTATTCTGGTTTGACGCACAATTTAATTCGACGCATAATTTCACCCAATCTGGATGACCTATCCTATTCAGCCCGGATCTCCTTTCCCGGGCAGCATTCAATTCCAAAAATAAATGCATTTCAGTGATTGCAGAAAGTGTTCAAGCCCTGATAAAAACCTGAATTTCAAATATTCTAATGCTATATTTATTAATATTATAAAACGTCTCAATATATCTGCATAATTAAACACACACACACAAACACACACACACATATATATATATATATGTGTATAGATGATGGTGATGATGATGATGATGATGATGAAAAATAAATGGAAAAAGTGAATATACAAAAAACATCCACTTTTTCTTTTTATTTTTCATCATTTTGTCAGATCTACCAAAAATATCGACCTTTTTTCCATATCTATATATAGCATCCATATTAGTGTTGGATACCATAATAAAAGAAAATAATGATTTTTTATAAAAATATATTACTCTTCTTTATTGCCATGAAAGAACCGAAATTGCTGCAAGTGAGAGAGAGACAGAGAGACGAAGAGACAAAAGACTTGGACTTCTATCATTGATACCACATGGATACGTATTCAAGAGTTAGTCAAGAACTGCTTGGGCTTATATCATATGTTCTTAACCCATGTTGAGATACATATTTCAGAACTTCTTGGTTCCTTGACAGGAGGTTCTCAGCCTGGGGACCGTCAGCCCATCCCTCCGGCTAACCTCACTGGTTGCTCTCTGAATCTGACTGAATCTCTATGCATCTGCCTGTGAATCTCTTGTCATTATATAATATTCTTAATGCCTACACATTTTCCTTCTGGTTCTCAATTCAAGTAATTTATTTATGCTGTCCTTTGTTTATACAGGTGTGATATCCTGTTTATGAAATCCCTAACTTATCATTCTGTCAAGGTCAATATGTAACAATAGTATGATTTTATTGCCGTAATACAGTCAGAATATCCTTAGAGAATAAAACAATTTATAACTAAATCCTATTTTTGTGGTGTCTTTATTCGTTTTGAACTGGATTTGTTTAATTATTCCCATTTTTGAAATAATGGAGATAACTAAGAAATGCTCTTTAGAATATTGCACTCCTTCCTACATAGAAGCATCAATATCACTGCGGATTGTGGTTCACTATGAAATACTCAATAGAATCCTTTAATACTTCCCACATAAAAGCATAGAATATGATGAGCAACCCTCAGCAGAAGATACTCCTTGAAAATAAGGTACCCTGGGTATGATATTAAACTGCATCTATTGAAGCTCCATTTCTGGAGATCTTGGGAGAATACAGTCACTCCTTCTTTACTATTACTCCCAGGTCCACCTAGTGGTAGCAAGCTATTATTCAGGTTCTATCTATGGATCTGAACGAAATTTATCAAGAATACTTCATACCATACAACTGCACACAAATTATACATATTATATTCATACATATATACGAGGATCACTAAATAAGTTTCCAGACTTTTTCGTATGGGCACTTTTATTGATAGTACACACATGAAACTCTAGTCCCCTTCGAAGTAATCTCCTCCGGCTGCAATGCACTTGTTGTACCATTCCAACAACTTCTCGAAGGCCCCATGGAAGTCCTCTTGTGTGAGCGTGTCAATGACCTTCATCACAGCCTCTTTCATCTCCTCAATTATCTCATAACGACAGCCTCTGACTTCCTTACTCCTCCCACACCTCTCTTCATCTCTTACAGACTCCCTGCTTTCCTTGAATCTCTTATGCTATGCAAAAACTGATGCTCGATTCATGCAAGATGTTCCAAAAGCAGTCTGAAGCCTTCCATACGTTTTTGCGGCATTTTTTCCAAGTTTAAAACACAATTTTATTGCATATCATTCTTCTAAAGTGTCCTCATGTCCAGATTGCATTTTTGAAATTCACCAGCAGTGACAATCAGGCTTTAGTAGGGTGTATTCCAACTCTTGCTGTAGCAGTTCATTTGAAGCTGAAATCATAAAAATTGGTCATTCATCTCATATGATGTATAGCAATAACATACTGAATTTTCAAGAGTCTACATCAATTTTAAATGCCCATACAAAAAAACGTCTGGAAAGTTATTGAATGCAACACATTATATATATATATATGTATATATATATATATATATATATATATATATAAAGTAAGTTAGCAACTGAAGTCAAAGGCAACCCTTAGGCTCCCTTTTCAATAGCTACTACACCAAGGTGTTGGTAAGGGTGTTACTCCTTTCTCTGGATTGCTCCACTTGATCAATACCTTATAATGCTGTGCATTAAGTAAGGAGCCATCAAACACCATTTTTGGAGTCTTTGGTATGACTCAACCAGGTACTGAACCTCAGTCTCCTGGACCATTGGCAAACATTCTAACCATTATGCCAATATTCCTGTTAATAAATATATATATATATATATAGGCATACTTCATTGCAGTAGTGTGGAGTACAATGATCATCTTGTCAGTTATCAGCTTGATCCCACTGGTAAATATCAAATGTTGATTAGAATCCTTGACTTATTTTTAAATAGAAGCATCAACATAATCATGGATTCTGAAAGGCTTATAAGCATCCCTAACTTCTTTCTAAATAGAAGCATCAACATAATCATGGATTCTGAAATGCTTATAAACATCCCTCACTTCTTTCTAAATAGAAGCATCAACATAATCATGGATTCTGAAAGGCTTATAAACATCCCTCACTTCTTTCTAAATAGAAGCATCAACATAATCATGGATTCTGAAAGGCTTATAAGCATCCCTAACTTCTTTCTAAATAGAAGCATCAACATAATCATGGATTCTGAAAGGCTTATAAACATCCCTCACTTCTTTCTAAATAGAAGCATCAACATAATCATGGATTCTGAAAGGCTTATAAGCATCCCTAACTTCTTTCTAAATAAAAACATCAACATAATCATGGATTCTGAAAGGCTTCTAACGATCCCTCACTTCTCTCTAAATAGAAGGACTGACGTGTTTTATGAACTGTAGTATATTTATAAAATCTGAAATCACTTCAGGGTATGAATATCCATTCACTCCTTCATATTAATCTCCGTTTCCTTAAATCTATCTTCGTCTCTTAATTTTTACCAATTCCTCTCTTTTCACATCTATCTCAGCCTGTTAACAGCTTCCTCAATTCCATCATGTATATCTATGTTGATAAAATTTCATTAATCTTTTTTTTTCCTACTCTTTTCATGCATATTGCATGTATATGCACAAATAAAGACATAGTTAAAAAACAAGCAAACTGAAAAATTCTGGCACATCCTTATGTCTTGATTTATTTACGCATACACACAATAAAAATACATACACACATACAAATGCTCCACAATCCCATACACATAGAAATCTTTATGAGATATGAATTATTTATCAGCTATGACTTGAATGACAAATATTAGAAGCATAGGATATTACTAAGGAAGAAGTAATCATACCATTTTTAACCAATAATAATCTTTCTTATTTAACATTTACAGATAATAAGAAAGGAAATGTAAGGAAATTCTGCAGGAGGTCACAACAATGATTTCTGGAGACCTTTTGTCTTTTTAATCTTCTTTTTATTTCCTCCTCTTTGTAAAACTGTCTTGGGACCTTTTCTTTTTTTTTACTCTTCTTTTTATTTCCTCCTCTTTTTCTTACTCTCCTTTTTACTTCTTTTCTTTTTCTTACTCTCCTTTTGATTTACTCTTCTTTTTCTTACTTTTCTTTTTATCAACTCTTCTTTCTCTTACTCTCCTTTTCACTTAATCTTCTTTTTCTTACTCTCCTTTTTATCTCCTTCTCTTTTTCTTACTCTTCTTTTTATCTCCTCTTCTTTCTCTTACTCTCCTTTTTATTTAATCTTCTTTTTACTCTCCTTTTTATCTCCTCCACTTTTTCTTACTTACTCTCCTTTTTATTTACTCTTCTTTCTCTTACTCTCCTTTTTATCAACTCTTCTTTCTCTTACTCTCCTTTTCACTTAATCTTCTTTTTCTTACTCTCCTTTTTATCTCCTTCTCTTTTTCTTACTCTCCTTTTTATCTCCTCCACTTTTTCTTACTTACTCTCCTTTTTATTTACTCTTCTTTCTCTTACTCTCCTTTTTATCTTATCTTCTTTTTACCTTCTTTTCTTTTTCTTACTTTCCTTTTTATCTCCTTCTCCTTTTCTTACTCTCCTTTTGATTTACTCCACTTTTTCTTCCAGGTTCTCTCTGACCCAGAATGTTGGTACCTGTTAGGGTCCCATCTATGAGTCAGATAGATATGTTAAAAAATTATTCATATTCAATATAACCATGAGCATAAAAAATTCTTAAGAAACAATTACACCAAAAAGTAAATATGAATGTACAATGAACACAATTCCCTAACCTCTAACTGTATATTTAGCAGAAGAGCAAGACCCCAATAAAAAGATGTGTCCTGCATCTGATAATGAGGTTCTGGAAATCTGGGGACAGTAGAGTACCTCTTCATTATCAAATAGCTTCCCTAACTTCTAGGTATATCATAACCCTAGAGAGGTTGACATGCCATTAAAAATCAATTAATTTTTTTTTCTTTCTATATTTATTAATTCTCAGTTTTTATATATATTTTTGGATCATTTTCCTCTTTCTTTTAAACTAAAACCAACATTATCCTATATCTCAACCTACCTTTCTTTTCTATGTCTGTCTACTGCTTAGTTCATTATTCTCTTCAGGCACAAAATGATTTTGACCAATCTGGCCAGTATATCTTTCAGGTATATGAATTTGTAAGAATTACTTTACTAAAAGTCTTTCATGGTTTATCACAACTGCACTAAAAAGCTCTTATGATTCTCTTTGCGTGAATTTATTCAATCTGTGTTTAGCAAGACTTCTGTATGATTTTATAAGATGAAGAAAGCTTTGTTTTAACATGGAGCTATGCACACAGCTCAGAGTCTAACAAATTTGGATATCATGCTGGTTGAAAAAGTGGTTCATATTTTGCCATCTGTGCTTTTATATCTCACTGCTTCTAATTCAGTTTCTATAGCAACAACACAGGTTCACAAACTGGTGGTTAAAATCTTTTGCCAAGGGCAGATAATTGAATATTTTCCATACAACATCTTCCATTAACAGGCTTACTTCTCCTCTAAAGTGATAATTTAAATTTTATCACTATAAAAAGTCAAGGACATATTGATTCTTTGCCAGTCCTATTGCAAAAACATATCTAGTGTAATGAAAGACCTCTTGATTTCAAGGTGAAATATTGGTTGGTTGGGTTTTATGGCATATCAACCTCTGTAGGTTATTCAATGCCAAATCCATTTTTATAGAAATAGTGAGTTCTATTTCAAATAATTCAGTTTAGCATTAGAAATGAGTTTAATTGCCAAAAACATTTCTATTTCAAGCTATTCAACTTTGTCAAATAGTTATAATTCAGCTAATTAAGTTTTGTATAAGTACAGATTTTGTTTACACAGTTAAATGTCAAAACAGTTCTACATCAAACAATTCAGTTTAGTGTAAGTAGAGTTTCAATGTCAAAAACAGTTCAATTTCAAACAATTCAGTTTAGCATAAGTACACAGTTTAGTTCTATTTGACCCACAGATAGAACTCTACCAGGTGCTACCACTTTGGGCCAGAGTGGACCTGGGAGTGATAGCAATGAATGAGTACTCCATATTTCCCAATGCTCCAGCATTAATGGAACCTCACCATCAGATTGTTTAGTGTCATATCCAGGACACTCTGCAAAGGTGCAGTCAGTGTATTCTACAGCCCCAGCCGACTTGGCAGTAGTGGTATTAGATAGGAATACTTAATACCATATAACTGCATCTAAATTATTTGCATTGTATTGTATTTGCTTTCTGATTTTCTATGAACTGAGTGGATAAGATCCTGCTCAACTATGTGACACATTTCATAGAAGTGCAATTAAACACAATCTCTTCCCCCCCCTATTCTGTCAGCACAATCTCTTTTTCCTTCACTCCAAATTTGTTTTTGTTATTTCATTTACCTTTTTCCTCTTTTTCACATTACTTTTTTTTGGCTCTCAGGACTCTTACTTTAAAGGCTCTGATCACATACTGTTCGACAACTTTTGTGAAGATTCCATATTAACTTGGTCCCAATCTTTATTTTATTACCATTTTTCTTTTTATTAAATTTCTAGTATTATTGGAATTGGCCACAAAATCTCTAAAGCTACTGATTATTGCTAGAAAATAAAGTGGGATGGGGAAATAGATTCTGACCAAGATATCTAGAAATAAAAATTCCCCCTCCCTCCCAAAAAAAGAATAGAGAATAATCATTGTCCCTAAAACTCCATTTTTCTAACAAGAACTACTTACAATGTAATTACAATTATACATGTAGATAGAGACATAAAAATGCATGTGTATGTCCACACACACACACACACACAACCTAAAAAAAAAAAAATGAAATAAGATGGTTGAAGAGGATGATGACAAAAATATTAAGATAAAAGTCAACCAAGAAATTATTAAGTTGTTTTGAATATTTCAAGAAAAGGTAGAGTAGCCTTGATTTTGAAGTGAATTTAGATTACGTGCATTAACAGATCATCTCCCATAGAGTTACTCAGTCAACAACAAAACATTATAAGATCACTTTCTCTATTTTGAAACTGTTCCAGTCACAATTAAAATACACCAATTGTTTTTTCAAACTTAGAAACTATTTGGCAGCTTTTGGAATGCTTTTTTGGACAACACCCATGCCAAATTTTGGTTTTAATTCTTGGCCAGGAATCTCTTGAAAAGCAACCTACATTGTGAAATTTTTTCAGTAAGCAGAATACCTGAAAATTTCTAATGTACGCTGCAATAAAATGAAAGGTAGACAGTGACTGATTGCAAAGAAAATTAAATTTGGAGACTCCACCGACTATCCTGAAAGTATCTAGCAATTTTCAGTATCTTCACTGGCCATTCTTTACTAATTATTTAGGATTTTTTGGCAAAATATTATATAACCAAGATCGGTTCAGTTATGACTTGAAGCAACTTTTGGCTTTCGTCACAGCTGAAATCATCATTGAAATTCAGATTTTAAGTCATTGATGAGATGAAGGGCACAGGATGCAACTGATAATGATCCGGAATGAAAAAAATTGCAGACTGCTTTAAAAAGTGGAAGGAATACTGAGATAAGTGTGTGATGTCTGAAAATGAGAACTTTGAAATGGACCAATGGTCTAGGAGAGCTAGGTTCAATCCCAGGTTGAGTCATACCAAAGAATTTAAAAATGGTACTTGATACCTCCTCGCTTAACACTCAGCATTATAAGGTACGCATCAAGGGTAAAGAGGAGCAATCCACTGGAAGGAGCAGCACCCTCCTCTACACCTCGGTGTATTAGCTATTGAAAAGGGAGCTTTCGGGTCGTCCTCGACTACAGTTGTCAACTTTACTTATATTTTTATCAATGCTAAATGCTTGGATTATTTCTTGACAAACTTTAGATGATTGTAGCTAATCAGTCATACTTTGGGAACTCTTTCATGGAATTATTTAATCATTTGTTCCTCCAAAATCCCTCGAGTAATTGTATAACATGGTACATTTTGTTTGAAAAGAGTTACGAGTTTACAGAATTTTCTAGGCGTAGGAAGAATAACCACCATTCAGGAACGCCTTACATGTGAGTTCCTAAATGTCTAGTGTATTCCCAAGAGATGCCATCATATATACATTAAAAACAGAATTAAGATGCAGGTACCCATTTGGCTAAGCCCTGCCCTTCAAAGATGGAAGATGAACAAGACCCAGGGTTAAAATAGAAAATGAAGCATATAATTACCAATACAAGTAAACAAACAAACAAACAAAACAACAGTAATGACTATATAAAGAGTGCAATGTCCAATCAATTAAAATGTTCTTTTTATGTGTTGAATGGTGCCTGTAAATTCTCATTCAAATATAACTGTTCATAAGAGAGAAAGTGAGTTAAATGCATGAACCTTATTTGGAGTTAGCTGGCAGTCTTTTTCTTTTTTTTCTTTATCAAGAGAGTCTTCATATTCAGGGTCCTTGTTTGTCACTTTTCATCAGGAATATTGCAGCTTTTCCATATTAAAGCCTTGCAACTTATCAGCTATGGCTTTTATTCAGTGTCAAGGGCTTGCTGGCTTATTTCTGCTCAACCTGAGGAAAAATTGTCTGCCGACTTTTCAGCAGGGTCCACATGGCACTGTGCCCCCTCGGGAACTAAAATTCTTTCCTTTTCCCCCTTTTTAGTCAAAGTTTTACTTCAGCCTTCTATCTGACCTTTTTTTTTTTCTTCAATACTCTATCTTTAGCTGGTGGGTTTGCCTGTTACAACCCAAAGCCATTTTGCGTTCATTTTCTTTGTCATCATCTCTTTCTCTCCATAACAAAAGTTTAAATCCAACTTGAACGGCTATTGCTTTTAGATAATAGATGATATAAATGAACATATAGAAACCTGCTCATTATCCTTCAAAATGAATTCCACAATGTATTACAGAATGGAAAAAAATGTCCGTAACAGTGAATCAACTGAGGAGATTATTTTGATGGCAACAAATCTCTTAAAATCTTAAGATTAAGCATTGAATTTTAAAAGTTTTTTTTTTTAAATACATGTTATGCATCATAAGTCAGTTTATTTGGATGACAGCAATTGATAATACAAAACCCTAAAAACAAATATTACAAGAAACTGTTTCTATAAGAAAATCTTTCATTTGCATAAGAATATGATTTTCCAACATTGAAGTTAAATGTTTTTGCTACATTTGGTAAATTTCCTTCTTTTTGTAAAATACTTATTAATCATTACTGAAAATCATAACCATAATTTTTAAAATTATATTTCCCATAAACCAATGTGAATTTGGTGTATAAAAAAAACATACTTATATGATCAAAATGTTGTCTACTTTATGTATTAAAAAACTGCATCATGCCACATTGGTTAGAATTACACAAATTAGAGAGGACATACATGTAGTCCCTTTTTTCACCAAAAATAAAGGATCTCTGTATAAAATTTTGTTGTAAATTTGTAAGAATTTGGAGAATTTTCTAAGTTTACAATAAATGCTTATAATTTTTAGTTACTTGAAAGCATATGTTTCCTCTAAGAATGAAGGAGGTTCTTTGGGCAATGTCACTTTAAAATCAAAAGAACATATGAGAAAGCTCTTGTCCACTAACTGCCCTGTCCTCTTGATATGGCCCTCGGTTGATATTTTTGGTTGCAAAGGTTAAATCTACTATGAAAAATAATTGATAGAAGATATAAAAGAAAATATGAAGACTAGCTCATTATTCTTTTAAAATGACTTCTAGATTTTAGGAACTGACCATAAAACAAAATGTCTGGAACAGTGTATCAACTGTTGAGAAGATTTTTTTTAAAAAATTGTCATTGACTCTTGAAAATTCAGTATGTTATTGTTATACATCTTATGAGATGACTGACCAAGTTTTATGATTTCAGCTTCAAATGAACAGCTACAGCAGCAATTGGAATACGCCCTACTAAAGCCTGATTGTCACAGATGGTGAATTTCAAAAATACAATATGACACTTTAGAAGAATGATATGCAATAAAATTCTTTTTTAAACTTGGAAAATATGCTACAGAAACGTATGGAATGCTTCAGACTGCTTTTCGACCATCTTGCATGAATCGAGCATCAGTTTTTGAGTGGCATAAGAGATTCAAGGAAGGCAGGGAGTCTGTGAGGGATGATAAGAGGTGTGGGAGGAGTGAGGAAGTCAGTACACCAGAGTTGATTGGCCAAACAGTTAGGGCTAGGGTTACTATGTTGAAGTTTTAAGGGAGGGAGTTCAGGAAGAGATTCCTAGGGAAGAGACCAGCACTCTTCAAATTGGGTCAGTGGCATTTCCTCCAGGATAATGCACCAGTCTACAACTCCAGACTATCACAGACTATTTGACCAAGATGGGCATCAACACAGTTCCTCAGCCTCCCTATAGTCCAGACCTTGCTCCCTGTGACTTTTGCTTATTCCCTAAGCTCAGAGGCTGTCGTTATGAGACAATTGAGGAGATGAAAGAGGCTGTGATGAAGGTCATTGACACGCTCACATAAGAAGACTTCCATGGGGCCTTGCAGAAGTTGTTGGAACAGTACAACAAGTGCATTGCAGCCGGAGGAGATTACTTCAAAGGGGACTAGAGTTTCATGTGTGTACTATCAATAAAAGTGCCCATACGAAAAATGTCTGGAAACTTATCGTATGCACCTCATATATTCATATTTACAGTGTTTGTATAGACATTTCTTAAGAGGTTCTTTTTGCGCACAGTCAAATATAAATAATTTCTAAACAGATCAATCATAGATGGGACCCTAACAGGTACTACCTCTCCAGGTCAGAGTGGACCTGAGAGTAATTGTAAGGAAGATCAGCAAGCAGTGTCAGTGAAGATTTTACTTAAAAATTTCCAAATTTCATTTTTAATCAATGAAAGAGCAAATATTTTCCAGATACCTTTAAAAATGTTTTCCCCATATAATTCCCATATTGTTATGTCAGCATATGTTCCAATATTCCTTTTTTTTTTCTGTTTCTTCAAGAATTTTTTTTTATATTTCTCTCCCAACATTTTCAAAATTCTTTACTAAATTGTCCTTCTAATGTTCTTCTTGGTACATTTGTACTCAATTCCCTAGTTTGTATTTTTCGTATTTTGCATTTGCTTATTTTTTTAGGGGCAGGGATGACAGTTTTCATCTCACTCATCCTGATCTGACCTAACCCACAAACATCCATTTCCTCATAATCTTGAAAACTTTCCTGCTTCTTTTTATTCTTTAGTTCACCTAAACATTTTGTTAACCTTAAGGCAGAATATGTAAGGAATTTTTTTCAAGAAACACCATGAGAGAAATCTTAAACCCAGGCTTCATACATTCTCTGGCAATTGCATCTCTAGTACAGTCCTTACATATCACATATGTAGAATGAAAGAAATCATGAAATAAATAATCTCATGGACTTTTTCATGTGATTTATTGGATTTTTCTTGATATCTTAATTTTTCAAATGCATTGGTATGTTTATTTTTAAGCAAGCTCAAGTTGTTTATATACGTTGTTTTCAAAAGAATCTGACATATGACATATAAATGTGTCCAAAAAGAAACCATACTTTTAAATAACTCTGAGTACATCTGATAGTGAGGCTCCAGTTCTGGAGATCTGGACACTTAGAACTTTTTGAGACCTATGTAGATGGTATAATTACTATCAACATAGAAAATGGAATTGGTTAGCAAAACACTGTTCCAAAACACTGAAATAAATAATGTGATATCATTTCTAAAAACAGTGAAGTTATACACAAAAATCTAAAGAAATTTGCAATAAGACCAAATTACTTCTATAAACCCTTTCTTTACTAGATATATTGTAACAAACTGATCCCTCCCCCAACTTGTTTCACAGTTTTTTTTTTTGTTTTTTTTTTATGATCATGATTCCCTACAAATAAACTCCTAATAAAAAACAAAATAAACAAATAACCAACTAATTATCAAAAGTTTATCCTTAATTCCTACGAACTCTCCTTTGAATTTCTTTTCAGACTTATTTTCTTTAACTTGATTCGGCATTAAATGACCGATGAGGTTGATATGCCATAAAACAAAACAAACAAGCAAACAAACAAACCGGTTAGCAAAGTTCAAATTCCAGCAGAAGTTGTTTGTGTTCACATTGTATGACGTTATCTCTTTTCCTCTTGCAAAAAGAATTGGGCAGATTAGGCTTTCTGGCCTTGATTTGGTCGAGTCAGTCTTGAAGAAAAACAATTCTGAAGTTAAAAAGCAAAAGATGTGCTCCCTAAATCAATCCAATATCATCTTCAACCTGGTTCTGATAACCCCACCCACCAAAATACTGTGTCCTGAGTATAAGACTAAAATAAATCAAATGGTGAGGTACCAATTCTGGAAATCTGGGAAACATTGTGCCATTATTGATATTTTTCCCAGGGTCAATCTGACACAGAATAGTAGTGTATGTTTGAGCTCCATCCAATGGTCAGATAGATCTGTTTAAAAATATTGGTATTAGATAGGAATACTTGAATGCATATATCTGTGTGTAAACAAATGATATTTATTGAATTGAAATAGTTTCTTGAAACCATACAACTGTATGCAAATGATTATTATAATTGAATGAGAGTAATTAATTAAAATCCAATTACTGTATTAAGAATAATTACTTGGAGCTATAATTGTTTACAAACGACGACGACAACAACAACAACAACAACAACAGCAGCAGCAGCAGAGGGAGGAAACGGACTTGACAGCGTTGACGCGTCGATGCAACAACTCGAGGGCTACATAGAAAAACACAAAGGAGTACTGATTACAGCCATCAGAAAAGAGACAGACAACACGATGGACAACAGAATGACAATAAATAGGAAACAAAAATGGGAAGAAAAACAACTTTATGGACATTTTAAATGACTAATAAACAACATCTCACTCGAGAAAACCTGGATGTGGCTAAGAAAAGGAAGCTTTAAGAGAGAAAGAATCTTTCCTAATAGCAGCACAAAACAACGCCATAAGAACCAATCATACCAAAGCGAAAATTGATAAGATGCAACAAAATAGCAAATGTAGGTTATGTGGTGATCAAGACGAAACCATTAATCACATAAGCGGATGCAGCAAATTAGCACAGAAAGAGTATAAGACTAGACAGGACTGGGTGGGCAAGGTGATCCACTGAGAGATGTGCAAGAAATTTAAATTTGACCATACGAATAAATGGTATATGCACAACCCAGCACCTGGCCTAGATAATGACACACATAAACTCCTATGGGACTTTGACAGACAAACGGATCACCTAATCTCAGCCTTATAATAATCAACAAAAAAAGAGAATTTGCAAAATTGTCAACTTTGCTGTCCCAGCTAACCACAGAATAAAACTGAAAGAATTGGAAAAGAAGGATAAGTACTTTGACCTTGCTAGGGAATTGAAAAAACTATGGAACATGAAGGTGACAATTATACCAATTGTGATTGGTGCTTTTTGTACAGTAACTAAAGGATTATTAAAGGGACTGGAAGACTTGGAAGTTGGCGGACGAGAGGAGACCATCCAAACTACAGCCTTATTGAGAGCGGCCAGAATACTGAGAAGAGTCCTGGTGACTTGAGGAGACTTGCTGTCACTCAAAATCCAATGAAAGACCATCAGCTAATGCTGATGTGAAAAACTCTAAAGGAGTAATATAATAATTATAATAATAATAATAAGTAAGTAAAGTTGGCGACCGTATTCGGGGGTGACTCGAAGGCTCCCTTTTCAATAGCTACTACCCCAAGATGTAGGGGAGGGCACAACTCCTTTCCCTGGATTGCTCCACTTCATCCTTGATCCTTACCTTATAATGCTGAGTGTTAAGCAAGGTAGCATCAAGTACCATTTTTAAAATCTTTGGTATGATTCAACCTGGGATTGAACCCAGGACTCTCGGGCCATTAGCGAACACTCTAACCATTATGCCAATGTCCGGTATAATAATAATAATAGTTTACAAATGGTAATAATTGTTTCATCATCAACATATCTATCCCTGACCCTCTCTTGCCACTCCGCCCTATCGTTCATCGCTTCTGGCAGGTCCTCAGGGCTACATCCTGTATCCTCACAGAACTGCTGTATGTAGGTTCGAGTTGGTCTCCCTGCTTTTGCTTGGCCATGTGAGGGGGTCCATAGGAGCACATCACTTATGAGCTTGTCCCCGCTTCTCCAGCAGTGTCCTGCATGTCTGGTTTGTCTTTGATAGTTTTCATGATGGGAGGTAGGTGGCTGTACAGCTGCTGTTTTGTGGGGTGTTGCTTCCAAGAATAGTTTACAAATAATAATAATGATATTAATCCTTAGTTACTTGAAACCATATATTTCATAAAAAAAGTATATATATATATATATATATACTTAGAAGACATGTCTGCTGCTATGAAAGAAAAACAGCAACTAATAGTACAAGAATTAGATCAGGTGATTCCATAGGGAAACTGTTTTTTTAGAAAGGGAAGTATCAGCCATAAATTTGGCTGGTGAGAAATTTCATTTATACCTTTACAGGAAAGAATTTATGGTCCAGACAAGCCATCAAGTTGTCGATACACTACTTATTTCTCATTTTTTTAGGTTTCTTCCCAAGAAAGGAAGAACATTGCTGATTGTCAAAAATAGTCCAGGTGAACAAGGAACAATTCACTGTCAAAGACATCAAAAAGCAGTGAGTTATGCTTCAAGAACCTTAGCAGAAACAGAACAGAGATACTGTCAATTTTAAAGAGAAGTGTTAGCCATAGGCCTACAAGAAATTCCATTTATACCGAATATGGGAAAAAATTTATCATCCAGATAGACCATCAAACATTAACAACCATTTTTGGTATGAAAGGAAAATCCTCAGCAAGAATATTAAGATGGATACCTCTAATGCAACAGAACATCTCAATACTCAACAGTAAAACTCATCAAAGGAAAAGATGACCAATGCTTGGTAAAGTTGTTGGTATGGATAACTAGGCTTCCTCGAGGTAAAAAAGTTTGAAAGTGTATCCTTTTTTCATCTTTGTTTCTGATGCACTTTCTTATCGTGTTGCAATAAAAAAGTACTGAAAATCAAAACATGAACAAGAAAGGAAGAACATTGCTGATTGTCAAAAGTAGTCCAGGTGAACTAGGAACAATTCACTGTCAAAGACATCAAAAAGCAGTGAGTTATGCTTCAAGAACCTTAGCAGAAACAGAACAGATTTTAGCGAGTGGATATTTGTTATTGTTTTTGGCGAAGAAACATGTTCTTGCACGTGAGTGTTATTCCCTCGTTAATTGTTGTTGTTAATAAAGGAGGATGAAGAAGTAAGAAGACGAAGATGCCGTTAGCTGTTACATGAAGGTTTTTACATTTATGCTGCAAGTCTTGTTGGAAGGAAAGAAGTAAGTGAACGATTTGAAGTTATGAGAGAGTGGAGAAAGCAGCGCATGTTGTTGGACATGCGAGGGAGATATGTTCGCCATAGTATAGCAAAAGTTGTGTTTGCTGTTTGAGGAGAGAACCATTGAAGTCACTGTGAATTTGTGGTTATGGTTGTTTCGGGGAGAAACGTGAATGTCTCATGAAAATGTTGCCCAGAGGTGAAGTCGCTAGGTGCCGGAGCGGAATTCTGCATCGCAGTCGACATAGCCAATTTTGGGGGCGATGTAAAGTTGTTCCTGTGTGTGGCGTATTGAATTTATTTAATTCGTATTCAACTGGGAACCCATGGTCTAAGAGAAATAGATGCAAGAGATCCATAAATTAGATAGCTTCCCTTATTGTGCCCACGCTGCTGCTGCTATTGAAGAGCAGACAGTGAAATGTCTGCACTGAATGAAGTTCTTTAGCCAAAGAGAGTGTTTGACGGTTTTCCTCAATTACTGCTGCCCAGAAAGGTGGTTCGGTTTGAATAAGATTAGTCATCCTGATTGTGTGAAATTATTCGTCGACCCTAACAGTCAAATTAAATTACACACCAAACAAAAATGCCAAATTCTTTCTGCTACAAGAGATACTGTCAATTATAAAGAGAAGTGTTAGCCATAGGCTGACAAGAAATTCCATTTATACCAAATATGGGAAAAAATTTATCATCCAGATAGACCATCAAACATTAACAACCATTTTTGATACAAAAGGAAAATCCTCAGCAAGAATAATAAGATGGATCCCACAAATACAACAGTATGACTCAACACTCAGCTGTAAAACACATCAAAGCAAAAGATGACTATAGCTTGGTAAAGTTGTTGGTATGGATAACCAGGCTTCCTCGAGGTAAAAACGGAACATGAGTTTGAAAGTGTATCCTTTTTTTATTTTTGTTTCTGATACACTTTCTTATCGTGTTGCAATAAAAAAAGTAATGAAAATCAAAACATGAAAGAAAATATAAAAGTCAAAATAAAATGGCAGAATTTTTGTGTCTCAGACATTGGCATAATGGTTAGAGAGTTTGCCAATGGCCTGGAAGACCTGTGTTCAATTTCAATCCCAGGTCGAATCATACCAAAGACTCAAAAAAAATGGTACTTGAGGCTGCTTTGCTTAACACTCAGCATTATAAGGTATGGACGAGGGTAAAGTGGAGCAATCTAGGGAAAGAATTAGCATCCTCCCCTACATCTCAGTATAGTAGCTATCAAAAAGGGAACTTTCGGGTCACTCTCGACTACAGTATACAAATACAACCGGAATGACATTATATAAATATAACAACCAGAGTTCATATGTTTTAATCAAGATGGCACCATTTCTTCATTAAAGCTCATTAAACCTCTGAAATTAGTAGACCAGTTCACATACCTCAGCAGCAAAATCTCATCTACTGAAAGCAATATAAACATATGCATCAGGAAGGAATGGACTGCTATTGACAAGTTTGTGACCATATGGAAATATGAAGACTAGACTTCATGTGTTTTAACAGAGATGCCACTATCTTCTCATTAAATTAGTAGACCAGTTTATATACCTTGGTAGTAATATCTCATCTAGTAAAAGCAATGTTAACAAATGCATAGTAAAGCATGATTAGCAACCATATGTTCTCTGATAAAATAAATGTTAAAACAGTTCTATTTCAAACAATCAAGTTTAGCATAGGTACGCAGTTTAGTTCTTTTTGACCCAAAGATAGGACCTTATCAGGTGCTACCAGTCCGGGCCTGAGTGGACCGGGGAATGATGGCATTAAAGGGGTACTCCAGATTCCCCAAAGCTCCAGCATTAATGGAACCTCACCATCAGATTGTTTAGTGTCATATCTAGGACACTCATTTGGGGAGTCTTACCCCTCTGCAGAGAAGCAATCGGTGTATTCTACAACCCAAGCTTAATGGGCAAATATATGTGGAGAGGAAAAAATATATGTTTGAGCATAACACTCACTCTCTGCTTTTAGACTTAAAAATCTGGAAAAAAATGTATATTATATACATGAATAATTAGAGTATGTTAAAGAAATTTAAGGGATAAAATTTGAAGGAACGTGAGTGACACTAAAGCCACGTTTAATATTTTACTGGGTAATGTTTTTAGGGGGCAAGTTTAAACAGTAAGTTCTGCAGCTTTTTAGTTTGGATAGTGATTTTAAAAGATAACACAGACAATAAAGTTTTTAAAAGTTAATTTTATACAAAAGAAACGAGAAAGAAAGGGATAGAAAAGATAAAGTGTTGCAAATTTTTTAGTACAATTTACAGAAACTTATCTTAGAGAGTGTCTGGAAAACAAAGGTTTTTGAATTTAAGTATTTTTCTTTTCTTTTTGATATTATCGAAATGTTTCAGAGTTCATTAAATTGCAAGTCTTCTTTATAGTTCTTTTCAGCAGAATTCTTGGTTGAATTTTCTTTCAGTCATTTACCTTGGTAGAATTTCAGTAATCAACTTTCATTTCATTTTACTTTTATTTCTTGGAAAGCTCCAATCAAGAAGCAAGTGATGAAACCTATCTGCTAGCTTAAGTTTTTCATGCCTTTACAGTTTGGTCCCCGAATTTGTACTGAGAATTCAACAGTGGTTCTCAACAAAAGAAGGGAGTCACTTTTTGGTGCTGCACTCTCTGGAATTACTTCTCCTTTCTCCCCTCCGGCCAATTCAAGTGCTGCACAGTTTAATTTTTTTCCTTAGAAATAAATTTATATGTTTGTTGTTATCATTTTTATATATATATTTTGTAAAGTTAATACCATATTGATTTATCATATGAAATATTGTCACTTATTATTTACTCCTTTGAGAGTTTTTCATACTGGTATTAGCTGATGGTATCTCATGGGAGTTTGAGTGAGAGCAAGTCTCCTCAAGTCTCCAAGACTCTTCTCAATATTTTTGCCAATTTTTATAATGCTGTAGTCTGGATGGTCTTCAGTTGTCCTCTTATTTCCAAGTCTTCCAGCCCCTTTACCAATCCTTTGGGATTGTCCCAAGTGTACCAATCACAATTGGTATCACTGTCACCTTCATGTTCCATAGTGTTTTTAGTTCTCTGGCAAGATCTAGGTATTTATATCTCTTCTCACTTTCTTTTATTTTCACTCTGCAGTCTACTGGGATGGCAAAGTTCACTATTTGGCAGGTTCACATTTTTTTGATGACGATCACTACGTCTGGTCATCTGGCTAAGTTTAGGTGATCCGTTTGTATCTCAAAATCCCAGTGAAATTTCTGCATCTCATTCTCCAGGAGGGATTCCGAGTCATGCAAATACCACTCGTTCATATGGTCAAATTAAAAAAAGTTTTGGACAATTCCCAGAGGATTACCTTTCCCACCCAGTCGTGTCTACTCTTATACTCTTTTTGCACTAATTTACTGCATTTGCTTATTATAGGATAAATAAACAACACTTGCTATTTTTACTTTAACTTAGTTTGTCTTTATGGTGTTGTATAGTGCTGCTAAACAAATGTTCATATTACTTATACCTCCGTAGAGTTTTGTGGTATATCCACATAATCTAAAATATTGAATTTGAAAGTTCAAAGGGTTAGATTTAACTTGGCCATTTGAAAATATTTAGCCGATAAGAAAAGCAACAAATTTCTGGTTTGATTAGAGGCTTTGTTTGATGCTTATAAAATTATTATTAGATCCATATTTAGCCTGGAATGGTAGCACCTGATAGGGTCTGATCTATGGGTTAAATAGAACTGATGATGTTTAAACTAGTGCAAACAAATGTCATAAGCTTAATTGAATTCATTGAAATAGTACTATTTGATGTTTAAACTTGTGCAAACAAATGACATATGCTTAATTGAATTCATTGAAATAGAACTGTTTGATCATTCAACTGTGTGTAAACAAATGATGGATGTTTAATTGAATTGTTTGTGATATATAGCAATATTTAGAACCATTAAACTGTTTGCTATAGAATGAGCTTCAGCTCATTTAAAATGTTGACAAGTCCATTGGCCTAGTGGTTACAGTGTTCGCTAATGGTCCAGGAGATCTGGGTTCAATCCCAGGTTGCGTTATACCAAAGACTTTAAAAATGGTACTTGATACCTCCTTGCTTAACACTCAGCAATATAAGGTACATATCAAGGGTAAAGTGGAGCAACCCAGGGAAGGGAGTAGAAAATATGCAGATTACAAAAAATTTGTACTATAAAACAATTTGAAAAGTTTAACAATATCCTTTCTACTTTGGTGACTGGGATGACGTGTAAAGGCTAACCCAAAATAGGAAAATTGTGTCGGCCATTTAGATAAGATCTCTAATCAAAAACATTCTCCTTCTTCAAAATATTGGACTTTTAATAGCGATCCTGGCAAAGCTATATACATGAATACAGAAAAGAATTACATCATAGTATGATTACCAGAGGATATACATGAATTAATCGATATATGATAATGGATATATATATATATATATATATATATATATATATATATACATGTATATATTATTTTATATATGTTTGATATATATCCACACACAGAGAATTATATATACATATATATATTCATTGGAATTTCTGAATTTCTATATAATTTTGAAAGAACTTTTCACTAGATTGACATGTTTGACTTGATACACACATATATACACACACCAGAGGATATACATGAACGAATTAACGGATGGATGAATATATATATATATATATATATATATATATATCCTTTGGAAATTCTTAACTCCTGTATGATTTCTAAAGAACTTTTCATTAGATTGACATGTTTGACTTGGCCTAAAGAACTTCTACCATTTCTTTTACTTTCTTTGCAATTTTTGGTGCCTTTTTTTATCTTCTCTTTCATTTCCCTTCTTTACAATCTCTAAGACGAAGACATAATAAAACCAGATTTTTCATGTTTTTGCTCTAGGAAAGAAGGGAATAAATTCTGATGGTATTAATATGCTCCTGGAGTTTGTTCTGGCCAGAACCTAAGCTCTCGTTGTCTTTGGTAACCTCCAACATCTGATTATTGGTGGTCCTAAATGTCAAATGCTTCCTTTCTACAGAGATACTCATAGAATTTATTGGTCTGGACTTTATGTATTTTCAAAAAGAAAAATAACCCTGTTTTAAGGTTGTGAGTACAGAATAAATTTAGAGAGAGATGGTTAGCAATAAATTAAAACCATTAAAACACATTTTTGAATAAATATTGTCACTTAAAAGCTGCCAAAGGGGAAGAGAATTTATAATTATTTGAATAATAACTGAACTGCAACAGTGGTTGAGCATTGGAAGACTAATTTAAAAAGTTGCTGAAGACTGTCTACTTGAAAGGATTGAATTGTTTTAAAAACTTCTCACTTTAAATGGCATTGGTTCTCTTCATTATTGTATATTTTTGCTTTTTTAATTTGGAAATTTATATTGAATCTATTATCATGAACCTTTCATTTTTTTAAAATTTGCTATAAGAGCCAGTATAAATTCTATCTGTCAAGAGAATTTAGTGGCTATCAGAGATAGCTTTTAAGAAAGTTTGTAGCAGTAACAGTAGAATATATATATATATATACATATATATATATATATATGTGGGGGACACGTTGTATAGTAGCTGGTACCATGTGACTTCCAGAATCTTGGAGGTATAAAAGATGTCGGGTTTCTTAAGCATGTTGGTACTGAAAGATCTTGGTCAGTAGTAAGACCTACTTTGGACATAACACCCACAGTGCAAGACTTATAATATTTTTCGGACTGTTCCAGTTCAGTTAATAAATATTTAACTCTATTTCATTGTGTATCTCTTCCTTACCACAACAGTGTGTGTGTGTGTGTGTGTGTGAAAAAATAATTGAAAAAGCAGATAATCCAAAACACAGACAATAGATTCAATTAATATTTCGTCTTTATTTATCCAAGGACTTCATCAGAATGTTAGTGATTACATACCAGTTGGCAAAAGATGAAATAGATAAAAAGACGGAGGGGCAGAAAGAAGGAGAGACAGGAAAGAAAAAGAAAGATAGAAATAAAAATCTAAGTGTCAAAAGAATTACTGTCGCGCGGCTCCGGCAAGAAATATTGATTCCTCGTGGAAACATCATGACATGTAGGCAGTTGGTAAGCAAAAGAGAAAAATGTTGGGCTGGCAACAAGCATATTATATTCGCCAAAACATGAATATCAGAAGAACATATCTAAATGAAAAATTATTTTGAATCATTTTTTAGTTTTTAGAAAAAAAAATTACTTTTATCCATTGTCAATTTTGTTATTATTCTCCTGTAAAATAATATTTGTCAGGCAGGGTGAAATATGAAAAAAGCCAAGGTGTTGTTTGATGGTGTGGTTGGAATGTAAAATGATGGTGGATTCAAAAAGATGACAAGAATTTCTACAGAGGATAGGTTTAATTAAAGTGGCCTGAGAAAAATTAAAAGTATGTTTAAAATCTAACATGTGGGAAAAAAAGCATTTTAGTCATCATTCAATTTATTTGATCCTTTATGTTCATAAATCCTTTTGTCTAAATTATGTTGGGTTTGGCCAATGTAATATTTATCACAATCATTCCAAGGCATAGAGTATATGCCTGCATGAGAAGTAGATATGTTGTTAGCATATTTAGAGATGTCTGATATATTTAGAATGCCAATATCAGTTCACTTTTAGCTGATTCGAATACTTATGAATTCTCCAATTCAGTCATCATTAACAATGACATCTTTGCTGGTCGGAAGCCTCAAACCTTTTAACAAATTATTGACATTAAATCCTTTAACAAATTAATCCAAAAACCCTTTTAGAAACACACCTAATAATAAAAATGATTATATTCCTTTTTACTATCATCACAACAACAAAATTAAAACTGGACAAGAGATATATGGTTGATATTATATTATATTGAGAGCAAAGATTCTTCCTTTTAAAGTTGATCTGCGAAGATAGTTTTTTTTCCTGTTTTTTGACTATTATGCTTAAACTCTCTTTACTCCTGCTCATCTTTTGATTGTTAAGACAATCTTCAATGCTTATGAGTCTTTTTTCCGTCTTTTCTCGTCTATTGACATTCATGCTCGCTTCTCCAGTTTCTAGTTCTTTGATCAAGAGTTTTCAGTTCTTCTTTTGTAAGAGTCTTGAATATATTACAACCAATATTTTTTATTTATGTGCACTTAGTGTTATATAATTAAGGAATGATTTTTTTATTTTAATCATTTTTCATTAATTATATTTTATCATTCAGTTTGGTTGGGCTTTGAACTATTCGGGTGTGTAGTCAATTGGTACAGTTTACACTTGCACACAAAGGATATGACAATCACCATTGTCATAATAAACCCATATGGCTGGAGTGTGGATGACATCATGCCCGGAAGAGTTGGGCTGAGAATTTGGAAGATTTTGAAAAAGATTCAGTTGAGTTCCAACCATGATGTTGAAAAGTTGAGTTCCGACCATGGTGTTGAGAATTTGAAGTCCGACCATGCAGTTGAGCATTTGAGATTGGACAATGCAGGCAGACAAGTGAGAGTCTGCCATTGAGGCATAGAGAATTGAGTTCTCCACCGTTGCGGCAGCAGTTAAGTTTTGCGGGTCCTGACCAGCGAAGATGAATTGAGATCTAAAACACCATGAGATGTGCCGAACATTGGGGGTCATGTTAGCATAGTATGATACCAAAGACTTTTAAGAATTGTGTCTCTCTCCTCGTGTCGAAGAACCAAACTCAGAAGTTAATAATAAATGCATCCGTACTACGAGTCCCACTTGTGTATTTGTATTGTTTGGTCTACATATGTATACTTGTTGTAAGCAACATTAGAATATGTAGTCCACAATATTGAGATGACGAATTTAAATATATCAAACATTCTCTTAAAAGTTTAAGATACAAAAAATTTTTTATGCTAAATGTTTGAGAGAAAGCTCTCAACATACACTCATCCATTAAACTTAAGAAAAACACTCCCACTCCGAGGTTCAATCCCAGATCGAGTCATACCAAAGACTCAAAAAATGGTACTTGATGCTGCCTTGCTAAGCACTCAACATTATAAGGTGAGGATCAAGGGTAAATTGGAGCAATCCTTGGAATGAGGTAGTGCCCTTCCCTACACTTTGGTGTAGGAGCTATTGAAAAGGGAGCCTTCTGGTCACCCTCGACTAAGGTTGCCAACTTATTTAACCGGCTCATTGTGGGTAGAGTGTTCACCAATGGTCCTGGAAACCCGAGTTCAATCCCAGGTCGCGTCATACCAAAGACTTTAAAAATGGTACTTGAGGCTGCCTTGCTTAACACTCAGCATTATAAGGTACGTATTGAGGTTAAAATGGAGCAATTCAGAGAAAGAAGTAGTGCCTTCCCCTACACCTCAGTGTAGTAGCTATTGAAAGGGAAGCCTTCTGGTCATCCTCGACAATGATCGCTAACTTATTTTACTATTTCTATTACTCACAGTCTGATCTCTCTACCCACTAATATACGAAACAAACCTTTTTATGACAAATTAACCAAATTAAGAATAGCATTTATACAAACCACATCACAAAGCATCATTATAGCAGTAATGGTTTCTTTGAGAAGACTATATGCTCCTAGTATTTGCCCATCTTTCTTCTGTGTACGGAATCAAAAGCCTTGGAGAAATCTATGAACATTAGTGTTGCTTCAAGATTTTTTGTACGTACTCTTTTGACAATTTGACGGATTGCCAGAATCTATGAGGTAGTGGATCAATTTCTCTGAAAGCTGTTCTGATTTTTCCTATGAATTTTCTTGATACAAATTATATTTTTAATTATCATCATAATCATCATCATCATTGGGTTGCACTGATAGCACAGATCTCTCTGGCCCTCTCTTGCCACCCATCTCTATCGTCCATCGCTCCTGGGAGGTCTTCCAGGTCACATCCTGTATCAGAACAAAGTTGTTGTATATAGATTCTAGCTGGTCATCCTACCTTTGCTCGTCCATGTGAAGGGGTCCATGGGAGTATATTGCTTATGAGTTCTTCCTTACTTCTCCAGCAATGTCCCACATATCTGGTTCATCTAACTTGAATAGTTTTTGTGATGGGTGGTAGGTGACCATACCGCTGCTGTTTTGTGGGGTGTTGCCTCCAGGACTTGTTCAATACAGCTTGTAGCATTCTTGGGTAATTGCCGTCAAGCTTTTTCTCCATACGTTTAGTTAGCGTCCATGTGGTGCATCCAAATAGCAGTATTGACACGACCGCTGCTTGGAAAAAATTGCGTTTTATTTTATTGGTTAGGTCCGACTTCCATATAACTGATAGCCTATTGATAGCTGTCCATGCCTTTGCAAGTTGGATGTTGATGTCATCCTCAGGGGATGAGACACTGCTTCCGAGGTAGGTGAACTTGTCCACTAGTTTCAAAGGACCACTTTTTGATGTGGAGATGTCACCTCTTTGGTTAAAGCACATGTATTCTGTCTTGTATGTATTGACATCAAGGCCTATGCCACCTGCTGCTCATTCCAGACTATGTGGCAGTGATTCGGCTTGGGTGGGTGTATTTGCTAGAAGCACTATATCATCGGCGTACTCCGTGCCAGCTTGAAACTGTTTTCTTTCATTGAATAAAGATAGCTTCAAGTAGCTATTCTTAACACAAATAATTTATAGTTGAATGGTATCAAGTATTCCTATCAAATACAAATAATTATGAAACAAATTTTTTTGACCCATAAATGGGACGCTAACAGGAACTACTACTACTCCTACTACTTCACAGGGTCAGAAAGAACCTGGGAAAAATAGCAATGAAAGGGTGACTCGATACTCCCTAGATCACCAGAAGTGGAACCTCACCACCAAATGGAATTTAGTGTTATACCCAGGACACCCCTTCTTAGTGTATAGTCTTACCCTTCAGCTGGGAAGACAGTAACATTTTTACGATACATATTTACCAACCCCTCCGCTCGGCAGGATATGACACAAGGTCAATTTTTTTTTAAGCAGAGTTTAACAGGTTTGAATTCAGAGTTTTCCTTCTCCTAGACTAGTTGCCTCACCAAGGCTGAAGAATTCAGTCTGCCCTACTATTTACCCATAGCTGGAGGGAGAATAATTGGATTCATACCTTTCCCAAGGGCATTAGTGCAATGTGAAATGCAATCAGTCTCATCCAGGATTTGAATTCGTGTCGCCATGTCCATTTCCTATGACGATAACCATTACACCATGGGCACCTCCATTTTAACTGTATGAATACATATTAACATTTTTTAATATATAAAATAAATAAGAGAAAATAGAAATTGAAATTTACAAAAGTATAAGTAAAAAAAAAGTAAAAATAAGCCTAATCAATGTGACAAGACTGCTCGATGCTAGTGATATATCTAGTTTCTTGGTTGGGAACTGCTTCAACTTTGCACAACAATTCTAGAGTACAATAAATTAACAGAGAATACACAGCACTTCTGATTCCAAGCAACAACCTTACCTCCATCTTTTCCTTTTCTTTTCAATTCTGCTCCATTCTCAAACCACTTTCTCTTTCCCTTTTTTTTTTTCCTTTACTTAGGAAGCCATATTGGAAAGAAACAATATTAACTCCCATATAAGCAGCCTACTGCAATATTGGTGGACAAGAATCACTAGCATCTGTTCGCTTGTGTGGGTGTAAGTGTTAACCAGGTAGGAAAGGGTGTTACAGAAATATGGTGTGAGTGGTTTATGATGGTGAGAGGAGGGTTAGATGGGTTGGGCTCACAAGTGAAATGTGTGACCTGGCCAAGAGCAGCTTCATCCATTATATGATAGCAAATGGATGGATGGATTGTACAAATGAATATGACTAAACCTGTTTTTGTTTTTATTATGACTATTTCATTTCCAAAATTTGTTTAGTCAACTTGCTTTCACGTTGCTTTTTAGTTTCCTTTCGTCTCTAGTTTCTATGCTTATTGAGGTTAAGGTGGTTGGTTCGACATATAGCAGTTGATTAACAAAAGAGCAAATTTGTTTCTTAGATTGTATACAATTTTAGATGCTATTTTAAACATTTGAGTTAATGTTCAAATAAGAAAATCTATGCTATTTAAACTGGCAAAATGCTTTTCAGTACATAGGATTTTTCATTTGATTTGGAAAATCATTAAAAATAAACTTAAGAGTTTTCCAGAAAGTTCTAAATAAGGCAGCTGAAATTATATTTTATGTAGGGCAGAAAAAATAGACGGAGTTAATTTGTACTGTAAATTTCTTTAAAGATATTTTCTGAAAGACACTGAATAAGAGATAAAAATGCACAACAGCAATATATATATATATATATATATATATAAATAGAGAGAGAGAGAGGTAGAGAGAGAGAGAGAGTGAGAAAGAGAAGAAAGAAGAGAGTACAATAGATCAGTCATAATGGATAAGTGCTGAAAATACTCTCAGGAGTACAAAAATCAACATTATGATCCAATGAGAATTGTGAAGATGACTCCAAATGCAAAAACAGATGTTGTCTTAGAAAACAAAGAAGTTTAATTCGGTGAGGTTTTGACATTCAAATACATTACCCAATCCAAATCAAAGAACCTGATTTAGCTGTCATAAAAATAATCTTTTTTTTTTTTAATTGTTAAATTGTCAGTGCTGAAGTTCAAGTAAGTAGACCACAGAAGAAAAGAAAAAATAATTAAAAGCTGGTTGCACATTTGGACTTTGTTAGAAAAAGGAAGAAGGTGCGGAATAAGAAGATAGTGATTGCACCCATCATAAAAGAAATTCCTTCTGATTTGCTTAAAAATTTATTTCTAAATATTTAATTGTTATGGCACCTACCTTATGGACTATAATGAACTCTTCCTATTACTATGAATAAGTAAAGTAAAGTTGGCGACCGTAGTCGAGGGCGACCAGAAGGCTCCCTTTTCAATAGATTCAAACTTAGGTGTAGGGGAGGGTGCTACTCCTTTCCCTGGATTGCTCCACTTTACCCTTGATACCTACCTTATAATGCTGAGTGTTAAGCAAAGAGGTATCAAGTACCATTTTTAAAGTCTTTGGTATGACGCGACCTGGGATTGAACCCTGGTCTCCCGGACCATTGACGAACCCTCTACATACTAGGCCAATGAGTCAGTTACTATGAATACTGGGAGAATATTCATCTTGGTGTTAAGTTAACTCCAGCCTAACACTTTGGCAGTCAGACTGACGTTCAACACTCTTTTACCTATGCTGTATTTATACTTTGGCTCAATATACTTGTTTCACGTAATTCCGAGTTTGTGTCTTTCTTCCAGACCTTTTACTGGTCCACAACATTAATAAACCTTCAATGCAGTGTATTTATGGGGGAGTGCTTGCCAAATATCATCATATGAAATTGAATCGACAAACTGGGTTCAAATGTTGGATGAGGCTGTTGAGTTTCACTTCAAAATAATGTTCTCGTATGGTTATGGGCAAATGATATGACAACCAATTCAAGAGAAGGAAAACTCTGAATTCAAAACAGCTTTACTTTGCTTAAAAAATTGATCTTGGATTACATCCTGCACATGGTGAAAATGTTGAGTAAATACACGCAGAATATTATTAGCCAGAAAAAAGCATGAAATATTTACAAAACACTATGTATCATCTGTTAGCTCCTGTATAAAAGAAACACAATTAAAAAATGTGAATGTAAAAATGTTGAATCAAGAATTCACTGTTTGGAATATAGAAATGTAGAATTAGGAAACTGAAATGCACACAGAACTTTATTTAGTTTCTGTGGAAAAATAATTGAACATCGAAATCGATTATATCCAATAATTTTTCACAGTTAATTGTTAGGTAGACTACATGTCTTAATTTTGTTTCTGTTTCCTTTGATCTTTCACTTTCTTTCACCTTTTTTACTTTCTCACTATAGCATTCTATACTTTATACCTCTCCTTTTTCTAAGTCAATCTAACTTCTTTCTGATGCCATTACCTCAAAGTCCATAGACAAGTGAAAATGAGCATCAATTAGTCCTCTCCATTCTCTGAATCATTGTACCTTTTTCCAATACCACCATTCTAAAGGCCATAGGCAAGTGAAGGTGAGTATCAATTAGCCCTCTCACTTTTCTGACTCACTCTATTCTTTCTGATACCATCTCTTCAAAAGCCTTAGATGAGACAAATGAGTATCAATAGACATGTGAAAGTGGGTATCAATTCCTTTTGTCTTTCTTTTTTGATTTCTCTTCCTATTCAATTTATTTTTCTTTCGCTTTTTTATTCCTATGTTCATATTTTGTATCATATTTTTTTAGATGTAGAGGACTTTACACTCCTATAATTTAGTATGGGCGGTATGCCATTTGTTCCCACAACAAAGATGGCGGACGCACACATATTCAATCTCGGGAAACCATTGGCCAGGAGAACCATGTGATATGCGTAAAACTACGTCCGCGCCTAAATTTTCATCCTGCATTTGGAGCCTCTTACAAGACGTGCATTTTCTATAAATACGTCGTCTTCAAACACCCTTTCTCTTTTTACCCAATTTCTTTGCAGCGGCAACACACTCCCTCCAGTGTGAATCAACAGGAGTGAAAAGCAACAACATGGATGGGCCTCCTCGCAGACATTCAAGATATACATTGACTATGAGACTTTTTTCACTCTCAGAGAGACCGCCTGTTTCCAATCATAAAAAGAAAGACATTTTAAATATGTAATCGTTTTGTAGTTTAGTCGTGTTAGACACACACACACACACACTCACACATATACACACACGATTATTTTATTAATAGAATTAGCAATATTTTTTATGTATCAATGTAAGTTTTATTATAATATATAAATTTGTTTTGTTCGTCGCATTGTTTTAAATGTTCCTTTTGTCCACGCCGTTTCATATCTTTTACTCATTCATTTCATATCTTTTACTCATTTGTTATCTTTATTCATTTACTACTTTTTCCACGTGCCTATATTATGCCTATTCTACCTAATTCCAAACCTAAATACTAAATATCAAACTTCAACATAAAATTGTGGGGAAGCATAAATACTAAATACATTTCACCACCTCCTACAGATATAGATGGGTGTTTTGGACCTCTATCGAGAATACAGTCAGGGTATTCTATATACCTCAACTATGGTGGGCTAATTCTTTTGTAAAGATAGACATTTAATTCCATATTTGCAATCTGCAATGTTAAAGGTTTTGATATAATGATAATTTGTGTGCATTACGAGGATAAGGGAACATCAATAAAAAAAATTAATAATAATTATGTAAAATTTAGGTGACTGCAAGATATCTCCAATCTAATTCAATTAAATTGAAAGGATTTCAGTTGACTGATACCCTTACTAACATGTCTGTTGTTACCATCTTGAACCTATAATTCAAAAAATTCAAAATGGTCAAACAGTTAATTCATATAGATATGGAGACAATATCTAAATTGTTTATTTGAATTTCAGTCACTCGAGCATAATATATAACACAATAATCATTTTGCTGACCTTATGTTACAAAAATTACATTACAAAATCAAATCAGATAAAGATGGTGACATATGTTTTGTAGCCTACCTATTCATGAAATCAAATGCCAGCCTTGGTTATCAGGTGAAAAAAATCTTCTGGTACACATCTCGGTTTAACTGTTGAAAATATCTGAAAATATCAAATTGGAAGACTTTAAACATCTTGACTTGAGAATATATTAATTTTGAGACCAAGAAATAGCTGATTTTTTTGTTAAACCTGATAGGTTTTTGCTTTGTTGAAAACAATAACATTTTTTGACATTTTAATTTCAAATAATGAAGTATTCTTCAATTATTGAATAAGAGTTAATTCAATTTATAAACATTAATTATTAGGATAAAGTTTCTGTCGTTTTCAAATGGTTAAATTTGTTACTTGGTGAAGATTTTAATATGATAATAATTTGCATTCATCAGGAGGAAAAGTGAGTGTTATTAAAATTAACCATAATCATGTAGAAGCCATGTTGCTTAGACGTCTCTAATCATAGGAAATTTAAATTTACGAATTTCAAAAGAAAACAACAAATCATTTAACAATTAGTCTTTAATTGAATATTACTATTTAGGTTCCATTCTTTAAACTAGAAATATAAAAAAAATTATATTTTATTATTGTTTAGTTAGAGTTAAAAAAAATCAGGAAAAAAGACAAAAATGTTTAAATTGATAAATACCTCATTTAAATTAAATGGTCAAATTGTAAAAACTTCAAAGAAAATTAAATATATGCCTTGAAAGTGACTCTAAAAAACATTGTGGATCTTATGTGTCAAGTTGTAGTATCCGTAAAAATAATGTTTTTCCAGACAACATAGACTTGAACTCTAGTTCCTAACCTAATTCCATCATCTCCATATCCTCTCAGATTATATACATATTTACAGAAGAATATTCCTGCCAAAAAGTATCAAGAGAAGTTACAATTTTCTAAAAGATTTCCAGTATAGTGACATATTTTACAAGTTGAACATGAAATTTTTTTAAAATGTTGACTTTAATAAAAGGAAAGGATGAGACACAAGGTCAGTTTTTAAACAAATACAACTGGTTTGAAATCAGAGTTTTCTTTCCCCTACAATGATTGCCTGTGATTATTTTCACAAGGAATAATTCAGACCAGTTGCCTTATATATATCATCATCATCATCATGTCGCGCTGGTAGCATGGATATCCCTGACACTCTCTCACCACTCCTCCCTATCGTTCATTGCCCTTGGCAGGTCTTCAGGACAACATCCCGTATCCTCACATAGCTGCTGAATGTATGTTCGTGCTGGTCGTCCTGCTTTTGCACGGCCATGCGTGGGGGTCCATAAGAGTACATCTCTTATGAGTTCGTCCCTGCTTCTCCAGCAGTGTCCTGCATGTCTGGTTCGTCTAACTTGAATAGTTTTCGTGATAGGAGGCAGGTGGCCATATAGTTGGTGTCTTGTTGGGTGTTGCCACCAGGACTTTTTCAAGATTGCACGCAGCATTCTTGTGTAATTGCCGTCTAGCTTCTTCTCCAGCCGTTTTGTTAGAGTCCATGTAGTGCACCCGTATAGCAGTATCGATGTGACCGCTGCCTGGAAGAAACTGCGTTTCATTTTATCAGTTAGGTCTGATTTCCATATAATCGATAGCCTATTGATAGCTGTCCATGCTTTCGTTAACCTCTTGTCGATGTCCTTTTCGGTTGATTCGACACTGCTTCCTACACCCGACCAAGCCGAAACACTACTGCATAGTTTGGAACAAGCAGCCGCAGGCATAGGTCTCTATGTTAATGCACACAAAACGGAATATATGTGCTATAATCAAACGGGGGACATCTCCACTCTAGAAGGAACCCCTCTTAAACTAGTAGACAAATTCACTTACTTACTTATATATATATATAAATATATATATACACACACTTTGTTGATAATATTTTCAAATAAGCCTGAGGTCATTTTTTTTGTCACACACTTGAATAGTTTCAATTATTGCTAATTCTATTTACAATGAATCATTTTTTTTTGCACACAGTTAAATGGTTTCAAGTATTGCTATGTAATAACTTAGTTGGCGACCGTAGTCGAAGGCGCCCAGAACGCTCCCTTTTCAATAGCTACTACACTGAGGTGTAGGGAAGGGCGTTACTCCTTTCCCTGGATTGCTCCATTTTACCCTTGATACCTACCTTATAATGCTGAGTGTTAAGCAAGGAAGTATCAAGTACCATTTTTAAAGTCTTTGGTATGACACGACCTGGGATTGAACCCAGGTCTCCCTGACCATTGGCGAACACTCTACCCACTAGACCATTTGTTTGCACAGATTTAAATAGATATACAGATAAGATTAGTAAGAGAGTAGTTTGTCAGTAATTTCATTTTTAAATGTATTAGAATGCACTTGTTTGTAATTGTTTCTACAAAGTTAAACCTTCATTGCTATCTAACAATTATAATTCTATTCAATATTAATTGTTTGCTTGCACAAAGTGAAGTGGTTACAAGTTTTGCTGTTTAGCAGTAATTATTCTATTCAATATTACTCATTTGTTTGCACACAGTTTAATACTTCCAAGTATTGCTATGTATCACAAACAGTTCAATCAAATATCAGTCATTTGTTTACACACAGTAAAATGATCGAACAGTTTTAGCTAAAAAAATCCAGCTTAGCATAAGTCATTTGTTTGTACACAGTTTAAATGTCAAACAGTTTTATTAAACTCATAGATAGAATCCTATCAGGTGCTACCACTCCAGGACAGAGTGGACCTGGTAGTGATGGCAATGAAGGGGTACTCTGCATTCCCCAAAGCTCCAGCATTACTGGAGCCTCACCATCAGATTGTTTGATGTCATATCCAAAACACTGTTTGTGGGGGGAGGTTATCCTTCTGCAAAGATGAAGTCAGTGTATTCTACAGCCCCAGGCTGCCAAAGAAAATGGTGTGCATGGCACTAAACAGTATCGGATGGTGAGACTCCAGTTCTATATCTGGGGAGTGTAGAATACCCCTTGCTATTACTTTCAGGTCCACTTTCTCTGAGTGCTAGTATCTGTTTGGGTACCATCTATGAGGTTAAATAATTCTGTTTAAAAATTATATATATTCAAGAGGACTGTGTACAAAAAAAAAACCCTTAAGAACCAACAACACAAAAAATGTAAATATGTTCATACAATGAATGTGATTCCCTAACCTCTAGATAGGTTGACATGCCTTTAAAATCAATCAATAAATTAAATTTAATAGGTCATTGGGTTCATGTTCAATGATGATAACTATTATTCCACTTTTTCATTGTTTTTTTTTTTAGAATTATTCATAGGATGCACCTTTGTAAAGGAATCAGAAAGTTTAATGATAATCTTGGTGGTGGGCCGTACATTTGACTTTCATTATTTTAAAGTAATCAAATCTTATTAATCATATAAATAAAGTATCAAATCAGCTATTTATGCCCAATGTCAGGGCAACATATAAATATCCTATCATGTTATGTATTTATATACACATATATATGTCACTCCCCACTCAATTATATATATATATATATATATATATATATATATATACATATATATATATATATATATATATACATATATATATATATATATATATATATATATTTCTAAGATGATCTTTAATAATAGCATTTCTGAATAGTAAAAATTACTCTTCAGTTTCTGATCTTGATTTATGACCTTTCTTTTCCAGACTTGGCATCAAATGTATTTATATTTCGGTAGATTTGTTTTGAGTCTGTCAGTTTTCATTTGAAGTGTGTGTGAACATGTTATTTTTAAAGATCAATTTAGTATCATTTCTATTATAGACTAAGTGTGAATACTTTAAAACCAATTCCTTTTACTGCTGGTTGAGCCAGAAAATCACTTCAAAATTATCACAGAGAACCTTTGCTTTATTAATCATTCACTTTATAAGTGTTATCATGGCATATCACAGGATTTTCTTTTCTTTTAAACTAATATGAAGAAATCTAAGCTTAAACTATACAACAGATAGTAATTTAAAATAAAAAAACATACATTCAATCATTAAAGAAATTTTTAAAGTTTTGGAGTTCATGCCTTTGTAGGCAGACAATAAATGTCTCTCTTGGATTTATGGGAATATATATGATCATGGGACAATTGTTGTATAACCACATAATACATATACATATGCATGCAGAATCATAGCAACGACACAATAAAGACGAGCAACACAGTTTTTTAGAAAAATATACCTCTCACTAATTTTGAAAGGGTTCAAAAGGGTTACTAAATGTTTTACTGTGTGAGAGGTGAGTTGGAGGCTGAACAGAACTGCAACATAACAGCGTTTCTTTCCAGTTCTCCTGGGCTACTCAACCGGGGGCCTGGGGGCACAGTCTCTCTGGGACATGTTCCTCATTCCAGCATCTTCTCTCCAACTGATCTGATCTCCAACAGATTAAACTTCCTGTGCATCGAGTTATATAATTGTTCAATGCCCACCTTCTTGTGGCCGTCACAAATTGCACTCATTCAACCTGTCTACAATCAAGGTCCTGATATTCCTCGACCGGATGGACCTGTTATTTACACAGGTGCATTTCCTATTTCGACACCTTGGCCGGGTCGGAGATCAATATGCAACACAATCCTAGAATCTAATTTATTCTTTCAACAGTAAAGATTTGCTTTTCTTTTTTTACCTCTGTCTATTCAACATGAAGAGAGTTTGTCTCCAACCCCAGTGATGGACTTTATCCTGCTTGACCTCTGAAATGTAAAGCCTACATAGCTCAACTACCAAAGAATTCAACATCCCAGTCAGCTTGGGTGGGGGCTGTAGAATATACCGACTGCATCTCTGTAGAGGGGTAAAACTTCCCCTTCCCCGCATCAAGTGTCTAGGATATGATATTAAACCTTCTGATGGCGAGGCTTTAGCCTTGGAGATTTGGGTAATGTAGAGTACCCCTTGATTGTCATTGCTCCCAGATCCACTCTGACCAAGAGTCTTAGCACCTGATAGAGCCCTATCTATGGGTCAAATAGAACAAACTGTGTGCAAATAAATAACTGATGTTGTGATTGTGATATAGCAATACTTGAAACCATTCAACTGTGTGCAAAAAAGAGCTCAGGCTTGTTTAAGATTGTTATCTAGAAAACATGCTTACAAATCATATTTAATGTATATGTATAAAGAGGATTTAGCATTAAATAACCTGCAATGGTTACCATAAAACCCAACCAAACCAAACCAAAGAACTCAAGGAAAACTTTTACTATTTTGTACCCCTTTCATATACTGTTTGTTCATTTAACAATACATGTACATTTTATTTGCTGTGACATATTTGTGCAATATTGTTCATACTTCTTTTACATCTAGCATATATGTATTAGATATTTTCATATGTATAAATTAGCTTATTTTGTCTGTCTTTCCATTAGTTCAGTGTTCTTTGGTTATACTAATATTAATATTGGACTTTAATGATTGAAGACTTGACCAAATATCTTCCGTTGCATCAACCACCCATTAACTTTCGGAAACTTGTGCTAAATAACATCTAGAGAAGATGTTACCCTCCACCTGAAAATAAATATTAAAAATTATCAAAATTTAATTTTAATACTAATTGAAATCTTAAACATTTTATGTTCAAAGGGGGAAAAACAGACCATCATGTCATGTCATATCATCATCAATGCATACTGATAGCTTGAGTTCTCTGGACTCTCTTTCATCACCCATCTCTTTTGGTTATCATTCTTTGTAAGATGGCATCCAGTGTCTGCACCGAAGTGATGAATTAAATTTTTTCCTGGTCAGCCAACATTGGTGTTTCTAAGTGTTGGAGCCCAAGGAAGAGTTCATCCTTACTTTTCCAGCATCTCTTTACCTGCTGCTTTATGGGAAACTGCTTCCAGGATTTGTTCAAAACATCATCAAATATCTTTGTGTAGTCCTTTCTAACATTTTCTCTGGGAATTTTGTAAAAGTTCAGAAGGTGCAACCATACAATAGTACTGACACAGCTGCAGTTTGAACTCTCCCATTTTAACCCAAAAAACATCTCAAAAAGATCTGTGTCTTATATGAAAAATTGAGATAGACTCAATGTTTTGTTAGAAACCAGACTACAATTCTGTCAATTCTTACTCCAAAATCTATTTACGAGAAATAATATATATACAGGGTGGGGAAGCAAAATTAGGAATGTTCAAGTATAATAATTAACGACTCTATTCTAGTATGATAATAAATGATTCTATTATAAAACAAGATTAGTTTTAATTTCAAAAATAAATAAACAAAATAAGAAGATAGATACAAAACAGTAAATTTACTCAATATGTCCACCATCTTTTTACAATTATGGTATCAACACACCTTCAAAATGCCCATGGTGTAATGGTTATCGTCGTAGGAAATGGACACGGTGACACAAGATCAAATCCTGGACTGATTGCATTTCACATTGCACTAATACCCTTGGGAAAGGTATGAATCCAATTATTCTCCCTCCAGCTATAGGTAAATAGTAGGGCAGACTAAGTTCTTCAGCCTTGGTGAGGCAACTAGTCTAGGAGAAGGAAAACTCTGAATTGAAACCTGTTAAACTCCGCTTAAAAATTAACCTTGTGTCATATCCTGCCCGAGTGGAGGGGTTGGGTAAATAGGATCAACACACCTTCAAAATGATTTACATGCCTTCAAAATAAATTCTTCAGACATTTTATTCTATTCATCCACAAGAGCAGTCTTAAGCAAAGAAATATTTGAATGGGAAGTTGCATTTGTTTTGTTTTCTAAATCACCCTATATAGCGTAATCAAGGGGTTTAAGGTCTGGACTTGATGGAGGCCATAAAGAAACATCAATTATTTCTGAAATATTTTTTGGCTTGGTTTCAGCATTAAGCAAATCATAGATTCTTTGTCATTTCTGTTCTTGCTCATTCATATCAGGCTGAATCTTTTAAGAAAAAGGGCTTGAATAATAGAGCTAATTATGAAAATTTAGATTTATCTCATTTTTTTTTAAATTGGACTAATCAGAGTAAAAACAGCATTTTAAGATTATTCCATATTTTGCTTCCTCACCAATGTGCGTGTATATATATATATATATATATATATACACACACACACATTAATCAGGCAAAAAAGTTAAGAGAAATTCTTTTTTATGGATAAGACAAAACATAGCTTAGAGTCAACAAAAGCAAAAGAAGGAGAAAAACTAGGTAGACTACACTGTGGTCGGGGCTAGGGGCAATTTTACCCCAAAATAGGGATAATAATAGTATTGATACAAATAGAAACAGCAAGTGAAATAAGTGAAGTAGAATAGAAATGGCAAGTGAAAAAAGGTGTGTCTTTGAAAAAACTCAAGAGGTTGATAGACTGTGAGGACTTTGGTATATTAAGAAATAAGAATATCATGTGAAATTACCAAAAAAAAAGGTTAATCCTTTCTTGTTTGTTGATAATGGTTGTTCTAAAGATTTTTATTCGTAAAGTCGGAAATATAATCTGTTTTGATTACAGAAAAAAACATAACTTCTAAAAATAAACGCTATTCTCAACAACAGATGTTTATATCAATTGTTTATATCAGAAAGTAGGACACAAGAAAATCAAGACATGAAATTGTACTTTGGGCAATGTCAGAAGTTGGAACACGCGCTAGAGGACGGATGAATTAATTTTGCATGGTGTCACATGATTGGTAGGAATATTCTCACTAAATAAGCCTTGCTTCAAGCCGATGTGAGAGTTTTTACTGTGACAGCTGGGGTGATTTCTTCTGGTCCATACCAAGATTGTTGATATGTAAGAGACAACCGAGCCCCAGCATGAGGAAATCATCTCTGGGCAGATGTGACGTCATCCATCGAGAAAACCCGTTGGAGATTGAATCAGGCGTTCTGCCTGTGCATGTATCATTGACAAACCTGATAAGCGAACATCACTAAGCAAGCTGCTAAACCGAAAAAGGTTAAGACAAAAACAACTTCTCTCCAATAACCAATACTCGAGGTACTGTTTGTATATAAGAGACATTTCAATTTAATTACTTTTTCTTTATAAACTGTGTTGATATCAAGTATTGTTGGTGTTATTATCTAGATAAAAAAATTTTTATAAAATCGGATCGGTTTGGTTATTTTTTTTTCTGATGCTAACACGATTCCAGCTTGATGAGCCTGCAGGTGGACCAGCAGATAATCTTTGGACCCGATAACCACTCAACTGGATCAATCCCAATGTGGGCTGTTGAGAGGATCCCCAGAGAATTAGGTCTAACCTGTAACATTGGATCATACAGAATCACAGCTGAAATTGTGAAGGTCGCGATCCAGTGGGGTTTGGTTATGGCATTACATCACTGGTAACGTGCCAAAGAGTCATTGTTACATTAACCATTACCAGTGACATGTTACATTAATGTTGCTGTGACAAGAATCATGTTACATTAATGGTGCTGTGACCAAAAATCGTGTTACACACTAGTTTATCTTTGTTTTTTTCTTACTCTTTACCTTTCTCGTTTTTTCCTCTTTCTTTATATTTTTCTCTGGTTCAGTTTTCACCCTTCTCTGTGTCACTTCCTATTCTTTGTAGAATTTATTGACAACACCTCTGAAGACCGCCCCCCTCCAATGAGTGTACTGAATATATGACACTAAAAAATCTGATGGTGAGGTTCCAGTGATGCTGGGGCTTTGGGGAATGCAGAGTACTCCTTCATTGTCATTACTCCCAGGTCCACTCTGGCCCGGAATGGTAGCACCTGATAGGGCCCTATCTATAGGTTAAATAGAACTAAACTGCATACTTATACTAAACTGAATTGTTTGAAGTAGAACTGTTTGACTAAACTGAATAGCTTGAGATAAAAATGTTTTTGAAAATAAAACTGTGTACTTATGCTAAACTGAATTGTTTGAAATAGAACTGATTATTTGATTATTACAAAGGTTGATATGCCATAAAACGCAAACAACCAACCAACCAACCAACCATTCATATTCTTTCTCTCTCTTATTATTTCCTCTCTCACAATATCTTTCCATATGTCACTCTTCACCCTTCTCTGTGTCGCTTCATATTCTTTCTCTCTCTTATTGTTTCCTCTCTCTATATACGTATATATCTTTTTGTAATACCTTCTCTGCTTCACACTGAGTACTTTCTTTTTTCATTTCTCTTTATTCCTGAATTATTTTCCTTTATTCTTTTTTCTATTAACTCAATTGTTTTGAAAAGCCATCTGTTGGCCTGTGCTCCTGCAATCCCAACTTGTCAACAGAACTGATTCCATCATATAAAAACAAAAAGCGCAAAATTACATAATCTTGAGAGTTCCATTCAAAATGCTGTTGATATATAATCTTTTGTGGATACATGACAGTTACATTCGAATGGATCAACAATTTACAAAGCTACATAAAAGAGATTTAAAATTCAATAAACATCAAATTGAGTGACTAAAAATACTTGTATTTTATTGCACGATAAAGCCAGCTCGTATGGTACAAAAATGATTATATTTTATTACATGATAAAGTTAACCCTTATGTTACAAAAAGGACTATATTTAATCTCGGATAAAGCCTGCCCTTATATATTATGTTACAAAAATGATTTGATATTATTGCATGATAAGCCTGCCCTTATGTTACAAAAAGGATTTTATTTATTGCATAAAAGTAAAGTAAAGTTGGCGACCATAGTCGAGGGTAACCCGAAGGCTCCCTTTTCGATAACTACTACACCAAGATGTAGGGGAGGGCACTACTACTTCCCTGGATGGCTCTACTTTACCCTTGATCCGCACCTTATAATGCTGAGTGTTAAGCAAGGAGGCATCAAGTACCATTTTTTGAGTCTTTGGTATGACTCGACCTGGGATTGAACCCAGGTCTCCCGGACCATTGGCGAACACTTTAGCCTGCCCTTATGTTACAAAAAGGATTTTATTTATTGCATAAAGCCAACCCTTATATTACAAAAAGGATTTTGTTTATTGCATAAAGCCAGCCCTTATGTTATGAAAAGGATTTTATTTATTGCTTAAAGCCAGCCCTTATGTTACAAAAAGGATTTTATTTATTGCATAAAGCCAGCCCTTATATTACAAAAAGGATTTTATTCCATTACATGATAAAGCCAGCCCTTATGTTACAAAAAGGATTTTATTTATTGCATAAAGCCTGCCCTTATGTTACAAAAAAGATATTACAAAACTGAATCAGTTGAAGATGGACATTAAATCGCATCCGACCAATTCCTCTAATCTTTCTCAGACAGATTTGAATTTTTTCAATTATCAGACCAGTTCCTGACAGGTGACATCTTGTACAGATCAAATTAAAAAAAAATCTTTCTCTGAATTTATCAATTCCTTAATAAGAATGTGTAAGTATCAACTCAAAGAATCACTTTATTCATCTTGGTCACAAGATGTGCGTACTCTGATTTGATCGTTGCAGACTGGGTTCTTTAGTCTCATTTAGGCAACCACTGAAGGAGAAGAAAAACTTTGAATTCAAATCAGTGTTATTCTGCTTAGAAGTTGATCTTGTGTCACATCCTCTTTGTGACAGAGGGGTTAGATAAATACATACACCAAAAGAAAACTTATAATTCTAATCACTCTTCAAGTATCAAATTCTTATCACGTACGTCTTTTGTCTATTTTTATTATTAAAGTTAAATGTCACATTAGATTTTGTTGTTTTTGTTTTTTTCAATTTTTCTTTCTCAATCATTTTTTTATATTACTATTCTTGTCAGAGATCACAATTGGTTTGGGGTTATGACTTAATTCCTAAGCTCTGTGTGACAGATAACCTACAAAAGAGAACCACTGGTAGAAGAGAGAAATTCATAGAGTAACGCTGTCATGTCCTATCTTCCATAAAATGTCATGTTTCTGCTAAATATGGCGGTTTTCATTTGTAGAACGGAAAGACAAAAACTGTATCATTTCAAAATTCTGACAATACTAAACAAGGATACATTGGTGGTGCAACAGAAATAAGTGTTGAGAACAACTATAAGTCGTTGCATCTTAAAACCCAAAATGTTTCCCTATTTTCAAATAAGAAACAGATATTTGGAGCTGAATAATACCTTGAATAAACTGCAGCATTGTCCTTCGCCAAAAAAGAAAGAATGATTAGAAAAAAATTATAGAGAACGAAAGACTATATAAAATTGTTGTGCTAATAAAATGAACATCCCTTCTCTGCAGTGGGAATATTGGGTGTCTGCCATAGAGTAATGGATAACAAACTACTACTCCCTGACCAATGTATAATTTAGTTAGTTTCATCCTTACCGGATACCATTATATGTGTCTTACTACTGTTATAGTCTGACGACTATCAAGTTTAGGAAATATCACTGTAAAGTTATTTTCATATTAGCTAGAATACCAAAACAGGATGCAAGACAATCTCAACAGAAAGAAGATAAAAATGTATGTATATAATTTGAGTAATCATTAATGTAGTAAGGCAAATTTAGTGTAATAGTTATCACTATTGAAAAAGGAAACAGCAACATGAATTCAAATCCTGGATGAGGCTGTTTGTATTTCATTTTTCACTAATGTTCTTATCAATCCATCTGTTCTCTCTCTAGCAATGAATAAATAAGACAGACTGGTTTCTTTAGGCTTGTTAAGGCAACCAGTCTAATAGAAGGAAAACTCTGAATTCAAACCAGGGATACTCCACTTAACAAACTGACTTTAGGTAAATACAAACTTAATGTAGTAAATTTTGCCCTAACAGGATACCATAATATCATATTTTGGTATCCTCTAAGGACAAAACTTGTATCAGAATTAAGTAGTAAAGCTGGTGACTGTAGGCTCCCTTTTTGATAGCTACTACACCAAGGTGTTGGGGAGGACGCTATTCCTTTCCCTGGATCCTTATCTTATAATACTGAGTGTTAAGCAAGGTAGCATCAAGTACCATTTTTTAAGTCTTTGGTATGACTCGACCTGGGATTGAACCCATGTCTCCCGGGCCATTGGCAAACACTCTAACCAAGTGAACACTAATGGCAAGTTATTTTCATATTAATTATCATAGAAAACAGGATACAAGACAAACAGTAGATAAAAATGGGTGTATATATTTTAATGCACATTTATAAAGCTAGATGGGAACAACACAAGAATGCTAGGAGCTTCTTGAAGCAACATCCCATGACACCTCTGCAAAGTGGCAAGACCCCCCCCAACGAGTGTCCTGGATATGACACTAAACAATCTGATGGGGAATGCGGAGTACCCCTTCATTGTCATCACTCCCAGGTTCACTCTGGCCTGGAGTGGTAGTACCTGATAAGGGTCCTATCTATGGGTTAAATAGAACTAACAGCATACTTATGCTAAACTGAATAGTTTGATTAAACTGAATAGCTTGAAATAGAAATGTTTTTGACAATTAAACCGTACTTACATTTAAATTGCGCGCTTAAGCTTAACTGAATTATTTGAAATAGAACTGTTTTTTGACATTAAAACTGTATTTACACTTAACTGGATTGTTATATATAACTGCTTGAATAGTTTGAAATAGAAATGTTTTTGACAATTAAACTGTGTACTTATGCTAAACTGAATTGTTTTAAATAGAACAGATTATTTACATAAAAATTGATTTGGCGTTAAATAACCTACAAAGGTTGATATGCCATAAAACCCAACAAACCAACCTAAACCAAACCAAACATCCCATGAAACAACAGCTGTATGGCCATTTACCTCCCATCTCAAAACTCATCCAAGGAAAAAAAACAAAATATATGGGACATTGCTGGATGAACTCATAAGTGATGTTCTTCAATGGATCCCTACACATGGATGTGCCAATGTTGGCTAACCAGCAAGAATTTTTAAACATCAGCTCTGTGCAGACACAGGATATAGTTTGAAAGACCAGCCAGGAGCAATGAATGATAGGGATAGATAGAGAGAGAGAGTCAGGGAAATCCATGCTAGCAGCAGAACTTGATGATGACACTGATAAAATACACTTTTTGCTGTAAAATGACTTTATGATACAACCAAAGTGAATAATTATGATAAAGATGCATTTAATTTTATATGAAATAATTTTCATACGGTAAGCAATATGTATCTCACTTCCTAAGAATACTCACCACAATGCAGTTTCTTCCAGGCTGCGGTCGTGTCGATACTGCTGTATTGATGCACTACTTGGATGCTGACTAAACAGTTGGAGAAGAAGCTCGACGGCAATTATACAAGAATGTTGTGAGCAATATTGAACAGGTCCTGGCAGCAACACCCCACAAGGCGTCAACTGTACAGCCACCTACCACTTATCATGAAAACTATACAAGCTAGATGAACCAGACATGCCGGACACTGCTGGAGAAGCAAGGACGAGATCGTAAGTGATGTGCTCCTGTGGACCCCCGCATATGGCCAATCAAAAGCAGGAAAACCAGCTCAAACATTCATACAGCAGCTATGTGATGATACGGGATGTAACACTGAAGACCTGACGGAGGCAATGAATGACAGGGAGACGTGGAGAGAGAGGGTCAGGGATATCTGTGCTAGCCGCACGTCATGATGATGATGATGATAGTTGCTCTTGATTATGATCACCAACATTACTTACTTTACTTTTATATATGTGTGTGTGTATATATATATATATATATATATACACACACATATATATAAAAGTATATATATAAGTTGGCTGATTGTAGTCAAGAGCAACCTAAATAGCTACTACAGGTGTAAGGGGGTACAACTCCTTTCCCTGGATTGCTTCACTTATTCTTGATCCAGACTTTATAATACTAAGTGTTAAGCAAGGAGGCATCAAGTACCATTTTTGTGTCTTTGGTATGACTTGACCTGGGATTGAACCTCAGCCTCCCAGACCATTGGCAAATACTCTATCCATTATCCCAATGGGCATATATATATATATATATATAATGTATATATAGATATACAAGGCCATTGGGATAATATATATATATATATATACTGTGGATGATAATATATACGCTCCCCATCCAGGGATTGAGCACTCTGGCGAAGGAATTATCAGCTGCCCTTCACGTAATGCAAAGCTTTTCTCATGAATTCAGCACACTGGTATCCCGTAAGGCAAAATGTAAACAAATGATAGGTACTACATAATGACTTAAAATTCTCGAGCTGATGTATGTCACCTGAGAGCTGAGCAGTATGATACTAAGTCTAGCGTAAAGTTGGGCCGGTTTCAACCCCAGCTTGAAGCGTCCTATATGTCTAGCCACACTGCAGAGTTGTGATTCAACGAAACTGTCTGTGGATGACTATATATATATATATATATATATATATATATAATGGTTAAAATTTAAAGCTAAAAGTGCCTCTAATACATAAAATCTTTACATTAAAATTCAGAGCAATATCAGAATATATTTCAAACATAAAAAAATATGTAAAATGTCAAATTCTACCCACCAGATGATTGGAACCATGAAACTCTGAGTTGTGAGTTTTTACATGGTACATCTTATTTTACATCTTATTATTAATTACAATTGAAATACATATATCATGTGTGTGTATGTGTGCACATATGAGTTAAAAACAGGGATTACTCAAAAATGTATCTAGTTGTCCATCTCTAAAAACAACAGTATCTCTAAAAAGAGACTTGCTTCCAATATCTTTACTTATACTGAATCAACATTCTATGAGACACATTTTCTCTTCAAAATCGATTGGTTCCCTATGTACATGATGTGACATTCAATGCTGCCCTCACTAAACATTTTCCTTCAAAGGACACTTTTAAGGTGGAATGCCTCTTTACTTGGGCATGTTTGCTTCTAAACCAAACATCACAGGATTTTATAGGGAGACAGTTTACAATGAAAAAAGATATCATTAGGTATTATTTATTACCTAAATGTACAGCTCTGAAACTCAGTAACCATAAATAAAATTGCATACTTTGAAAAAAAAGTTTGGCTACATTTCGATGTTTGGCATTTCTAAATAATTAGTTAAAAAAATATTTTCCAACAACATGCTTATACAGAAAAGTCATTTTCTCTTTTTTTTTCCCCATCATATTTCTTCATTATTTTTTATGTTTTAGTGCTGAAAAATCTTTTAAAAAAATGAATAAGGTAAGTGTTTGATTCAAAAATTTAAAAGAAAGTAAATAGTTGATCCTTATTAATGTTTAATTTTTTATTGCTTTAATATAAGTTTCGATAGGATTAAAGTTTATATCTGTACTTAATTTCTGATCGTAATTTTTGCAAATAAATCAAATCAAAATTAGATAAAAATAAATCATCAGTTTTTTTGCAAAGTTTTTCTTTTTTTTGTTGATTTTTCTTTCAAATTTTTCTCATAATATTTTGAACGAATTGTTCAACTTAAATATGAGAACCAAATTTAAACACACGAGGTGGGTTGGTCCATTTTGTTAGGATTGACCTGCCCAACACATTTGCATGAGCGGTGTCTATTCACCAATATATTCATCCAGTAAATGACAGTGTGATTTGGATCTACTTGTGTGTGGCTCATTTTTTCCATGTGGCTTTCGAGTGTGTAGGTCACATTTCGGCCAGCTGTGTTTGCATGCTGCACAGTATGGTTGGGTGTGTCTCATCACTGGATATACCTCTGGCCTCAGGGGGCTGTGTCCCCAGGTTTTAACCCTCTTCAGAGAGGTTAGGTTTATCGCCTGGCATCTGAGGCGCCCCAAAAAGGGGAATGCTGATGGGGCCCAAGGCATTTTTGGGACTGCCGGACGTATCTGGGCTACAGCCCTGGGACTGGACCCACCTTAAAACGGCCTTGTGCCATACTCATATGCTGGTGGGGCATATGACAAATATTGGATCTACTTGTGTGTCAGATCACTTTCAAGTTGACGTATATTTGACGTACATTGCAAAAACAGAGTTTATTAAACTGAAAAACAACACTAATTTTCTTCCAAATAGTCCATTTAATTTTGGCACCAATGCAGTGCCACCAACAATAAATGTTCCTGTAATGTTGAGGATTTGACTTTGAAAAATATCTTAAGATATTTTCCTTGAGAAGTCCATAACCCCTCATTATAAAATGACATCATGTCAAATCTGAGTTGGTGGGAAGTCAGATAAATCTCCCCCCCTCCAATCCATACAACTAAGTTTTCTATTAGTGAAAGCATTTCTTAAATTTCCTTTTTTGTATTTCTTTTAATGTCTTCAACATCCTTAACACTTTCACTCTTTAGAGGAATTTTCAGTATAGGATACAAGAAAAAAGTTCCATTTTAGTTCAGTATAGGATACAAGAAAAAAGTTCCATTTAGACTTAGTCTAGTGATAATGGAGGATCCTGCTCTTGCATAATTCAATGTTTCACCAAAAAACTGGAGTCATCCAGATGTTATTGAGATGAAGTCTAAGACTACAGTTTAGATATCATCACTTTATTATATGTCACTCAATTCTAAAATCAAAAATTTGTTAAATAGTCTCAATTTTGGGGTGCAGAGCAGGGATCACTTCTTATTTATAAGAAAAAAGAAATAAAACAAGTCCCAATCAGTTTTTAATCCCCGTTGAAATTTTTCAATCTTCAACTTTGAACACTTCCTCTGAAAATTGGCCAAGAAGTAAATGATTAACTTTTTTATGCATACAAATGTAAAAATTTGTATATATACATATCTGCATATGTATGTGTATTTGGAGACGGATCTCTTTCTTATTTTAAAAATATAAACTTAAATAAATGTTTTTGTATTTGCAGTGTTGAGGGTCTGACTTTAAAAATATCTTAAAATGTTTTCTTTACAAATAGCAAAACTAATTATATTTTTTTATCTTCTATTTCATTCAATATCAATTTCTTGATTTTTGCATATAAATTTCCTTTAAATTATCATTTTTCTCATGACGCCAAAAAATAACCAATTTAAATATACTGAAGATTTTCTGTTTCTGATAATAAAGGATTTTCTTTTATTAACTTATAAAAATGAAAGTGTACAACCTAAAAATTCTACATTAAAAAAATAAAACAGAATCCAAATAGATTTCACTTGAATTCTTATGATTTAAATATTGAATTAGTTTTTGAATTTTATACAAAATATCATCAAAGATAGTTTTTTTATTTAAGTAAAAAAAAAGCTGCTAGTTTTATCAGAAATAAAAACCTCTTAGGTGGATTATAATTGCTTGAAAACATTTCTTTCATCAAATATTAATGCAATATATAGAGGAAGAATTATATTTTTAGTTACAAGAAAAAAAACAAAAAATAAATACTGTTGCTAAAAATATTTCTATTGTAAACTTTACTTTTTTTAATATATATACATTTTTGAAAAATTTATCAGATGTTATTTGTGTTATAAATATATATTTAATATAAATCATTTTAAGTGCAGTCAAGAAACAAAACGGAAAGAATAAATAAAAACACACAAACCACTCGAAGCTACAACAACCCAAATTCTTCTCAAAAAAAAAACCCGATAAGACCAACCACAAAAAAAGATTTAAAATGTTCAAGGCCTTAATATAAAATCCAAAATTCCAACCCTCAACAAATTCTACTCAGGGCAGGGACAGAGAGTTCAGCCATCATCTTTTATCAAACTGTTACATCACATCAGCTGACACTAAATCAACTAATACAATCCTCATTCAAACCACCACCACCACCACCACCACCACCATAACACTATGTCAACTGATACCCCAACTCTGTTTAAAACAAACATGAAAAAACCCAGTTCCTACCATTCTTTATAGGATCCTAGTATTACCACTTCTGGTCAAAATGAACCACTGAATCATGGCAACAAAGGAGTAACTCCACATTCCCCAGAAGCTCCAGAACAGGAGCCTCACCACCGGATCCAGTTTAGTGTCATACCAAAGAGACAACATATATTATGAATATGGTCTGAATAAAGCCGCAGTAGAATTTATAATGCAATGATCGGAAAATCAGTGAACTTGTCACTATCAATTTACAGATACAATCTGTATTAATACAAAATATATGGTCACTGAGGTCAGAGACTGCACAATATAGACATATATTAAGGGTGTCCAATACATCGATCGTGATCGACCGATAGATCGTACACCAGTCAATTTTTTTTTTCTTTTTATGTTAGCCTATCATCTATCCTACTTATTTATGTGAGTCAGCCTTTTCCCAAGTACCCCTCCACCATGACTGATGATCATTTAGGAGCCTGCCTGAGGCTGGCTACCAGCAGTTATTCTCCAGTCTAAGCAACCCGAGCTCATTTAGTGCAAGTCATCAGAGTCAGGTAGTGACCGTAAATGTATTCAATTGTATTGTGCCATGAGGGTTCATGCAGTGATACTATCAATGCGAATATATATTGTATAAATAAAGTATACTCAGTAAATATATGACTATAATTAGCATTTTGTAATACAGATTAGTAATTCTAAAAGAAGCTGGCATAGCCAAAAAAGTGTAGGCATCTCTGATGTAGATCTTCTAAGAAGTAAAAAAAACGTCATGAATGTCAATGGCATTCATTGTTTAATATACCTGCTTTCTATTTGTTATTAATTCCTAGTTTAAATCAAAGAAATAATTCAGTTCTCTTTTTTTTAATCTGGAAAATGTTTAAAATTCTTGTTTCTACAAAGATTATCAGTTGCTGTTTTAAATAACAAATGCTTCTTTAACTGGTTTAAAGGATAGTTTTATGAATTCTATAGCTTTCTTATATATATATATTTATATACACACATATGAAAGTAAATATGGATCAAAATATTATATATATATATATATATATATACAAACATATGAAAGAAAATATGGATCAAAATATTATTTATATATATATATATATATATATATATATATATATATATATATATATATATATATTGATATATCCTGAGGTGGCAATAATATAAGGATAATCAAGAAATAGTATTCCGTGAAAGGAAATAAAAGAAATAATATGTACTATGGGTTTAAATAAATAAAGAAGTGGTTTATTGTATTATTTACAGAGAGAGTGTTAGTTCTTCACGTGTTCTGTCCAGGGTGTCTCTCTGTCTATCTCCGTATGTCTGTCCGGTGACCGGTGATACAGTTCCTCATTTAAACTGTTCCGGTGGTGATTACCTATCTCACCATAACATATATATATATATATATATATATATATATATATATATATATATATATATATATATATATATATATATAAATCTTTCCATAAGTAATGATTCTGGATGTTGGTATTTTTGATCTTCACTATATTACCAAATTATATCCAAATTATAAATGTGATAACTTATATATGTATGTACATGTGTATGAGTATACATATATATATATATGTTTGTGTGTGTGTATATATATATATATATATATATATGTGAGTGTGTCTGTGTGTATACAAGGATCATTAAATAAGTTTCCAGACTTTTTTTGTATGGGCACTTTTATTGATAGTACACACATGAAACTCTAGTTCCCTTCGAAGTAATCTCCTCTGGCTGCAATGCACTTGTTGTACCCTTCCAACAACCTCTGGAAGGCCCCATGGAAGTCCTCTTGTGTGAGCGTGTCAATGACCTTCATCACAGCCTCTTTCATCTTCTCACTTGTCTCATAACAGCTTAGGAAATAACCAAAAGTCACAGAGAGCAAGGTCTGGACTATACGGAGGGTGAGGAACTGTCTTGATGCCCATCTTGGTCAAATAGTCTGTGACAAGGATGGAGTTGTGGACTGGTGCATTGTCCTGGTAGAAATGCTACTGACCTGATTTGAAGAGTGCTGGCCTCTTCTGATGGAATCTCTTCCTGAACTCCCTTAAAACCTCAACATAGTAGCCTTAGCCCTAACCCTAACCGTTTGGCCAATCAACTCTGGTGTATTGACTTCCTTACTCCTCCCACACCTCTTGTCATCCCTCACAGACTCCCTGCCTTCCTTGAATCTCTTATGCCACTCAAAAACTGTTGCAAGATGCTCAAAATGCAGTCTGAAGCATTCCATACGTTTCTGTGACATTTTTTCCAAGTTTAAAACACAATTTTATTGCATATCATTCTTCTAAAGTGTTCTGACGTCCAGATTGCATTTTTGAAATTCACCAGCTGTGACAATCAGGCTTTAGTAGGGTGTATTCCAATTCCTGCTGTAGCGGTTCATTTAAACCTGAAATACTAAAAATTGGTCAGTCATCTCATAAGATGTATAGCAAGGACATAGTGAATTCTCAAGAGTCTATGACAATTCTAAATGCCTGTACAAAAAAGTCTGGAAAGTTATTGAATGCACCACATATATATGTGCGTGTGTGTGAATATATATATATATATATATATATATATGTTTACAAAATATGCTTGTTTGATTAAAAAAAGGCACTGGCTGGTTTCATCAGTTATGTCTTTTTGCTGGGTCATTGCGGGATTTCAGGTCTTTCAACGTAATACCCTACTTGCCAGCTGGAACCCACTCAAGATATTCAATCCCAGTTTGCAACCCAAAAATTAAGACACTACAAACTAATTTGCCTTTTTTAAAGATTTGTGAATGTAGACTCTGGTTTCCATGCATTTGACTGGCAATTGCTTTAGCCAACCAGATTGCTAGAAACTTGATTTAACCTGGTCTACATGGCAGTGACACTTAATTTTTTCCCTCCACTCCATGGCATGATTCGGATCTAGCGATGAGTTTCTAATTCCTTTTTAAATTTTTTTATATATATATATATATATATATATATATATATATATATATATAGTATTATTTGGTCCAGTTAAACTGGAGTTGGGAGTAATTCCATCTGGACAAGAAAACTATTCAAGCATAAACATTTAAATCTTCCTGGCAAAGAGCTCAATGTAACAGACATTACAGAGCAATAACTTCATTAAGAAAAAACAACAAACCGGTCGCATTAGAATTAATATTTAAATCTTCCTGGCATAATCCTAATGTGACCGGTTTGTTGTTTTTTCTTAATGAAATATATATATATATATATATATATATATATATATATATATATATACATAAAACTCTAACCTTACTGTTAATACAATATAAAATTTTCTACTTTGCACTTTAAGGTTGTTGTCAAGTGCTGGTAGTACAAGCAATTGCTTGTGGTGTCAAGATTTAAGAGACAGCTGTCATTCTTTTTTCTATTGCAAATGGGAATGAAAAAAATGAATTAATTAAACAGAATACCAGCCTAGCAAGAATTATGGAATTATCTCACTTAGATAATGTTAACTTTGTTTTTTTTTTCTATTTAGCAGTAGAATCACAGATAAGACACAAAACATTTTTTATTTAATAGCAGAATATTCTGGCTTCATAGAATTTTCCTTAAACAAAAGAAATTAAACCAATGGCACATTTTTTTCTAAAAGCCATACATTGATTGATTTATCTTAATGGCATGTTAACCTGTCTAGTGTATTTTATGCCAAGAGATTAGGAATTGTCTTTATTGTATGTTCATATTTACATTTTTTGTGGAATTGTTTCTAAAAGTTTTTTCTGTACATATGTTGTATACTCACATATGCAGATGTATGCAGGCAAAACACAACGACATAATAAGGACGAGCAACACAGTTCTTAGAAAAATATACCTCTCACTTTATTTGAAAGGGTTGTGAGTGAGAGGGAGTTGGAGACCGAACAGAACTGCAACATATTGACTCCCACTCAATTGGCCATAACCGCGTTTCTTTCCCATTCTCCTGGGCTGCTCAACCGGGGCCTGGGGGCCCAGCCTCTCTGGGTGCTGGTTTTCTCTACTGCATCTTGTCTCCAACTGGTCTGGTCTCCAAACTGATTAATCGGGGGTCCCGAGGGCCCCTTCTGCTGGGTGCTGGCTTTCTTTACCACATCTTGCCACCAACGGGTCTGGTCTCCAAACTAACTGACTTCCTGTTTTCACCGAGTTATATAATAGTTCAATGCCCACCTTCTTCTTGTGGGCGTCACAATTGCACTCATTCAACCCATCCACGGTCAAGGTTATAATTCTGATATTCCTCGACCAGATGCACCTGTTATTTACATAGGTGCATTTCCTATTTTGAAAGCCCAGCCAGGTCGTAGGTCAATATACAACACATAGAAGAGACAACAATGCAGATGTCCAAAAATATAATCTGCTTCTTTTCTTTTTTTTTATTTACCGAAATGTATGGGTGGGTAGAGTAAAAGAGAAAGATGGTTGAAATAAACACACACACTCACACACACACAACAGTGTGGTTTTTCTGTGAAACCTCTTTACCATTCTGATTTGATCTGCTTTCACAAGATTGGTACAGGGCACCTCAAGGCACCAAATCATCTTAGTTTCTACTCACTTCTCAACAGCCCACACTTTTCTCAACCTCTCAACCCTGGGCAGTCTGGTGCATCACCAGTGCCAAGAGTGGCATAGCATCTAATAGCTCTTCAGACAGTTTTCTTCTTTGTCTGCTCGTATCTCATGAGGGTCGAAATCTTCCTTGGTTTATATAATTTTCCGGATGCCCATGCAAATCCCCATGGTCATACCTCCCGCCTATGCATTGCAAGTGGACATGCCACCCACGAAACTTCCGTGGCACTTCTGCTGAGGAAATACCTGTGTTCTGTTCACTTTAGGAAACAGGTGTACATCCTGGTATGTCACTCAAGGAAATCATGTGGCATGTGAAAGGGATCTTTCTGGTTAATATTCAACCCTCCTATTGAATACAAATCATTTTTAAATGGATGTATTTGACGCATAGATGGGACCCCAATGGGTACTACCATTCCAGATGAGAATAAACTTGAGAATAATCGCAGAACTGGAATCTCACCATCAGTTGCAGTTAATCATCATACTTAGGACACACTTTTTTTTGCAGGGGATATAATCAGCCTAATCTGAGCCCCATCAACAAGGTAGAAGTCATAGAGAAGACCATATTCAGAATGTTCTGTTATTAAATAAAAACTGTCTTGCATCATATGTTATTAGTTTTTTTTACTGCTAAATAAAAAAAGATCCTCTCATTGTGCTGATTCTATAATTTTTGCCAGGAGTAAAATGAGAAAATTCCTCGGTTTAAAGTCAAAGTGCTTATAACAGTTGATGAAAAGGGGGGAGGTAAGTGGAGTAAGCTAAAGCTCCGAGAGAATTCCTTCTACTTTATATGTACAAACAGTTTAGCTACTCTCTCTCTCTCTCTCTCTCTCTCTCTCTCTCTCTCTCTCCTACCCTATGGTCTATGTGTTTTAAATCAGAACCTCTTCCCTCCCTTCAGCAGCAGCCAAAGTTTTAATACTCCTTGAGATCAGAAACTTTTAATCTTAACTACCTAGATGACCTAATTTGCTTTAGTGGAAGTGTTTCTGTGTTGGAACTGATTTTTTTTTTCTACTTGTATAGTATTAGGGACAAAATAGGAGACCTGTTAATAAGGCTTTAATAGCAAATAAATGTTTACATGACTTCTACATGCATAGAAGAGTAGTAACAAGCAAGGTTAATGAAAAAAGGCTTAATGGAGATAAGTTCAAAGTTCATTAGTCAGAAGTGGGGAAGAGTTTAGAATATGACATGGTGATTGACCTTTTTTTTCCTAAATATTTATTTTTCTCACTGTAAAATATAAATAAATAAATAGTACTATATTTTAAAGGCCACCAAAGTTTGGTGCCAAGAACCCTAGGGATGGCTTTGGTTGTTGCTTAAATCTTTGTTGTTGGTAAATGTAATGAGAATTCATTTGAACAAGTCACGATAATGACTCAAGTCTGGATTTTAGACGAGATAAAACAACTTCTTTAACAAGAATTAGGTTCACTTTCTGAAGGCAATGACAAGATGCTAATGTAATAATTATTGCATTAGCATACATGCCAAATATATCTTGAATGCTAATAAGGAACACACTAAATTGTCCTGATGAATTTAAAACATTACGAATAAGAGTTTGTTTTTCATTTTTCGATTGTAGGATTCTATGAGTATCCTAAGTTATAGAGCAAATGCATTTTAAGATAAAATCAATGAAAAGTATCTAAATATTCATAAATCTTATCTTATTATAGCATTTCCTTGGATTACAACCAAGTTATACTCTTAAAAATCCATAATTTTTTAATAGGGTTATATATATATATATATATATATATATATATATATTGCATAAATTTATTGGGGTTGATACCAATGATGGGAAAATATTTAGTCGAGTCCTCACTTACCAAAAGGAAAGATAACATAATCTCATTTACATGTATATACAAATATTTATTATAGGTATCATGTATATATATATATAAGTAGTTGGAGACTGTAGGCAAGGGTGACCTGAAGGCTCTCTTTTCAATAGCTGCTACACTGAGGTGTAGTGGAGGACACTACTCCTATCCCTGGATTGCTCCACTTTATCCTTGATCTGTACCTTGTAATGCTGAGTGTTAAGCAAGAGGGCATCAAGTACTATTTTTTGAGTCTTTGGTATGACTCGACCTAGGATTGAACCCCGGTCTCCCGGGCCATTAGCGAACACTATACTATATTGTCCTTTTTGGTTTGGTTTGGTTTGGTTTCATAGCACATTAACCATTGTAGGTTATTAATACCAAATCCATTTTTATTCGTATAAGCAGTTCTATTTCAAACAATTCAGTTTAGCATACAAAAACAGTTCAATTTCAAACAATTCAGTTTAGCATACAAAAACAGTTCCATTTCAAACCATTCATTTTAGCATAAGTACACAGTTTCAATGTCAAAACAGTTCCATTTCAAACAATTCAGTTTAGCATAAGTACACAGTTTACTTCTATTTGATCCATAGATAGCTCCAACATTTCTGGAACCTCATCATCAGATTGTTTAGTGTGATATCCAGAACATTCGTTGGGAGGGCTCTTACCGTTCTGCAGAGATGCAGTCAGTGTATTCTACAGTCTCCCACCACCAGCTGACTGTGCGATGTCCTTTCCAGTAGTTCTTGTTGTGTGTATGAAGATATATATATATATATATATATAGGGTGGAATGATAAAATTGTCGTCCTAAAGAAAACAACACTACAGCTTTATTTTAAAACTTTTATTGAAAAAATCAATTCAGGTAACTTGATTATGTACTAGAGCTGACATCTATTCGATGTAGCCACCTTCAGCCTCAATCACCACCTCGATACAGATTCCACAAGCACCAGTAGGAGCTCGGCGAATACTCAGTGGATGGCGGCGATCAGGCTGGCTTTGGTGATGTGGGAGGTCATGTTGGTGATGTTCTCAACATATGACCAAACGAAGTAGTCCAGCGGGTTCAGGTCGGGGGAGGAGGGGGCAAGTGAGAGAAGGGTACAAAGTCGTAACACTCCTTCTGAAGTCAAGCCTGGGTCTCTTTTGACTTGTGGACTGGCACTGAGTCCTGCTGCCACTCCCAGGGTCTGCCACCGGCCACGTGATTGCACCAGGAGATCACCACACTCTTCAGCACATCTAGGTACACATTGGTGTTGACTTTCAAGCCAACTTCGAAGATGTGAGGTGGCATGATGTGGCCCTCACTTGAAAGCACACCAAAGACCATAACCGTAGCCGAAAACTTTGTTTTTATTACCCTGGGCATGTCCCTGTTATTTGTGGCAATCCAGTGATGGTTCTGGCTGTTGTGCACCTGGTCCTGGCAGAAGTTCTTTTCGTCTGAAAAGAACCAGAGCATGTTTGGTTTCTTGGGATGCTTCAGTTTGTTGAGCAACCTGATGTACTTGATTAGCCTGAAGTTCTTTGTCTTCTCAGTCAAGATCTGGCTTGTCTGGTGCCTGTAGAACCTGCACTTCAAGTCCTCCTTCACATATGCATTCACAGTTGTGTGTGAGATGCCTAAATCTCTGGCAATCTGCTGAATAAGCCGCTGGGGAGTTTCGTCAATGATTGCCTGGACCTTTTCGATGAACTCCTTGGTCCGGGTCTTCCTGGCAGTGTCCTCGGCCTTTGGGTTCCGCTCCACCACCTCCAAACAGTCGTCTGATGCATTGAGCTGTGCTCTCAAGTGTTGAACCATCTGGATTTGCATTTTGAGGGTGCTGGCAATGGTCCTGTTGTCATAACTTGGATCGGTAGAGAGCATAAGTTGTACAGCAGTGCATCTCTGATCTCACTCGTTGAACATTGTGTCACTTTTAGACATGATAGAAGGCTCCTATAGCTCTTGGGATTTGTACACAACTGGCCAACTAGTAGATGGTCTATAACAAAAAAAGAAATCCGGTTTTCATTCAATGGAAATGGAATCATTTTGTCTTTTCTAGGGTAACAATTTTATCATTCTACCCTGTATATATATATATATATATATATAGTATCAGTCAAAAGTATTTGGCCACCCTCAAAAACTTTACTTCTCATCCTAAAAGTGTTATTTTTTATGCAACAAGTTAAGCACCACAATGTTTTTATTTATCATGCTAAATACAAGTCTTCTGAAAAACTGATTTGAAGGTGTTTTTTTTTTTTTTTAGTTCTGAAAATAAAAATTCCCCGAACTACAATGGATTATACTGTTAGGAGACATAAGGAAACAATACAAAACAAGATTAAAAGCAGCAACGAGAGGAGTGGACAATTTCATCAGTCATCAGTTTGCATGACAGAAGGATGACTGCTCCACACAACTGAACGTGAGAAGAAGACTCTGTGAAGCTGTCCTATATGACAGAATTGCTGTCAAGAAACCACTGTTGAAGAAGTAAAACAATGTCAAAAGGCTCCAGTGGGCAAAAGTGCACCAAGACTTGACAATAAAACAGTGGAACAAATTCCTTTGGACTGATGAATCAAAGTTCAAAATCTTTGGGTCAAATTGAAGGGTTTTTATGTGCAGCAAAAAGTTAGTGAAAGAGCTGTAACCCCCTGTATCACACCAACCATAAAACACGGAGGAGGCTCTGTTATGGTGTGTGTGTGGGGGGGAGGGCTTTTGTCAATTGCAAAGTTGGGGATTTGCTATAGGTGAAGGATAAATTGAATCAGACCGGCTTTCACAGCATGCTGCAGCATCACACAGTCCCATCTGGAAGGCAGCTTATGGGTCAAGGATTTCTACTCATGCAAGATAATGACCCAAGGCATACTAGTTAACTCTGCCAGAGGTACATTAAAAGCAAAGAGGAACATCACATCTTTCAACTGATGTCAAAGATATATATATATATCCAGGACAAGGTTGTTTGTATTTCATTTTTTGCAAATTATTTTGAAAAAGACAGATATGAACAATGAGTGAAACTGTAGTTTTCTTTAAAATAGTCCCCTTGGCTCCTTATCACATTTATTAACGCAAGTTTTTCATTGGTCAAAGTAACAGTGCAGCTTTTCTTATCCTTGATATTAGTTTTCTGTTTAGAAAACAAGAGAAATATTGGCTAAGTGGGTAGATTGTTTGCCAATGGTCCGGGAGATCTGGGGTTCAATCTCAAGTCGAGTCATACCAAAGACTTAAAAAAAAATGGTACTTGATACCTCCTGGCTTAATACTCAGCATGATAAGGTACGTATCAAGGGTAAAGTAGAACAATCCAGGGAAAAGAGTAGGGTTCTCCCCTACACCTCAGTATAGTAGCAATTGAAAAGGGAGCCAACTTTTTAGACATTCAGTTAAATTCTAAATATTTTGAACTGTAAAATTAGAATAAGAAGACCTAAGGTTTCAGTCTTGTTATTTTTTCAATCAACTTCAGTATATATATTCAAACAGTCTGGCTTACTATTATATATATATATATATATATATATCCAAAACATGGCAAATCTTATTTGGAAAATCTGGCATACTCTGGTGCACTATTCTTTTGTTATCAGCTCATCCAAAAAGTGTGGTGCTGGTCCTACACAAGCCTTCGTCACCTCTTGAGAGTTCAATGGTTCACATCTTTAAGTGAACAGTTGGCCCTTTACATTGAGATTGACAGCAGAGTCTATCATACAATAATATGAAGTTGACACCGACTAAGCCAATGACATAGCAATACTGGCAAATACACCCAACCAAGCCGAAACACAACTGCATAGTTTGGAATGAGCCACCGCAGGCATTGGCCTCCATGTCAATGCACACAAAACTGAATATATGTGCTTTAATCAAACAGGCGATATTTCCACACTTAACGGAACCTCTCTGAAACTGGTAGACAAATTCACTTTCCTAGGAAGCAGTGTCTTATCAACTGAAAAAGGCATTGACACGTGGCTAACGAAGGCATGGACAGCTATCAATCATATGGAAATCAGACCTGACCGATAAAATGAAACGCAGTTTCTTCCAGGCAGCAGTCGTGTCAATACTGCTGTATGGATGCACTACTTGGATGCTAACTAAACGGCTGGAGAAGAAGCTAGACGGCAATTATACAAGAATGTTGCAAACAATATTGAACAAGTCCTGGCAGCAGCACCCAACAAAGCACCAACTATACGGCCACCTACCTCACATCATGAAAACTATCCAAGTTAGATGAACCAGACATGCAGGACACTACTGAAGAAGCAGGGATGAGCTCATAAGTGATGTACTCCTATGGACCCCCACATATGGCCGAGCAAAAGCAGGACAACCAGCTCAAACATACATACAGCAGCTATGTGAGGATACGGGATGTAATCCTGAAGACCTGCCAGAGGTGATGAACGATAGAGAGAAGTGGCAAGAGAGGGTCAGGAATGTCCGTGCTAGTGCCACAACATGATGATGATATCATATTTTATATGTAATCACATTATTATTCAGATATTTGGTTTGGTTTATTTGTTCAATGGCATATATGTTGAATTGAGTAAGTCAGTGTACTGTTGTGTTTAGCAGCAACAATGGCAGACAAGCCAATTATGTCTCTTGGTGCATAAAGCAATCAGTATTTATGGTATTTCTATTCCCACATCTGGGTGATCTCATTCATTGGCCACTGGTTTCAGAGTGGTTGTGGTAATAGATAAATGTCCACCATTCTGCATTTTACTTCCAATAACTGCACTTATGGCTTGTTCCCTTGTCTGCCAACTGGATGCTTGTTGCAATCCCAATGTGATGGTGAGTACTTATTTATTTCTACAATATCAGGTTAGGTAACTTCTACAATATCAACATTTAGCAGTTATCTAATGTTAAAGCCATCCTTATAGAAGAACAGCAGGGGTACTAATAAACCCATAACCAGGGATGGGGATATGTGTGTTCATATGTTTCCCAAGGGTATTAGTTCAAAAGTGAATGCAATACCATTACTGAAAAGCTCTGATGTTGTTATGAGTAGATAATGTTTCACTCATATATATCTCGTTGGTACAACCTATTGATTTTTTAAGGACCTTTAACACATATGAGATGAATAACAACATTTTCATTAATTTCATGATCATATAGATTTATGAAATATAATATACTTGCCAAGTCTTTGACACAAATTAGTTTAAACAAAAGTTTAACCAACATAAATCATCTGATTAAAATATGACTATTTTAAAAATTAATCAAAACCATGTACTTTTAACCTATTGAGGAGATGACAATTTTTAAAACAGTTTCCTTCTCATACAAAATTATCAGCAATGATTTATTCTCTAATATCCAAAAGAAGGCAATCCAGTTGGCTGGAGTTGTAGAATATGCCAACTACATCTCAGCAGAGGGGTAAGACACCCCTCCACAAAGAGTATCCTTAATATGATGCTAAAACGAATCTGTAGCAGAAAGAAAGAATTTCAAATTATTGTTTAGCGCGGAAATTATTTTGGCCATTGAGGTTTCGATTTTATATTTTCGACCAATGGAAATAATTTATGCCATTCTGCTCGGATGACTTTCCCGGGCAATATAAAAGGTTGTGTAATGCACTCTCAACCTCTCTTCTCACTCATTCTAGTAGCAGAACAGACCATCAACATGAAGAGGGTGCATTCAACCGTGGGCCATTGTTCCTTTAGGAGACAATTCCTTTATCATATATTCCTTCCTACTGGACCTCGAAACTTCAGGTTGAATACTTAATTCCTCCTCTAACATTTGCAACTGTTTTCTTCCATTTGTACGACTCACAGTACAAGGGTTATCTCTCTGACTGTCATTAGAGTTTCTGGAACTCATCAATATTCTCATCCACTCATTTGTCTTACTCCTTTCTAAAAGTAACAAGGCACAACACTTTTTCTTTGCTGCTATAAATCTAATAGTGAAGCTTTGGAGAATGTAGAGTACGCCTTCATTGTCATTACTCCCAGATCCACTCTGACACAGAGTCGTCGTACCTGTTAGGGTTCCATCTATGAGTCAAATAGAACAATTTAATTATTAACTATACTTAAAACTAATTAACTGTGTACAAACAAATAATTAATGGTAAATTGAATTGTATTATGTTGCAGAGCTTGAAACTTGTGTGCAAATAAATGAATAATGTTGAATAGAATTATTAATGTTAGATTACAATACTTAAAATCTTTTATAAGGGATTATTATTAATATTAAATAGAATTATTAGTGTTAAATAGCAATTCTTGAAACAATTTAACTGTGTGCAAACAAATAAGTTCTGACTCATTTAAAAATAAAATTACCGAAAAATTATTCCCTTAAAAATCATATATTATATATATATGTATGTATAAACAGGATTTGGCATTGAATAACCATCAACTGTTGATATGCCATTAAATCAATTTTTTGACTTTTCAATCATTGCAATTATGTGTATAGAAATACATTACATGCTTCGTTTAGATAGCAAAGCACTTTTGGGGTATAAAGATATTGCTATCTTTCGGTCAAAATTTGTGTGGTATTTTAAGCATTTAAAAAATTCACAAAAATTAAATGGCGACTAAACATAATTATGCTGATTCAATTAAATTACAAATTAAATTTAATCATGATTTTTATTCTAGATTTATTTTCCTCCATTTGGAGTCGTCTTTTGTGAATGGAGGACAAATCTAGCCATATTGCCAATCATCTATTCATTCTTTGTCATTTTAATGGTATGCTAGTCTAGTTGGAAGGAATTCTGTTGAGATGTACTTGTAAATATTGTCTAGTCTGAAATTTTTTATCAGGAGTATGCAGTATTGCAACACTAACCAATTTTGATTGGTTTGGTTTGGTATATCAACCTTTTTTTCGGTTATTTAATGCCAAAGCCATTCTTCTAGAAGAACAGTAATGGTACTGTAAAATACAGCTTGACTGACAATATGGGACGAGGTTAAAATCCCATGGTGCAGTCACAAAGTGATGCACTGGAGGAGGGAGACCTATGAACTGCATGACAGTTATTTCCGTTTGATGATGATCAAACATGCCGCTCCAAAGAGGGCGGAAGTTGCATATTCCGTTGGCCAATTATGGGAGGAGATTGCGTGGACGAGGAGGCGTGCCCATATCTCCGCGTGGGAGTTTGATGGTAATATAAGGCCGACGATTTAAACGGGAGACAGTGAAAATTCCACTGTTCATGCAAGCTTGTCCCGTCGTTACCCCGTGTGTGTTTTCCCGGCCATCGTCTAACTTACACCGAAGTGTCCAGGCCTCATAGACGAACAATTCTAATACCTCTCCTGATAGCTCCTACTTCACACAAGCATCCGTCGAGAAAATAAATATATATTTTTATATATATTACATGTTGTCATTTGTTTTGGCCAGAGCGAAATGTAACAGTACTATTTAACCCATAGCTGGGAGGATAAGGGTGTTCATACCTTTCCCAAGGGTATTTGGCCGAAAGTGAATGTAATAGCGCAAATGGAGTACAAACTCGCTTACAATGATTCAGCAGTCCACCACTTTAACCATCACACCATGAGGACACCCCCAACCAGTTTTCAAAGAATGACCATAGAAAGAAGTGATAATAAATATTGTCAAGTATAAAGTGATTAGTCAGGAGTATGTAGTAACTTACTCAACTTTTTGCTTAGATGTTGCAAAAGACTGTATGAATGGGTGCCCAAAGAGACTTGAACTCACTAATGAAGGTTTGCTTGATGAGCTTACTAACCCTTACACCACCCGAGGCACCCATATTAAGAGTATAAACGGTTCTGCAGTAACCGGTTTTGAAAGAGGGACAATAGAAAGATGTTGTATATTGACCTACAACCCGACCAGGCTGTCAAAATAGGAAATGCACCTATGTAAATAACAGGTGCATCTGGTCGAGGAATATCAGAATTATAACCTTGACTGTGGATGGGTTGAATGAGTGCAATTGTGACGCCCACAAGAAGAAGGGGGCATTGAACTATTATATAACTCGGTGAAAACAGGAAGTTAGTTAGTTTGGAGACCAGACCCGTTGGTAACAAGATGCGGTAGAGAAGGCCAGCACCCAGCAGAATGGGCCCCCAGGCCTCTGGTTGAGCAGCCCAGGAAAACGGGAAAGAAACGCGGTTATGGACAATAGAGTGAGGGTCAATTTGTTGCAGTTCTGTTCGGTCTCCAACTCCCTCTCATACACAACCTTTCAAATAAAGTGAGAGGTATATTTTTCTAAAAGACTGTGTCACTCGTCTTCATTGTGTCATTGTGTTCTGCATGCATGTATATGTGTTTGTATAGTTGGTCATGGTTGTGACTATACAACAAAGAGGTAGTAGTAAATATTCTCTTATGTGACTCAGCAAAATAATTAGCCAGTGATATGTAGAATGGCAGCAGTAATCAGTTTTATACTCTAAGGTATAAAAATTTCAAGAACATATAAATGTCTGAGTAACTCATAGGCTAATAAACTGAACAAAGTAAATTGAACAAACTACAAAGTTGTATAGCACATAACAAGCATGAACGACACCATAACACTAATTATCTAAATTAACTGATAGTTATTTATTCCAGTATAAACAAGGTTAGCTTAATTTCAAATCTTTTATGAACTCATGAAAGTATTTCAAACCTATTGGAACTAGAATTGTGGAGTGGACGCTAGTGTGAAATATGATAGTTCTTTGATCATACAAATAATATTCTATCATTTTATACGATACTCTCCACTGGTTCCTCTCATTATAATATGATTTTAAATGGAATACATTTACAATCTTGCCCAGTCAGCTGGGGCTGTAGAATATACCGACTGCACCTCTGCAGAGGGATAAGACCTCCACCCCCAATGAGTGTCTTGAATATGAGACTAAACAATCTGATGTGGAGATTCCAATAATGCTAGAGCTTTTGGGAATGTGGAGCACCCCTTCATTGCCATTGCCCCCAAGTCCACTCTGGCCCGGAATGGTAGCACCTGATAGGGCCCTATCGATGGGTTAAATAGAACTGCGTACTTATACTAAACTGAACTGTTTGAATTAGAACTCTTTGACAAAACTGAATAGCTTGAAATAGAACGGTTTTTGACAATTAAGCTGTACTTACATTTGAACTGCATGCTTATGCTAAACTGAATTGTTTGAAATGGAACTGTTTTTGACATTGAAAATGTACTTACACTAAACTGATTTGTTTAATATAGAACTGTTTTGAAATTTAACTGTGTGCAAAGAAAACCTGTACTTATACTTAGCTGAATTAGAACTGTTTGACTAAACTGAATAACTTGAAATAGAAATGTTTTTCACAATTAAACTGTACTTACATTTAAACTGTGTACTTATGCTAAACTGAATTGTTTGAAATAGAACTATTTTCATAAAAATGAATTTGGCGTTAAATAACCTACAAAGGTTGATATGCCATAAAAACCCAACCAACCAACCAACCATTTACAATCTTGTTTTATGAAATACCTACTTAAAGCAGCCATTAAGTTCAACATAAAATCACTTCTTATTCATTTGTTTAATTTTGACTGTTTTACAGGAGGATCAACAATCTTTACAAAAAGTTTCTAAAATTATTTCTCTAAGAGAACAAAACTCTAAAAAACTTTTCATTTAAAATATTGGGTTGGGGGGACTCCCTATAGGATAATGATTAATGTGCTGGACTGCAACATCATAGTAAACCAAAAGATTTGGGATCAATTTTACCCTTTACCTTGCTTAATTTTGAAATTTATCTTGAAGGTATATGTGTGATGAGCATTCAACAATATATTTTGTATTTTAACATTCTCCCCTGTCCATTCAATTTAAAGTCAGAGAAAATTGTGTTAGAAGTGGAAAAGAAAAATAATGATACTCATAAAATAACGGAAGTGCCCGTGGAGTAATGGTTATCATTGTAGGAAATGGACACGGCGATATGAGTTCAAATCCTGGACGAGACTGATTGCATTTCACATAGTATTTGGGAAAGTTATGAATCCAATTATTCTCCCTCCAGCTATGGGTAAATAGTAGGGAAGACTGGGTTCTTCAGTCTTGGTGAAGCAACTAGTCTAGAAGGAAAACTCTGAATTCAAACCTGTTAAACTCCGCTTAAAAATTGGCTTGGTGTCATATCCTACCCAAGTGGAGGGGTTGGTAAACATGGGGCCTCATAAAATAAAGGTGTTATTTCTTTTTTCTTTAAATGTTGATATGTTTTTTTTTTCAAATCTTGATTATAAAATTATTCGTTACTTCACATATTACATTATTATTTTAACACTTTTTGAAGATTTTCTTTTCATCTAACAATTTTTAAAATTTAAATACAAGAAAAGTCTATTGCATAAAACTTTGATCATTATGATATAGATAAGTCTTCATTATTGTTAGAAACTAAATCTTCATGATTTTATCAATTATTTTTTATTACTTATTCTCAATAATGAGGCAACTAGTCTAGGAGAAGGAAAACTCTGAATTCAAACCTGTTAAACTCTGCTTAAAAATTGACCTTGTGTCATATCCTGTCCGAGCGGAGGGGTTGGTAAATAGGATTATTCTCAATCATGATAAAGTGTTCTTGCCTGTGACATAGTGGTAATCATTATTTTTCTTTGACGGACAACTGACTTGTTATTTGTAGTCATTTGACTCTATATAGTAAAAGTAAAGTTGGCAACCTTAGTTGAGGGTGACCCGAAGGCTCACTTTTCGATAGCTACTACACCGAGGTGTAGGGGAGGGTGCTACTCCTTTCCCTGGATTGCTCCACTTTACCTTTGATCCCTACTTTAAGCAAGGAGGCATCAAGTACCATTTTTTGAGTCTTTGGTATGATGAGACCTGGGATTGAACCAAGGTCTCCAGGGCCATTGGCGAACACTCTGACCATCATGCATGGTAGTAAGCATTTAATAGCCAAAGTCCATTTTGCATATCTCACTACACCTCCCTGAAAAGAAAAGGTTTTAAGCAATTTACTGATTTCTGACTTTTCCTCACTATTTTAAGAGATCTTATCTCTTTCTCTCTTTTGAGGGGTGTACATCATTCTTTTTATTGCAGATGTTGGTCTGAACTTATCTCCTAAATCCATATCAGATTCATGAGCACTATCCTATGTGAATCTTAACAACTCCCCATATGGGTCGTTAGAAAGAATAGACAACACAGGCAGATTTTCAAACACTTTCATATATGAGATGCGAAAGGGTTGCTAAAAATATATTCCTATAGCGGTCAATAGTCAATGTAGGGATAAAGTTAAATTTATGAATGAACACTTATCTGTGTGTTGGTTTGAATGTCCTGTTTACCTTTCTTGTATATATATTTCTAGTTCTTTAGGGTCGTTGGTTTAAAAGGGCTGCTGTTGGCTTCAGTAGGGCTCAAATGTCCGTCTATGTGCTGGTTTGCCTGCTCAGCAAGAGCCAGCCAGCTAACTTACTCAGCTGTCGGGTCATATCTCTCTGCTCTGTTGTCTTGTCTGTGAAAGAATGCCTTTGCCTCTTATTTCTGACTCTCTGCTGTATGACTGCCCCTCACTTCTGATACTTGCTCTTCTGGATACACAATTTTAGGAAGGGAGATAACCCATATTTTTCATAATCCACCATAGTTTCTTTTCTACTTTCACTTTTGCTATCTGTCTCAGCTTCTTCTGTTTTGATGTCTTCATTGATTCTTATTTGATCAGGGTAAATTTAGTCCATTTTCATAAATACCACTGGATTATATTATATCTTTTATGTATTATATCTTTTTTGTACCATAAAGTTGTCCTTTTCAGGACTTGATTCTCTCTATTTTTGGTACGACATTTTTTTTCATTGTCATAAGAAATTGGTATTCTTGTTTTCCTCTCCTGTAACTTGGTTGTCTCTTAACTTCTTGGTGACAAATCCCCGTTCCTACAAAATCGGATTCATTTAAGAATGTTCAACCCCTTTGTTCTTGTCTGTGACGTAGCTGTAATCCTCGTTTATCCTTGATTCATATTTGTTTGACTTTATACTTATGCAAAAAGGGGGTGAGTCTATTTTGGACGTGGTGCATTCAATAAGTTTCCAGACTTTTTTGTACGGGCATTTAGATTTGTCATAGACTCTTGAAAATTCACTATGTTATTGCTATACATCTTATGAGAAGACTGAACAATTTTTCTGATTTCACGTTCAAATGAACAGCTACAGCAGGAATTGGAATACACCCTACTAAACCCTGATTGTCACAGCTGGTGAATTTCAAAAATGCAATCTGGATGTGAGAAAGAATGATATGCAATAAACTTCTGTTTTAAACTTGGAAAATATGCTACAGAAACGTATGGAATGCTTCAGACTGCTTTTTGACCATCTTGCATGAATCAAACATCAGTTTCTGAGTGGCATAAGAGATTCAAGGGATGTGAGGAATGATGAGAGGTCTGGGAGGAGTAAGGAAGTCAATACACTAGAGTTGATTGGCCAAAGGCTTAGGGTTAGGGTTACTATGTTGAGGTTTTAAGGGAGTTCAGTATGAGATTCCGTCGGAAGAGGCCAGCACTCTTCAAATCGACTCAGTGGCATTTCCACCAGGACAATGCATCAGTCCACAACTTCATCCTTGTCACAGACTATTTGACCAAGATGTGCATCAAAACACTTCGTCAGCCTCCCTATAATCCAGACCTTGCTCCCAGTGACTTTTGCTTATTCCCTAAGCTCAGAGGCTGTCGTTATGAGACAATTGAGGAGATGAAAGAGTCTGTGATGAAGGTCATTGACATGCTCACACAAGAGGACTTCCATGGGACCTTCCAGAAGTTGTTAGAACAGTACAACAAGTGCATTGCAGCCGGAGGAGATTACTTCGAAGGGGACTAGAATTTCATATGTTTACTATCAATAAAAGTGCCCATACGAAAAAAGTCTGGAAACTTATTTAATGATCCTCGTATATCCTCAGTACATTAGCCACAATTTATTTTTATCTAGAATTAAGATGAAAGAAATAATAGTTAAAAATAAATTTCTGGTCTTCAATTAAACTTATTAATTTTACAAAAGATCTTTTTTAAGACCTGTATGCCATTTAAACATTTAAAATTTGTTTCTAAAATTTAAATCTGTTTGTTTTTCTAGCATGTTAGATAGTTATATAAAACTAATATGTAGTAACTGCTATATATAACTGGGATTGTAATCAGAATTTTTTTTAATGTAATTTATCAAAACTCAAAGAGATCAATGCCTGTGTTTACTCTGCAGCTATTTTGCCAAATATTATTTTTCATTGGAATTTCTTTCCTTGTAAAGAAATTGTCAACTTCCCTCTCTTTTGCTCTAGAGATTGCCATTTCTCTTGGCAAAGCCTATTTGCAAGTTAAGTCTTTGAAGACAGATTACTTAAATATTTCAGCTAACAGTCCCATTGATTCCTCCTCCTTTCCATTTCCCCTTCCCTTTTCAATAAATTTCTTTCCCATTGGCCATTTTTCTGATTTCTTGTCAGAGTAATAACAGAGACTTTTCAGCATGGTGGTATTGATTTGATCCTAGCTTGGTCAAAGGTTCTTCTTTTCATGAAATTAGTATGGTTGAACCTTTCTTGTTTAAACTACTGGGCGAGTCTTCTTTTTTTATTTGGTATTGTGGCAATGTATTTAAAGGTCAAAATGTCAGAGATTTAATTCTAAGTGGCTACAGTTATTCACAAAAGTTAACAGACTTCGACTTTGCAAATATTATGTACTTTTTTAATCAATTAGGTTTTAAAACTCTTAATAAAGTTTGCAGTGAGGTACCATAAACATACATTGGTTTTTCTATAATGCTATTTTCATAGATGCAAGCTAAGTCAGAAAATAAATAGAATATTAACTCGCTTTACAACAAAATAGAATATCACTTCACTTTAGAACAAATCTTTAATTAAAAGCAAAAATTCCCTTCTGAAACCCAAAGATGAATTTTTACTCAATGGTTATCAAAGATTGCAAATTTAGATATTATAAAGTGTGTATAAATATTATAAAATATTATAAATATTATTATTATAGCAAAGGCAGAAGCTACTCTAGATGTATCTAATTGTATGGAAATCTGATCCCTTGATAAAATAAAACAGGCTTTCTTCCAAGAAGAGGGTGTGTCAGTGCTACTGTATGGATACACGACCTGCACTCTAATAACACACACAGAGAAAAAACTATGGGAACTACCCGAGAAAGCTATGTCCTGTTTTGAACAAATCCTAGAAGCAACACCCAACAAAACAGCCGCGGTACAGCCACTTACCTCCTATTTCACAAACCATACAACTAAAACAAACAAGATATTCTGGGCACTGCTGAAGAAATAAGCACAAACTCTTATCAACTCTAAGACAGTGTTGGGTGACTAATAATGACTTATATAAATCCTGGACGAGACTGATCGCATTTCACATAGTACTAATACCCTTGGGAAAGGTATGAATCCAATTATTCTGCCTCCAGCTATGGGCAAATAGTAGGACAGACTAGGTTCTTCAGCCTTGGTGAGGCAACTAGTCTAGGAGAAGGAAAACTCTGAATTCAAACCTATTAAACTCCGCTTAAAAATTGGCCTTGTGTCATATCCTGTCCGAGCGGAGGGGTTGGTAAATATGAATAATGACTTACATATATCTTCATATGAATCTAATATATATGTGTAGTAGTAATGCCATGAGCAATCTTAACTCGAAGAAACAGAAGGTGTGCTCTCTCTGCTACCGGCACATGGAAACCAGACAAAGAAAAGGACGCAAGAGGTGTGACTTGTTTTATGGAGGAGAACGAGATAAGGCTCTGTGAAGTGGCAAGATTTGATGAATATAAAAGAGACTAAGTTTGAAGTGGAAAAGGGCAGTATTTTGCTGATGTCTGATTGGTGAACATCCATCAGTTTATTTTGCGTGTTAAATAATTTGACTACCCACCAATTGGTTGATTCCACTGCGACTAGACTTATCCAAAACCTTGAACAATATGTTTAAACCGGATTTGGCATTAGATAACCTACAATAGTTGATATTCCATAAAACTAAGCCAATCAACTCAATAAGTACATAGTTTAAAGAAAATTAATCTCCTTTCAATGCACTTAATGTTTCACCAGTCGTCACATAGATCAAACATTATAATGAAAAGGTCTGTTCAAAATTCAGCTAATAACTGTGTCAGGACTTTTGATCTACATTACACCATTGTATGATGTCTGAGATTTTTTGTAAAAACCAAAGAAAGAAACAAGTTAATAGCAAAACAAAGTAAAGTAAACGTATATCATTTTTAAACATACAAAAAACATTAAGGGTTTTTGGACTATTGTCTTCATCTTTATTGTTATTTCCACAACGTTTCGGCCAATAAGTCCTCCAGCCTTCTTCAGCAGGACACATGGCATAATGGTTATAGGCGTTGGTTCCCTAAGCTTCTAAGGAGACAATCATTTGCAGGTTCAATCCTGACTGCAAGCGAGTAACAATACAGGAATACTTAACACTTGTACCCGGTTATGGCTAACAGAATCAGAACAGGTGACCCCCGTGGATTCAATAAAGGACGTAGTTCGAAGTTCTGTGAAGGTTCCCAAGTTCGACAAACACCTGAAGAAGGCCAGAGGACATATCGGCTGAAACGTTGGGGAAATAACAATAAAGATGAAGACAATAGTTCGAAAACCCTTAATGATAAAAATACAAAAAACACTTAAAGTTGCGACAAGGAATTATCAACATCACTACAATATGTGCATTGCTGTTTGAATTTAATTTTTTAATGACTAATTAGCAGCAGATTTATAAGTGAATGAATGTTGCTTAGCAAACCAGCATGTGAGACGCAGGATCACAGATGCAGAATTTTCTATGTTTCTGCACTGACACGATTCTTGAAACATGTTATGTACAATGTGTGTTAGATTTATTAACATCATCATCATCATGTCTCGCCACCCCTCCCTATCATCCATTGCTTCCGACAGATCCTCAGCGTTACATCCCGTATTGGCACAGAGCTGCTGTATATGGGTTTGAGCTGGTTGTCCTGCCTTTACAAGTTCATGTGAAGGGGTTCACAGGAGTACATCACTTATGAGTTTGTCCTTATTTCTCCAGCAGTGTTCTGCATGTCTGGTTCGTCTAATTTGGATAGTTTTTGTGATGGGTGGTAAGTGGCCGTACAGCTGGTGATTTCTGTGGTGCTTTCTCCAGGACTTGTTCAATATTACTCGCAACATTCTTGTGTAGTTGCCTTCAAGCTTTTTCTCCATACGTTTAGTTAGCGTTTATATAGTGCATTCATACAGCAGTATCAACACGACTGCGGCTTGGAAGAAACTGCATTTTATTTTATCGGTCAGGTCTGACTTCCATATGACTGAAAGCCTATTGATAGCTGTCCATGCCTTTGCTAGTCGTATCTTGATGTCTGCCTCGGTTGATGAGACACTGCTTCCTTGGTAGGTAAACTTGTCTACTAGTTTCAGAGAGCTACCGTTTAGTGTGGAGATGTCGCCTGTTGGATTAGAGCACATATATTCTGTTTTGTGTGCATTGACATGGAGACCTATGCCTGCAGTTGCTCATTCCAGACTATGTAGCAGAGTTTTTGGCTTGGGCAGGTACATTTGCCAGAAGCGCTATGTCATTGGTGTAGTCTGCATGTGGAGTATCTAATTTGCATGATGATTTTTAAAAAGCAGATCTTAATAAATACAGCATGTGACGGGTAAATTATCACCACTTTAAATTAGTAAGTATGCAGACATGCTTTATTTGATTCAGGTTTTGTCTACTGTACCACAAACTAGAGTCAATTGGGCACTGTCTGAAAGGAAAGCAACACACTGATGCGGTTCACTTTCAATTGGAAACAGCATGCTGTACTGTTTGACATTCACTCCTCAAGACCCAATACAAAAGATTTTGCCTTCATTCATCTTCCCACATAACCTCAAGTTCAATACATCAAGTTCTTACATCAAGTGCCTAGAAGAGGTATTGCTAGGGTGGATTAAGAAGGTGGCAGCTTGAAGTCCCAATAGCTGACCACAAAACTCTGCATCATGCCACAGGAGTAGAAGAATTCAGTATTGGCTGTGAGAAAATTTCTGCAACCACATCACCCTTAATATCTGGCCGCTTAATTTCTCAGAATGCAATCCCTTTGATTATAATGTGAGTGGTGTACTTGAGTAACAGACCAACAAAACTCTGTTCATCACTAAAGATGAACTGAAGGCAAAGATAATGGCAGCATTTAGCCATTTAAACAAGGTGACCATCAGAAAGGCTTGCAGGTGATTCTAAACTCATCTGGTGGCCGTGGTTGAAGCCTAGAGCGATTTTTTTCAATAGATTTAATCTACTGTATTTTAAGATATTTTCATGATGGTAAATATATCAGATAAAAGAAGAAGTCAATTTTATTTTTTATTTTTATTTTTGCTTAATTTAGATGTCGATTAACCCTTTGCATTCAAGAGTTTTTCAGTGTTATTAATTTTATCATCTTATTTTTGTAAATGTGAGCAACAGCTTTTTAGGAAAGCCTTAAAAATAAAAAATAAATTTCTAAAATGTCTACTTATTTATATTTTGTTCATCTAGTAGTGTTTCTTTTTATTGTAAAAATTTCAATTAATTTCTGAACATTTTGACAAGATCAACTTCTTAGTAAAAATCAATCAATCAAATAAAAATAAAAATAAAAGCAATTAAAAAAAAAAAGAAATGATTGCCTAAAACTTCTTAAATACCTGCTCATTTACATTTTGTTTGTTTAACAGGTTTTTTTTTATTGTGTTGTAACATTATCAGAAAGATTCTGATTTCAAAATTCAAAAATGAAATAAAGAGATAATATATAAAAATGAATTAAACTTCAATTTTTCTTTAGGGGGTCCCCGTGATGTAATGGACTAAAATGCTGGACTCCAGCCTCAAAGAGAGTAAGTTCAAACTTCAGTGACACTACTGTGCTTACTTTCAGACTAATACTCTCGAGGAAAAATAAGATCCCCCCCCCACTTAAATAGTATCCCTTCTGTTCTTCTACAAGGATGGCTGTCAAATTGAATAACCCACAAAAGTTGGTATGCTATTAAAGAAAGAAATCTCTTAAAAACAACTAGCTTTGAATGTTAGTAAGATTTGTAATCATAAGTCAACGTTTTTTTTGACACTCACCCTTTCAATATTTATTAAACACTAAAAATGATCAGAAATATTCTTATTTAATTCAGTACATAATTTGGTCTTAGTTTGTTTTTATATATATTTACAAGAAGCTAACATGGGCCCAAAATTTATTTCAAGGAAAAAGCACCCCTTCTAATTTTGTTTTTTATTCTGATTTATTTTTATCAAATTGGGGATTAAGATATTTTTTTAAAAGGTGAAAAGAGAAAAAGTTATTTTAGTTCAATTAAATTTTAAAAGGGACTCAATTGGTAATGTACGCTACTGCTTACTAAGCGTTAAATGTTTCTGTTAAAGAAATTGTTTTGTGATATGGCCACAATCTTTATTTTCAAATTGTATCACTCACATTTTATCAGGTCCAGTTGTTTGTTAAATAGTATTTCCACTGACTGGCCCACTCAGCTGGGGCTGAAGAATACACTGACTGCTTCTCTGCAGATGGGTAAGACTCGCCAACGAGTGTCCAAGATATGATACTAAACAATCTGATGGAATGCAGTGTAACCCCTTTATTGCCATTGCTCCCAGGTCCTCTTTGGCCTGGAGTGGAAGCACCTGATAGGATCCTACCTATAGGTCATAAAGAACTAAACTGTGCACAAATACTAAATTGAATTGTTTGAAATAGAACTGTTTTTACATTTAACCGTGTGTAAATTGAACTGATTGAAAAAGAACTGTTTAGACATCTAAACTGTGCACTTGAGATAAACTGAATTGTTTGAAATAGAACTATCTTGACATTTAATTGTATGCAAACAAAAACTATACTTATTCTAAACTGAATTATTTGAAACAAAACTGTTTATAAGTATAAAAATGGATTTGGCATTAAATAACCTACAGTGGTTGATGTGCCATGTTTAAACCAAACTAAGCATACAAACTTTTTCAAATTGACTTAATTTGGCATTAAATGACCCAAAAAGGACTGATATGCCATAAAACAAAACAACCAACCAACCTACACTGTCCTTCTGTAGAGATAGCTTTGGTATTAAATAACCCTTGAAGGTTGATATTCCATTAAACAAATAAAACAACCTATTAAGTAGTGACAGTATTTGTATACAAAAGGAAGTTTGGAGCTGAAATCATTGGTGCTGGGAGGTTTTGTTTTTTTTATGAAAATTAATAAAATAAAAATAACTTTTCTAAAAGAAAGTTTTTGCATAATAATCTGAATGTCCGTAGTTTATTATTTAATTATCCAAAGATGATTTTTTAAAATATTTTTTTAAAATCTTCAAATCTTGTTTATTCCAAAGTGAGGTTTTTCAACATTTACTAATGTTTCATTTCTGAATATAATTAAATTTTAATATAAACACTGTCAAAACAATATTTAAAAGTTACAGCTGCTTTGACAAAAAACTTAAGGAAAAAGTGAATTTTCGTGATACCGTTTGCTTCTTTTTGCTGAAAGGGCACCAATGGAAAAAGAAACAGGAATTCTTTCATCTCTGCTGAATTTGTTTTATAGCTAGAAGTTTTACAGTACATGCCTTTCTCTTCGTCTACTGATAATACTGAATGATGGCTAAAATTGAAACTGGTATATCAGCTTCCAATATGGACATTCAACCTTTAGGTTATCGCCCAGTTCATTGATAGGAATATCTGATTAATAACCCAAGTTGATTGATATGCAGGTGTAGATGCCAACATTTAAATGACTAGAATGCTATCATTTAATTTTCATTATTCCTATCTCAGTCTATTCCAGCAGACGACATTGTTAATTAATTCCTGAAGACCTTTAACTCAGCCTCAGCAGCAAGGAATAAGTAGAGTATTCAAGTATCCCATGATCCTCTTCTTAAATACTTTATTCCCAACACTGAGCAAAGCATCTGCCCGAATCTATACAGATAACAGATCTCTATTGCTTACTTGCAAACAAATAAGAATGGATTGCATAACCCCATGTCAGAATGGGATTCGATAAAGAAATATTTGAAAGATGTGCTTATGATTGTGCCCTTTACCATTACACTAAATTTATCATGACCATTATCAAAGAGCAAAGAATTGTATAATGCAAGCCTATAATTTGCATGCACTGAGTCTAAATTCTACTTATCCATCCTGAGATAATTTCTTGGAGTTAATATGCAATACTACATCCAACAATGCTTGTAGAGGCCATTCACTAGCAGTGAATAGTTAAACACTTGACTGTTTGAGTCTGCATATCTCTGAAAAGTTAAACTCGTTCGTAGACAAAATTTATGCAGCACGGGCAAACTTTGAGAGTTCGGATAAAGTATTAAATACATAATTCTTTATGAATACTTTTAAAAAATTCAGACTCCATATCATAAGTAGTATTTTTTTTTCTTTCAGCATCACTCAATAGTCCACCAAAAGCTCTTGATAATATCTAGTATTTATAACTGTCAATTTGGCTTTCTTCAACATATATATTTATATATCATTTACAAGGATCTTAAAAAGGCAATGAAAATACTTCAGATGAGGGATTGATTCATTTTCCGTATTATTGTGGTGAAAGTATCTGAGAAAGAAATATAAAATTTCCTTAATACATATGAAAACAAATACAAAGATAATGATCTTATATTTGCAGCAGAGAGAATGTCGTATTTAACCTAGCCATACAAGAGAACAAATATGATTGCATCTAAGATCATTCGTGAATGACGAGTAAGTAATGCATGTTATGGATTTAAGAATGTGAATGGAAAATTTGGCTTTCAGAACATACTTATAGACATTTCTTTTGTTTTAAATATTCTCTCTTCTTTTCTCACAATGCAAAGTTAAACTGTATTCAACTCAAAATCTCTCTCTCTCTCTCTCTCTCTATATATATATATATATATATATATATATATTAAACAAACAAGTTTTGCATGTACTGCTCAGTGGCCAAGTGTTCGCCAATCACCGAAGAAACGGGGTTCAATCCCAGGTTGAGTCATAACAAAGACTCAAAAAAATGGTACTTGATGCTTCCTTGCTTAACACTCAGCATTATAAAGTACAAATCAAGGGTAAAGTGGAGCAAACCAGGGAAAGGAGTAGTGCTCTCCCTTACACCTTGGTATAGTAGCTAATTAAAAGTGGAGTTAAATGGAATTGCATACTTATGCTAAACTGAATTGCTTGAATTAGAATTGTTTGACTTAACTGAATAGCTTGAAATAAAAAGGTTTTTGATACTGTACTTACATTGAAACTGCGTGCTTATGCTAAACTGAATTGTTTGAAATGGAACTGTTTTTGACACTGAAACTGTACTTACACTAAACTGATTTGTTTAATACAGAAGTGTTTTGACATTTAACTGTGTGTAAACAAAACTTCTACTTATACTTAAATTAGAACTGTTTGAATAAACTGAATTACTTGAAATAGAAATGTTTTTGACAATTAAACTGTACTCATGCTAAACTGAATTGTTTGAAACAATTTTATATAAAAATGGATTTGGCATTAAATAACCTAAAAGAGTTGATAGGCCATAAAACCCAACCAACTTAATTAAAAGGGAGCCTTTGGGTCAGCCTTGACTACAGTTTCCAACTTCTTTACTTATATATATATATATATATGTATATATATATATATACAATTATGATTAAAATTTACAGCTAAAAGTGTTTTTAATCAGTGAAATAGAGTGTTCTATGCACAAAAATGCAGAGCAATATCCTAATATTTTCAGCTCTAATAATAAGATAAAAATTAATGATGGAGTTTCAAATGGTCAATTTGCAGGTCAGCGAGTATCAACATGTTTGTAGTCGGTTGAATTCATCTGAATATCTGTACTCAATGTGATTTTTCTGTCACATGACTTATATATATATATATATATACATATAGTAAATAAGTTAGCTGACCATAGTCATAGGTGACCCGAGGGCTTTTTTTCAATAGCTACAACTGTAACATTGTGGTTTCAGAGACCGTCAAAAGAAGTTTCAATACCCCAAAAAAAAGGATGAAATTGATGTGGATTCTAGAAGATCACAGAAAATACATTGTGAATGTATAATAGCTTTGAAATGGGCCATGTATTTTATGGCGAAAATTTCTGCAATGAACCTGGTATTTTGAAATGTAGATCAAATGAATTGTGACAGATGAAATATGGTCATTGTTTTGAAAAAAGAATTTTGTATTGTCAATCATGAAACAAAATGTCGACATTCAAAATTAACTGACTGATCAAAAACACTGTTATAGCTAAATTTAGCTCAGGAATTTGTGTGGAATTTACACTGGCCCTTGACCTAGCTATGAAAGAAAAAGAGAGATGGAATTAGACCAACACAGACCGACTTTGAAGGCAGAAATATGGTGGCTTTTCCTCAATTCTGAATTTACGGGTCTTGTAGTGAACTGCCGGAGTGGAAGATAGAAAAATAAGCTAATACCTGTCAGTCTCTGAAGGAATTGTATTATGTAAAAAGTTGATAAATGACAATTTCTATTATGTACACTAAACACTATTATTGATGCAAAAGTGTGTTTTGTTTATGGTCATGGATTTTCTTTTCTTTTTTTCTCTAACATAACTGTGTGGAGGCATCTGTCTAACTGCTCAAATGAATAGTGGTTAATTCCTTGTCTGGATCTTGAATCACAAATTGGGCAGATAGTGATTTATTCCTGGTTAATCAAGCAATTTCCTGGCACAGCCAAACAAGGATGCAACCCCAAGAATAACCCCTGTGTTTGGCAAGGTGACCCCCCACTACCATCCTGTTATATGACACTGAGGTGTAGGAGAGGGTACTACTCCTTTTCCTGGATTGATCCACTTACCCTTGATTTATACCTTATAATGCTGTGTGTTAAGCAAGGAGGCATCAAGTGCCATTTTTTGAGTCTTTGGTATGACTTAACCTGTGATTGAATCTGGTCTCCTGGACCATTAGCAAACACTCTAACCATTATGCCAATAGATGAAGAGAGCCTTTTGGTCACCCTTGACTATAGTTGGCTGACTTACTTACTATATATATATATATATACCAATAATTATTCATTCACATGCACATATATTGTATACTCTGGTAAGCTCTCAGCTGTTCTCTACTATGTCTATGAAAAAGTAAAATCCAAAATGAATAAGAAGTGAAATTTTAAAAATAACCACATATCATATGGATTATTTTCTCGGTTAAACTGATAGAAACCATGTAACACTTTTTCATATGAGGGAAATCAATATTCTATATTTTATTGTTACAACTTATACTCTGAAATTTTGTAGTAGTAGTAGTAGTAGTGGTAGTGGTGATTATTATTATTATTAGATACTCCTAGAGAGTTTCTCACATCAGCATCAGTTGATGGTCTTTCACTAGAGTCTGAGTGATAGCAAGTCTCCTCAAGTCTCCAGGACTCTTCTCAGTATTCTGGCCATTCTCAATAATGTAGTAGTTTGGATGGTCTCCACTCGTCCTCCTACCTCCAAGTTCTCCTGTCCCTTTAATAATCTTTTGGTAACTGTACAAAAAGCATCAATCACAATTTTCTTCTTCTTCTTCTTCTTCTTCTTCTTCTTCTTCTTCTTCTTCTTCTTCTTCTTCTTCTTCTTCTTTCCTATATATATATATATATATAAAGAATATAGAATTAAAAATATTTTGTAAATTCTGGATCCCCTCACAACTATGTATATACAAAAGTGTGCTGCAAATGTCTGACAAAGGCAAAGCATAAACATTGTCAAATACACTCAACCAAATCTGCTGGGGTTGTAGAATACACCAATTGCATCTCCGCAGAGGAGTAAGCCCCTCCTCCTGCCCCATAATGAGTGTCCAAGATATAACACTGAACTATCTAATAATGAGGATTCAGGAGCTTTGGGGAATATGGAACTCTCCTTGATAGCCATTTCTCCCAGGTCCACTGTGACCCAGAGTGGTAATAACTAATTGGGTCCCATCTATAGGTCAAATAGAGCTCTTTGACCATTTTAACCATGTGTAAACAAATGACTGATGTTAAATTGGATAGTTAGTATTACATACCAGATTTGGAACCTTTTAATTGTGTGCAAACAAATGATTAATATTAAATTGGATTATTAATTTTAGATAGCAGTAATTGCAACCATTTACTTGTTTGGAAACAAATTAACTTTAAAAAAAAAAAAAATCACAGACTATTCACTTACAAATCATATGTATATCCCTTTAACTATGTGCAAGCAAATCACTGATGTTAAATTCATTTGTTAGTATTACATAGAAATACTTGAAACCATTTAATTATTTTAATTATATTTAAACAAAACAGCTCTGGCTTATTTAAAAATGTTATCTACAAAATATACAATCAAAAATCATATATATGTAAGATATATGCATAAAAAAGATTTGGCATAAAATAACCTTGAAGGGTTGATATACCATAAAAATAAACCAACCAACCCTCAAATCCACAAACATTTATTTGCTGCACTGAAATAGTCCATTTCCTATAACAATAAACTTTTTACCACCCATGATTCTCGACAATGAATTTGTCAGATTTAAAAGTAGAAGAAATAATTTTTCATTTCCACTGAAACTTTAACAAGCAAAGACAGGTGAGAGTGTTCAAATCCTCTCAGCAGTTTTGTGAAAAGCATCTCTATAACAAGCAATTTAAATCTTGACATAGTGCTCTAATATTGTGGCCCTAGGTCAGACTTGGTTAAATCTGCTTATTATGTTTAGACTTATCCCCACCTGATGTAATATTTTTATGGCTCAGCTATTTTAGTAGCTTGCTCAGCAAGCCATCATGACTGATATCTGAATGGTTTCCTTCTTCAGCAGCTGTTTCTACCAGTTTTACGAGGCCAATTTGATCTCTAAACACAGATCAAATCCAGGTTTTAGGATTTGTTTGGAAAAGGATTAAGAATGTTATTTGTGAAGATGTCAAATACAGAACTGAGTAGAATAATCTTATGATTGCTAAACAAGCCTTTCCCTGTTGAGTGTACTTTTAGTATTGGTTTTCTTTAATATCTTTGGGTTTTTTGTTTTTTTTTATTAGTCTTTATTGAAAGGTTTTTTACCACTTTATTCTTCAGCTGTTAAACTGTAGGGATTCTGGATTAGGAACAAAAATCTGGTTTTATCATAGCTATATTAGTTGCTCTATGATAAAGCGATGCCTATCAATGATAAGCTTATAAATTTTACGGTTTTTTTTTAAATTCTTAACTCCCATTATTTCACAGTGAAAGAATAGAGTCGTCAAAAGTGCTGAGAAAACAAATGAAGAAATTGAAATATATATGTAATGACGAAAATACTTTATCTAAAAATACTTTAAAAGTGAAAATAAGATCTTTCCTTTTCTTTATAAATCAATTGACTTGTGTCTTTTTTTTTAACTACCAAAACAATTGGTTCTCAAATTTTATTGTATGGTGACTCACTAAGAAATACATTTGCTTTGTGCCGTTCATACTGTTTGAATATGAATGTATATTGTTGGTTGGCTGAAAAGTTCATAGGCAGACCAAGATACTTTCATGGAATGTGACCTATGAAATTTATTTTTCAACATAGTCTCCTTTGCAGTTGACCCATTTCTTCAGTCAGTGTTGTATTAATTAAAAAAGTAAAAGCAGATATGACATCATTATATGAACTTTTCAGCCCACCCTCATAGATTACTTTGTAATTAGACTATTTCAGTGCAGCAAATAAATGTTTGTGGATTTGAGGGTTGGTTGGTTTATTTTTATGGTATATCAACCCTTCAAGGTTATTTTATGCCAAATCTTTTTTATGCATATATCTTACATATATATGATTTTTGATTGTATATTTTGTAGATAACATTTTTAAATAAGCCAGAGCTGTTTTGTTTAAATATAATTAAAATAATTAAATGGTTTCAAGTATTTCTATGTAATACTAACAAATGAATTTAACATCAGTGATTTGTTTGCACATAGTTAAAGGGATATACATATGATTTGTAAGTGAATAGTCTGTGATTTTTTTTTTTTTTAAAGTTAATTTGTTTCCAAACAAGTAAATGGTTGCAATTACTGCTATCTAACATTAATAATCCAATTTAATATTAATCATTTGTTTGCACACAATTAAAAGGTTCCAAATTTGGTATGTAATACTAACTATCCAATTTAACATCAGTCATTTGTTTACACATGGTTAAAATGGTCAAAGAGCTCTATTTGACCTATAGATGGGACCCAATTAGTTATTACCACTCTGGGTCACAGTGGACCTGGGAGAAATGGCTATCAAGGAGAGTTCCATATTCCCCAAAGCTCCTGAATCCTCATTATTAGATAGTTCAGTGTTATATCTTGGACACTCATTATGGGGCAGGAGGAAAACATGTATCCATATATTCTTCTCCGAAGCAGTTTAAGAATTGGTCTCTATTAAAGGGTTTTTAACCAATTTATTATTCAGCTGTTAAATAGTAGGGCAGACTTGGTTCTCTTGTCTTGTAGTTAGGTAAACCAATCTAAAAGCAGGAAAGACTCTGAACTCAACCCAGGAATTGCAGGGCTAATACAATAAGACCAGATGGAAAAATCTAGCAATGGCCTGGTTTGACTACAAAAAGGCATATGATATGATTCCGCATAGCTGAATAATAAACAGCCTCAAAATGTACAAAATATCACATGAAGTCATAAACTTTATCGAGAAAACCATGAAAACCTGGAGAGTGGAATTGACAGCAGGAGGAAGCAGCTTAGCTGAAACAAAAATCTAAAGAGGTATTTTCCAAGGAGATGTTCTATCACCATTACTATTCATAATTGCCATGATGCCTCTTAACCACATACTCCAAAAATGCACAGCCAGATACAAACTTAGTAGATTGCTGGAAAAAATCAATCATTTAATGTAAATGGATAACATCAAACTATTTGCAAAAAATGAAAAAGAACTGGAAACTCTAATACACACAGTTAGAATATACAGTCAAGACATAGGAATGGAATTTGGCATAGAAAAATGTGCCATGCTGGTAATGAAAAGTGGCAAATGATATCTAACTGACAGAATAGAACTACCAAATGAAGACAAGATTAGAACACTCACAGAAAACGAAACTGTGTCGATACTGCTATATGGATGCACTACTTAGACGCTGACAAAACGGTTGGAGAAGAAGCTAGATGGCAATTATAAAAGAATGTTAAGAGCAATATTGAACAAGTCCTGGCAGCAACACCCCACAAGGCACCAACTATACTGTCACCTACCACCTATCACGAAAACTATCCAAGCTAGACGAACCAGACATGCCGGACACTGCTGGATAAGCAAGGAGGAGCTCGTAAGTGATGTACTCCTGTGGACCCCCGCATATGGCCAATCAAAAGCAGGAGGACCAGCTCAAACATACATACAGCAGCTATATGATGATACGGGATGTAACCCTGAAGACCTGCCAAAGGCGATGAATGATAGGGAGACGTGGAGAGAGAGGGTCAGGGATATCCATGCTAGCCGCACGACATGATGATGATGATGATGATGACAAATATTTGGTCATCTTGGAGGATGACACCATCAGACAAGTGGAAATCAAAGACAAAATTCAAAAAGAATATCTCAGAACTAGAAAACTACTCGAGACAAAACTCTCGGAGAAACCTTATCAAAGGATTAAATACCTAGGCTGTACCTCTCATTAGATATTCAGGACCCTTTTTGAAGTGGACCAGAGAAGAACTTAAACAAATGGACCAAAGAACAAGAAAACTAATGACAATGCATATGGCATTACATCCCAGAGACAGCATTGACAGACTATATGTATCAAGAAAAGAGGGAGGAAGAGGACTTGCCAGCATTGACACATTGATACAACGACTCAAAAATTATATACAAAAACATGATGGAGGACTCATTACAGCCATCAGAAATGATACTGATAACACGATGGACAACAGAATGACAATAACTACGAAACATAAATGGGAAGGCAAACAACTGTATGGGCGTTTTAAATGACTAATAAACAACATCTCACATGACAAAACCTGGACATGGCTAAGAAAAGGAAACTTTAAGAGAGAAACAGAATCTCTCCTAATAGCAGCACAAAACAACGCTGTAAGAACCTATCATATCAAAGTGAGAATAGATAAGACGCAACAAAATAGCAAATGTAGGCTATGTGGTGACAGAGATGAAACCATCAATCACATAATAATTAGCACAGAAGGAATATAAGACTAGACACGACTGGGTGAGCAAGGTGATGAACTGGGAAAAGTGCAAGAAATTCAAATTTGACCATACGAACAAATGGTATATGCACAACCCAGCACCTGTCCTAGAAAATAACACACATAAACTCCTATGGGACTTTGACATACACATGGATCACCTAATCTCGGCCAGAAGACCAGATCTAATAATAATCAACAAAAAAAGGAGAACTTGCAAAATTGTCGACTTTGCTGTCCCAGCTGACCACAGAATAAAACTGAAAGAATGTGAAAAGAAGGATAAGTACCTCGACCTTGCTAGGGAATTAAAAAACTATGGAAAATGCAGGTGACAATTATACCAATTGTAATTGGTGTGGTTGGAACAGTAACTAAAGGATTACTAAAGCGACTGGAGGACTTGGAAGTTAGCAGATGAGTGCAGACCATCCAAACTACCGCACTATTAAGAACGACCAGAATACTGAGAAGAGTCCTGGAGACTTGAGGAGACTTGCTGTCACTCAAACTCCAGTGAAAGACCATTAGCTTATGCTGATGTAAAAAACTCTAATGAGTAAATAATAATAATGATAATAATAATTAACCAGAATCTGTCCAGGAGAATAAGATGCACTAAATTCTTTGGGATTTTAAGATACAAACAGATCAGCTAATCACAGCACGACAACCAGACCTGATGATAGTCGACAAAAAAAGAGAACCTGCCATATAGTTGACTTAGCTGTTCCGGTAGACGAAAGAACGAAAATCAAAGAAAGTAAAAAGACAATTACTTGGACCTTGCCAGAAACCTAAAAAAGCTATTGAACCTGAAGGTGATGGTGATACCAATTGTAATTGGGGCACTTGGAAGAATCCTCAAAAACTTGGTAAGAGGGCTAGAAGAGTTTAAAATTGGAGGACAAGTGAATACCATCCAGATTACAGCATTGTAAAGATCAGTCAGAATTCTGAGAAAAGTCCTGAGACTTAAGGAGACTTGATGTCACTCAGACTCCAGTGATAGCCCATCAGCTAGTGCTTGTGTGAAAAACTTATGAGGAATAATAATAATAAATGGAATAGAAGACTTGACATGACAGGGTGGAAAAGAGGATATACTGGGAATTGTGCAAGGGATTAAAACATGACCACACTGACAGAGGGTATACATAGAAATCAGAATTTTTCCTTGAAAATAAGACTCCTAAAGTTCTCTGGCATTTTGAGATACAAATGAAACAGCCAATCCTGGTCAGAGGGTCAGTCGTTGGGTAACACTATGACACCAAATAGACGTTTATAGCACCCTGGTTCTCAGCAGACCATAGTAGCCCTACAGCACCACAGAGACATATGTAACTCCACAGTTCTAAATAGTCTATGAGTCTAGCTCTATTCCAGTTGGACCCCCGTTGTAACCTTGCAATGAGAAAAAGTGACGAACATACAAAACACTGTCTTGGTTCGGTTCTACTACTCTTCTTAGTTGCTGAAGAGAGAGAAACATGGTATGAAAAGTGAGTCAACCGCTTCAAATAGAGTGAAATAAACTATTCACAGATTAAGAGAGCCTGACACAGACCTTGATATAATCTTTCTCGTTTTCTGTTGTAGTTTTCAGACATGATTGCTCAAGGTCCCATCTTCACATTTTCATACTCCTTTGCAGAGCTCACCTCAAAAATAGGTGCCGTAAATTTTGGCCTATCTTCACATTTCCATGGTTTAGCTCCAACTAACTTTGCATCCTGTTTTCCATCCTGCATCCACTTCACCATCTCTTCCGTTTGAGTTTCTTTTAACCAATCACAGCCAGCAGTTGATTTGATGATGATACATTTCTTTTTTTAACTCGAGCATTTGCTGCTACCCTGACCTAGACTTGGGCCCCCACCATTCACCTTCCCATTTGCTTCTCCCCCCACCATCGTGCCTCTCTCTCTACCTCTCTCCCACTGCCTCGAACCTTCCTCACATATATATCCTTTCTTTTTTCTGTCTCCTGGTTGACCTCTAAATCTAGCTAGGAAACAACTTACTACTAAAACAATAAACAAAAATCCCTACTTATATTACACTAGTGTTATTTTACTAGAAAAAAACTAACTTGTCATCTCATAGATTTGCTGTTCTAGCTGACCATAGAGTGAAATAAAAGAAAATGAAAAAAAGGTAAAATACTAGGATCTTGCTTGAGAACTAAAAAAAGCTATGGAACATGAAGGTGATGGTGATACCAATTGTAAATGGTGCACTTGGAATGATTCCAATAAGGCTTAGAAAATAATAAAGGAACTGGAGATCAGAGGAAAAATTAAGATTATCCAAACTCCAACATTATTAAGATCTGCTAGAATACTTAGAAAAGTCAAGGAGACCAGAGGAGACTTGCTGTCACTCAGACTCTTATAAAACCACCCAGAGAAAAATGATAATAATTGATTGCTTTTCATGAAGATTTATTAAAAAAACCTGATCAATTTCTGTATAAGCCACTTGCCCTTTTGACAACAGGCATCTACTTTTCACATATGTTCAGAGTCACAATCAAAAAGAAACAGCTCTAGTTTCAAACACTTTCATTAATTTATGGTTACTGATAATTCTTTCTTTCTTTAATTTCTACACATTTCTATCGTAAAACATTTTTATATCGCTACTTAAATATTGCCTTTCATTTTCAAATTCCGTGGACCATTTTTTAAGAATGTAAATTTTCATTTGGTTCACATAATAAATGATGACTAAAGCAACATAATTCCCATGATAAGTAAAGTTAGCAACCGTAGTCAAGGGTGACCCGAAGGCTCCCTTTTTGATAGCTACTATACCAAGGTGTAGGGGAGGGCACAACTCCTTTCCCTGGATTACTCCACTTTACTCCTGATCCTTACCTTATAATGCTGAGTGTTAAGCAAGGCGGCATCAAGTACTTTTTTTTTGAGTCTTTGGTATAACTCGACATGGGATTGAACCCAGGTCTCCCGGGCCATAGGCAATCACTCTAACCAAAATGATGGTATTATCTACATTAAAAAAAAATTGTCCTTTTTCATATTAAAAGTTATAAGACCAACTTCCAAGAGTTTCTTGGTTTGTTTATTTTCTACAGTTTGTGTATATGTGTGTATTTTTTTGCTTCTGTTGTAAGTTGTGATCACGTTACCCATCCTCTTAGCAGTATTAATTTGCACATCACAACTGCAATGCTTGAAGAGAAAGGAAAAAATGGTCCTTAATGGTCATTGGTCAACACTTTGGAAAATTTAGGAACATGGTCGGCATTTCTTTGATTCTTGTTCTTTGATCTCTCTCTGCATTCAAGTTTCTTTTGTAGTGGACTGCAGTGGAATGAGTCTAATTGTTTGGAATTATCTTGATGATTGTTTGTCTTCAGGCGGCAATACTCTTTGAAAATAAAAATGCAGTTTCTGAAGATTTTCAAACAAAGAAAGTCAGTTTGTTCCTCGGTGAGCCCATCAGTTGCAATTTTGCCAATGTCACTAACAATTGGTGACTGGAATCCAAGTAAAAGCTACATTTCTTTCAGAGAACTGCTATTTGACCCAGGAATTCTTCACTGTATTTCAAAGAAATCAACCACTTATGGAAATTAAAAAACTTAAGAATACTCAGTTCAAAGTAAAACTGTCCAAGAAGTGACTAGTGATTGAAAATTACCAACTTTTCAATCCATTGTTGCTATCCTAAGAAAATTCTCTCAGATTTTTTTTTCTTTTAAGGATTAAAATTTATAAATCAACCAATGGAAATACAAGTACACTTTAGTTTTACTTTAATGACTAGTAAGTGGAAATTGTTCAGTGAGACAAGGGGCTCATTGGTTAAAATGTATCTAGCTACCTGAGTTCAATACCAGCTCTTGGTAGCACAAAAAAATTATATACTCTCTTTCAGTTGATGAAGCAGCCAAGTGACATCTGAAGAAAGAATTAACTGATACTAGATATCCTCCAAGCATGGATGCCAGAAAAAGAGTGATTTATCCCTATGAGACTGTAACAACCAAGATAAGGAGACTAGTCTGAGTACATCTATATCACCCACAAATAAGTACAGTTTTGCATACAAAGTTAATTTTCTTCTAAACGTATATTTTTACAAGTGCAGTAACAAGCTATCAACACAATAAAAATTTTCCTGTTCGGTTAAATAAAATGTCATTATTTTTAGCAGAACACTAAATAATAATAATAATATTGGAATTCTGTATCCAAAAATATGATTATTTAACAGTCTTAAAAAAGTAGACCAATATGCAAAATTCTATCTGGTAATTATGTTATGTTTTGACCTGTTGACCTGGCCAAAAATGCCATTCAAGGTGATGCACCGGAAGGAAGCGACACATTCTAATGGCAGTTATGAGAGGAAATCGCGTGGGCGGAAATTGGCTGATGAAATGGGACGAGGTAAAAAAAAATCCCATTATACTCTCATAGACTGATGCACCGGAAGAGAGTGACCTCTGAACTGCATGACAGTTATTTCTGCTTGATTACGATCACACAGGCCATTCCAAAGGTAGCGGAAGTGACACATCCCGGTCGCTAGATATCGGAAGAAGTTGCGGAGGCGTGGAGGTGTGTCCATATCACTGCATGAGAGTTTGAAGGTAATATAAGGCCGACGAATTGAACAGAAGGCAGACAGGCGAGTAGAGTTGAGGACAAGCAGTATGGTTGCAGACAGAGAGAGACGAGTTGTAGTAGGGAAAGCCAGCACCCAGGAGAGTGAACTCCGAGGCTCCGGTTGAGCAGCCATGGAGAACGAGAAAGACACAACGCTGACGGCCATAACTTTGGGGTCAAAATATTTCAGTTATGTTCGGTCTCCAGCTTCCTCTCACATGCAACCTTTGAGTAACCCTTTTCGAAACCTTACAAATAAAGTGAGAGGTAAAATATTTCATAAAGAAGTCTTCCTGCGTCTTTCTGTGTGCGTCGTTTATTACTGCGTCTTTATCATTGTGCGTCTGTCTATTATTGTGTTGTTATGATGCTGCATGATGCTGTAGATGACTATATAACAATTATATTTTAAAATCAAACTTGATTTTTTTCTTTGTTGTAGAGTTTGGCAATAAATTATACCTAATAATGATCATTTTGATTGTATAATATTATTATAGAAATAAAATTCTGGTATTTTTGTTCAGAAAAATTTTTTCATTGGTGTACTTATTTATTGGTGATATGGACATGTATAAGTAAAGTTATCTCCCTTTAGTCGAGGGTGACCAGGAGGCTCTCTTTTCAATAGCTACTACACCAAAGTGTAGGGGTGGGTACTACTCCTTTCCTTGGATTGCTCCACTTTACCTTTGATACGTACCTTATATTGTTGAGTTTTAAGCAAGGAGGTATTAACTACCATTTTTAAAGTCTTTGGTATGACAAGATCTGAGATTGAACCCAGGTCTCCCAGACCACTGACAAATACTCTACCACTATAAAAAAAACATTATTTATGGATGATATGGACATGTATAAAAGTAAGTAAAGTTGGCGACCTAAGTTGAGGGTGACCCGAAGGCTCCCTTTTCAATAGCTACCATACCAAGATGTAGAAGGTGCTACTCCATTCCCTGGATTGCTCCACTTTACCCTTGATCTGTACCTTATAATGCTGATCGTTAAGCAAGGCAGCATCAAGTACCATTTTTTGAGTCTTTGGTATGACTCGACCTGGGACTGAACCCCAGTCTCCTGGACCATTGGCAAACACTCTACTCATTTGGACAATCGCTAAAAAATACCTATTTATGGGTGATATGGACGTGTATAGTTGTTGTTCGTGACCGTAGTCGAGGGTGAACCTAAAGCTCCCTTTTCGATAGCTACTACACTGATGTGTAGGTGAGGGTGCTACTCCATTCCCAGGATTGCTCCACTTTACCCTTGATCCTTACCTTTTAATGCTGAGTGTTAAGCAAAGTGGCATCAAGTACCATTTTTTGAGTCTTTGGTATGACTAGACCTGAGATTGAACCCCAGCCTCCTGGACCACTAGCAAACACTCAACCCACTAGGCCAATGACCACAAATATAAAGAAATACTTATCTATGAGTGAAATTATATCAATGCACTTCCAGAACCACACAATGCTAAAGAGTAAGTTGAGATCTTTTTAAAATGCAGTTGAACAATTACGTTCATTTAGTTAATAAATCTTTGTAATTTACTGATTATTTATCAATATGAATAATATGACCAAAGTTACTTGACTATAATTAGATAGTTTGGTTTTAAATTGGATGTTAATTTCTAGCTGCTAATTTTACTCAAGTTTCAATTAACCCAGCGCTTCATTAAACATGAAACTGGGGAAAAAAAAACTAAAAAGAAAAAATCTAAAAAAAAGCTGGAAAAATGTTATATATTGATCCTCAACCGAGCCGTCAATCAAGAGATACACCTGTGTAAATAAGCGGAAGAAGAGTGGAAGCAGGTGGGCGTGAAGAAAAAATATAGACAGGTGCTGGCAGCTGTCGAGTGCAGTTGGAGACAGAAATGCCAGAGTGAGAACCAGCTTGCAGATTGAGGGCTGTGGCCCTCAGCGACCCTCAGTTGAGCAACCCAGCCAAAATGAGGAAGAGGTGCTGCTGTGGTCAAGAAAAGAACTTGGGTTAATATAGCAGTCTTTCCCTGTCTCCAGTCACCTCTCACACACTACAGAAACATTGAGAATAAAGTGTGAGAGTTACATTATTTGTAAAGAAGTGTGTTCGTTCATTTATTAAAGTCATCATTGACTATGTTTCCAGCTTATATTTGCGTAAATGGCTATACAACAAAAATCCTTAAAAAATAATTGGGGGAAAAAGTAAAGCAATAAATAAAAAAAATTACCACATAATTTTATTTTGCTAAATTTTTCTGAGTGTTTTGTCTATCAACAGTGAAATATATCTGTTCAAGAGAAATGGCCTGTTTGCCTTCAAAAATTTTTCTTGTCAACAGAATCTCCTAAAAATTTCATCTTATGAATTTTCATAATCTTTATTTAACCAAACAGGAAAACTTTTATTGCGTTGGCTGCCTTTCAGTGCCTGAGCAAAAATATATCTTTTCTCATCAAAATGAATTGCTGAGAAGATCCAAGCAGAGACTTCCGTGTGCTAAATCTATAAGTATCAATATTATCGACCAAGCTGATTGGAGGAAGTATATACATGCAGTATACCATCCAGCATGTGTATATCAAGAGTGGATAAACTTACAGAAAAATTGTTGATATATAATAAAATGTTGGACTGTTTGCATAAAATTATCTTTTGGAGGATAAGTTTTTAAGTTTATTTTTGAAGTCTTTTGGATTAAAATTTTTTGTGTCTATCAATGAAAGAAAATGTATATAAAGATATGATCTGTAAAACATCTGTAATACTAAAGTTCTTCAGAAGTGTCCTCACGTCCAGATTGCATTTTTGAAATTCCCCAGCTGTGACAATCAGGCTTTAGTAGGGTGTATTCCAATTCCTGCTGTAGGTGTTCATTTAAACGTGAAATCATAAAAATTGATCAATCATCTCATAAGATGTATAGCAATAACAGTGAATTTTCAAGAGTCTACGACAATTTTAAATGCCTGTACAAAAACAGTCTGGAAGTTTATTGAATGTGCCACGTACTTCATGAATTTGAACTTGTTCCAAATACCATAGAAGCAACCAAAAATATTTCTTGTATAAAACGTAAAGGTGCAGTTGATCACAGCACAGTAACCTGATAGTTCAAGAAATTTTACTTGGGTTGCTAAAATCTTAATAATCACAGGTTGGGTGGTCGTTTCAGGGAGGCCAAAAACTGAGAATTCCAAGGTGGTGCTTCAAGCTATAGAGTTTAATCTGGTGGGTAGCACTCGGAGAGTATCAGGCAAACTTTACATCTCACTGTCCAGTATGGTTTGTCCTCTTCTCAAACTTGACAAAAGTATCCAGAGCCACCAAATTGTGCCTCATGTGAACAAAATATTGCAAAACTTTTGACTCACCCTCGTATATTGTAAAACACCTGAAATATGTATTGATGGCATTTTTAGAGACCCTTCTCCCAAATTAACATCAACAGCATCACCAATTTTATGGTACACTTGTGCCATCAAATGAACTACACAAGACAATAGACATCAATTGATATCAGCTGAAGTGATCGTAAAAACAATGAATGAGGCATTGTAATATAATGGCCGAGGGACTTCGTTTTATGCCTTTGGGTTTAGTTAGGCTGAGAACATTTTGGCTCAGTGCATGGGTTACTTAGGTGCAACATTAACGCAGGTGTTCACACGCGCGCACGCGGGCGGAGCAGACATGTCACTCAGAGATGTCTCAATAGCCCAGATGGGAAACGGGGCTAGCAAGTGCGAATGACGTCACTCACCGGAAGCGAGCGGAGGATTTGGGGATTTTTGAAAAAGTCAGTTAGTAGAGTTGAGTCCTGCCTCGGAAGAAGACGGTTGACTTTCGCTTGCTCGCAGAGGCCTTGGGTAGGTGTCGCACGAGATGGGCGGGGGGAGATGAAAAAGCCAGAATAGAAAGAATGTGTATCTCTCTCCTTATGTCGAAGAACCTTTAAACTCAAAGGTAATAAAAAGTTTTGTACCAGAACTAAGAAGTCCTAAGTGTTTTTCGTGTTTCGAGATTCCTATGTTCTATATATATATATATATATATATGAACATTATATGTCCATTTCCCATATAGCCGTATCTGGCTATGGTACAGCATTAATTGAAATCATCATCATCATGTAGTGCTGCCAGTACGGACATCCCTGACCCTCTCTCGCCACTCCTCCCTATCGTTCTGGAAGGTCCTCAGGGCTACATCCTGTATCCTCACAGAGCTGCTGTACGTAGGTCCAAGCTGGTCATCCTGCTTTTGCTCGGCCATATGAGGGTCCCATAGGAGAACATCAGTTATGAGTTTGTCCCTGCTTCTTCAGCCGTGTCCTGCATGTCTGGTTCGTCTAACTTGGATAGTTTTCGTGATGGGAGGTAGGTGGCCGTACAGCTGGTGCTTTGTGAGGTGTTGCCTCCAGGACTTGTTTAAATTGCTCACAGCATTCTTGTGTAGTTGCCGTCAATGAAATAATAAAATATCTTATTTGCAATATTCAGAAATCGTGAAGTAATAAATGTTGAATGAAAGTCAAAATTGAATTGCGCACATTGTCTTATAAATTACTAGGAATGTGAAAATTCAGAGCATAAAAAAAGAAAAGAATTTTTTTAATATTAAGTCTGAATGGCTGATGTTGATGTATCTCACTGACCATTGTATGTAATAATTCTGTGGCTATTTTGTCAATAATAATAATAATAACAACAACAATGCAACAAAACAGTAATTGTGGAGACAGAGATGAAAGGGTTAATCACATAAAAAAGCAAACACAGCAAACTAGTACTAAAGGAGTATAATACTAGACATGACTGGGTGGGAAAGATGATTGACTGAGAATTGTGCAAGAGATTAAAACTTGACCATACTACCAAATAGTATATTCGCTAACAAGAATCCATCCTAGAAAGGGAGATGCATATAAAAATCTCTGAAATTTTAAGCGACAAACAAATCTCTTAATCCTGGCCAGAAGAAGGAACTTCATGTTGATTAACTAGAAAAGAAAAATATGTCATCTAGAGGATTTTGCTGTTCTAACAGACCACAGAGAGAAAATAAAAGAAAGCAAAAATACTTGAACCATGTCAGGGAACTAAAAAAAAGTTGTGGAACATGAGGGTGGTACCAACTGTAGTTGGTGTGTTTGGAACGGTTCCCATAGGCTAGGAAAAAAGATTGTAGGAATTGGAAATCGGAGGAAAAATTGAGATTTTTCTAACCACGGCACTGTTTAGATCATCTAAAATGCTAAGAAGACTCATGGTGGCCAAAATAGATTTGCTATCAGATGTTAGTTGAAACCAGTGAAAAACTCACAGGGAGAAAAATAAGAATAATTAATGATGTTTCATGAAGACTTTTTGTAATATATTAAAGTCACCTGCTGGTGTGAATACAGCAGATATTGATAGATACATTGATTAGATCGGAGTGATCACCGAAATGTCATCATGACCGCAGGTGCTGTGTGTCCGCAGATGTGGAGACAGCTGCATCCAACCGAAGATAATATCAACAAAGTGATTACCGGAATTTCACCATACCCACAGGTGTTGTGTATCGGCAGATGTTGGTGACAACTCCATCCGGTCGAAGATAATATCAACAAAGTGATAATCGGAATATCACCTTGACCTATGGACGTGGTTGAATTAGTGATGGTGGCAGACGCGTCCGCCCACAGAAGAGGGCTTGGGCAAGTAGCCAATGGGGAACAAACAACATAACCAATGGAAAGCAAAGAAGTGAGACGTGGACATTGCTGCAGGTCACGTTAGAGTTGTAGACTATATAAGTTCGCAAATTTTGGCTAGAGTCAGTTGTTCACAACTCCTTCGTGTGCGCGAACTCTCTGCGATTGCTTTTCTGCTCCACACAAGTATCATTGCCAAGAATAAAAATATAATCTTATATTCTTATATATACGTGTTCCTCGTTGTTAATAACAACACAGCTGAGTATACAACATTTTAAAAACACAGATAAATTTCTCCTCACGCCAATGGCCCTTGAGACAATAGGCATCTACAGCAATGAGGTATTTCATATATGTTTTGAGATATAATAGAACAAAAATTGCCTTATTTTATTAATTAAGCTTCTTTTAAATTCAGAAATATTAATGAACAGTTGTAATTTACTAAGCTTTTTGCTTAGATGTGGCATGAGGCTGCATGAAGAGGGCACCAAATGAGACTTGAACTCTCACGTGAAGGTTTGCAAGTCTAGCTTGCTTACCATTACACCAGAGCCACACCTCACCTCCATCCACTGCTTTCATAAAATCTGACTAACCACCAAAAACTTCAACTGCCAATGAGTAACAAATTTTAAAACTAGTTCATCAATGTAGAGTGATTTTTTTCCCAAATAGATAAGCACCATTAAATTTATATTACAAGTATTGAAATAATGTTGCCATATATTTTTCTTTCTGACAACTGATGTTTTTGGTATTAAGTTTGTTTTTATATATGTAATGGAAAGGTAAATTAGATTGACCATATATTGATGACCAAATGTGTTCATACAGCCTGTAAATATATTGCCTCTGAATAAGTAGACACCCATCAATGTCTTTTATGAAAAGTTAATGTTCTTCTAAAGCAAAGATATCAGGATTTTATTATTTCTAGTGGAAAATTATACAATAAAAAGAAATGTTATCAAATGTTATTCATTAAAAAATTCTACAGTACTGAAACTCCATAACGAAAAATAAAATAGTATAAATAAATATAAGAAGTTTACTTATTTTTATGCTGCTATATAATTTTGGTTACAGAATCTAAAAATATATGAATATATATACAAGAACTGCTGCAAAAATAGCATTTTTGCTTCCACTAAAGTCTTCATCAGATGATGATTCTGGGTTCAAGCATGGTTTCGGGGCCAAAGCATCATTTCCACTAGCCCATAGCACCCCAGCAGCATGTCAAAATACTACCAGACTTTATTGGATGATATTTGATCTGTACGAACGCCATATTGTTATGAAATAGCCGAGGGATTTCGGTTCATGCCTTTGAGTTTAGTTAGGCTGAGAACCTTTCGGCTTAGCACATGGGTTGTTTGGGTGTAAGATTGAAGTAGGTTTTAGACGCAAAACGAGAAGGATCGATTTTGGAGCTCGCAGGCGCAAGGCGAACGTGCGCCCGATGGGGGCCGCTCGAGTTGGGGGCCAAATGAATAAGACAGCATAGAAGATTGTGTCTCTCCTCCTTACGTCGAAACCTTCAACTCAAAGTTAATAAAAAGGTTTCGTACCTGAAAATGAAGTCGTTACGCGTTTTTGAGATTCCTGTTCTTTATATATTCTATCGTTATGAACATTACACGTCTATTTCGCACATGGCCATATTCGTGTATATGGCTACGCAACAATATCTTCTTAGATGCAGTGACAGTCTTGTTTTAGATATTTTTTTTATATATTCCCTCTACTCTGCTGGTGAGAGTTCGAGTTTGGTTAAAAATGTAGTGGTTGAGTTTGAAATAAAACCTCCACATCCAATCTCAAGAGGAAATATGTCTGTTGACCAGCCATTCTTAACACACTGCTCCCGCAGGTCTTTGGACTTTTCAATTTACGCTAATGCGCCCAGTCAATGTTGGCCTTGAAAGGGATCGTTAATTTAGCAATGATAACTTTTTTTGAATTATAACTGACCAAATGACGAGATCTGGACACTGGCGAGTTGATGTTATTTCCGTTGGAAAAGTGAGTTCCCGATTATGAAACTTGTAAAGGTCAAATGCCCTAACTATATCTAATATCTAATAGTAATAAATTTGGTTTGGAAGAAAATTAACTTTTTATGAAATCTCTTTATGATGAACTTTTTTATGTTTAGTATATTCACCATCATCATGTCGTGCCGCTAGCACGGATATCCCTGACCCTCTCTCGCCACTTCTCCCTATCGTTCATCCCGTATCCTCACATAGCTGCTGTATGCATGTTCGAGCTGGTCGTCCTGCTTTTGCTCGGCCATATGTGGGGGTCCATAGGAGTACATCACTTATGAGCTCGTTCCTGCTTCTCCAGCAGTGTCCTGCATGTCTGGTTTGTCTAACTTGGATAGTTTTCATGATGGGAGGCAGGTAGCCGTATAGTTAGTGCCTTGTGGGGTGTTGCCGCCAGGACTTGTTCAATATTGCTCGCAACATTCTGGTGTAATTGCCGTCTAGCTTTTTATCCAGCCATTTAGTTAGCGTCCATGTAGTGCATCCATACAGCAGTATCGATACGACCACTGCCTGGAAGAAACTGCGTTTCACCCTAAAAAACTGACTTCTACAGGATGATGGAATACTAACTCCTTATTTTTGAATTTTTATAATTCCTTTCTTAACAATAATTTTTACAAGAAATGAAATCATAAGTATTTTAAAATAGGAAGGTTCTTTTCAATCCTCTTGCGCATATAGCATTATTGAAAATTATCAATTTCTAAAGAAAAACCTAGAATGATGGAAAATGTTTTTCATTGCTCAGGGAAGGAAATCCATGACTTTTTTCTTGAAAATCTATATCTGTTATGAAATTTGTAAAGATCAAAAGCACTCAACATAAACGTGTTTATTAACTGAGCGATATTCTGTAGTTGAACTTTGCACTTATTTCAAAGGGGAGTTACTTTCCAGAAAGTGATTTTTGAATTGAAATCATTTTTTTCTTTTCTATATTTTAATTCTTTGTAATATAATTTTTATTTATTTTATTTTGACTCTCTTTTCACTCTCTCTCTCTCTCTCTCTCTGTCATTCTTGTCTGTCTGTTTCTCTCTCATGAAAATTTGATTTTTGTTCTCTTTGTTACAAGTTTCAATACCAACTCTGGAAATATCTGCCATTTACTTTTACCATCAACCAATTGATGTTGAAAAAGAGTCAAATGAAAGGAAATAAAATAAATAATCTAAAAAAAATTCCAACTAAAATCTTCAGAAATTCAGACTGACTGTATTTATAGTTCGAGATTTTGATACTTTTACCCTGAGGATGAAAATACTCATCAGCTGTCGCCACTGCTTGCACGACTTCTATCAAGCTCGACATGTATTTATATTTGAGTTTCTCCTGATACTTTTGTATCTTTTTATTTACCATTTTTTTTTGTTTTGTTTATATTATTTTTCTTTTATGATATTTTCTTTTTGCATTTGACTGATTTATATTTTTGGTCAATCTTTTTATTTTTAAAATTTAATCTTCTATTTTATTTTCAATATTTGTCAAGTTAATGTCATAAATCATTTATTCTGTTTAAAAATATATATTTAATTTTTTTAAATTTTTTTCTATGAATTCATTTTATTGATTACAAAATTTTACTACCTCTGTTCCAAAATAGTTGCTACATTTGAATATAAATTTCATTGATTAAATGTAACAACCTTTTAGGGACATAAACATAAAAAATCGATTGATATTAAACATTTCATTTACCTTATATCTATTCTGTCAAAAATGAAAGAATTCAGTAAGTCATTGAACTATGGAAATCAGTGTGTGTGTAGGTTCCTACATGTCTCTAATAAAACAGTCAATTATGGGATACACATTTTTTCTAGTCTTAAAATAAGCAATAAAAACATACTTAAGAACATTCTAGAAATTTAGGATCAAAACCATATTAGCATTTAAGTTACATTTTTATATTTTTCAACCAATCAGCTAAAAACATAGAGTAGAACATTCTAGAAAAATAGGATCGGAAGTCAACTAACAGAAAATATTTAGGCTCGAAAATAAAATAATAAAATACAAATCTGATTGGTCAATAAATGTCTACGCGCCAAAATTTTAGGACGATTCTTTGATCCGCTTGTAGGATATAAATAACAGAGTTAGGGAGCCAAAAACACAGACTTACACGAAAACCAAAACGAAAACTTACACACAGACTAAGACAAGCCACTAAGCCCGTAAAGCAGTAGCCGATACTGTGTCCGACAAATTCCTTTCCTTCCTCAACTAAAGTTCATGATCTAACTTCAGATGGCCGCAAATAACATTCAAAAGAAAACCCGACAAACTTTCTTTCATCAACGCGACACGCTGTCGCCACAATCATAAAACCCGCTATGAACTTAATGTAAGTAAGAATGACTTATTTACGGACTCTGTTAACATGAACATACACACATCTTTAAACAAATTTATTTTCTTCTTGCCAAACTTTATTTTCCAAAAGGCCATTTACACATCATGTATTATGTTTGTTTTCATATTCTGTTATATGCATATTAAATTGTTTGTTGTTTAATGTTCATTGTGTTCTATTCCATTTCTTTTACGCGATTGTAAAGTTTTGTGTTGTATCTGTGGTGGGAATAATTTAGAGAGCAATCTACTGAAATAACCAAAATAACATACAACCCCCACACAATATTTAATACAGTACTATTGTTATTTATTAAAATTTGAACTGGTAGCTGTCATATCGATACTGCTGTAAGGATGCACTACATGGACGCTAACAAAACGGCTGGAGAAGAAGCTAGACGGCAATTACACAAGAATGCTGCGAGCAATATTGAACAAGTCCTGGCGGCAACACCCTACAAGACACCAATTATACGGCCACCTACCTCCCATCACGAAAACTATCCAAGTTAGACAAACCAGACATGCAGGACACTGCTGGAGAAGCAGGGACAAGCTCATAAGTGATGTACTCCTATGAACCCCCACATATGGTCGGGCAAAAGCAGGATGACCAGCATGAACATACATACAGCAGCTATGTGAGGATATGGGATGTAGCCCTGAAGACCTACCAGAAGCGATGAACGATAGGGAGAAGTGGTGAGAGGGTCAAGAATATCCGTGCTAGCGGCACGATATGATGATGATGATTTAAATGATTATATATATGTATATATATATATAGAGAGAGAGAGTGTGTGTGTTTCACAATTGTTGAAAAAAAGCAGTAGGTTCTCAAAACTTCCCTGTTGATTTCATTTTCTTTCTCTTTTCTGTTTATTGCCTGTAAATAGTTAACATTTTTATATATTTTACTAAATTTAGCAAAATCATGCCTTGTATGATGAAGCAGAAGATCTTTTATGTAAGTAAAAAGTAAAGTTGTTTTTGACTCTTAAACCGTACTTACATTTAAACTGCATGCTTCTACAAAACTGAATTATTTGAAATGGAACTGTTTTTTGACATTGGAACTGTATTTACACGAAACTGAATCATTTAATATAGAACTGTTTTGAATATTAACTGTGTGTAAACAAAATCTGTACTTATACTTAGCTGAATTAGAAATGTTTGACTAAACTGAATAGCTAGAAATAGAAATGTTTTTCACAATTAAACTGTACTTACATTTAAATTGTGTACTTATGCTAAGCTGAATTATTTGAAATTGAGCTGTTTTTGACATTGAAACTGTACTTACACTAAACTGAATTGTTATATATGACTGCTTGAATAATTTGAAATAGAAATGTTTTAGACAATTAAACTGTGTACTCATGCTAAACTGAATTGTTTGAAATAAAACTGATAATTTACATAAAAATGGATTTGGTGTTAAATAACCCACAAAGGTTGATATGCCATAAAACCCAACAAACCAAACCATACCAACCCGCCATCACTTGCAAACAGCATAGCTTGATAGCATGTTTAACCTGGCTTCCATATTAGAAAAGCATTCTTATAAGATGAATATCACTCAAAAATGGAAAAACTTACTTCCCTGATACAGCAATATCAACAACAATGGCATATCAAGCTTAACTTTCTATCCTTCTTTGACACTATCTGCTTTTGCTGATACGTTGCTACCTTAGATGATAAAGCCGATAACATTTTACAATCCAAAATATGATAATTTAAAAGCATGTCTCACAAAGAAATGTTATGGATTTAAATCCAATATGTTTGATGTAGTTATCAGGGGTCGTTTAACGGACAGAGAGCTTGATCCAGGACACTTTTTGCGTATCACTGTCCAGCACAAATGTCTATAACTTAGAAATGTCCCCTGAATTGTCTCTTCCAATCATCTGGATATATCGTCTCTCACTAACCGCAACGCTTGAGTTCACTTCGAACACTGCGGCTGTCTGTCTTTTTTATAGGCTTAGACCTTTGCACACGTCTCGTGAGAATCCGAGATCATGAGTTCTTTAAACACGTTAGTGCTGCCATTTTCGCTTTTGCATGCCAGGCACACATGAGCACATTTTTCCGGGGGTAAGTCCATTTCTCTGGTATATTTGACCTTAATATTGATAACTTCTCTAACCCTAACCCAAGGTGAGATTAAGGAATTTGTTCTTAAGCATGACTTTGAATTCTGTATTCCAGCAACCAGGATCAAGAGAAAACTTGTATTTTCTGAATTTGAGCTGCTCTTAGTTTATATAGCTAAACATAAACCATTGATGCGTTTATAGCCTTGAAAGCCCAACTTGCTGATCTTGCCCGCATGTATTGTGGATCCAACATTGGTTAGTCTGATTTTTATCAACACTGTCAACACTTTAAAACTGTTAAATCATTGTGTAATAATGAATCTGTCATTATATCTAAACCTGATAAAGGATCTTGAATTGTTATACTGAACAGGTGTGACTATATCATCAAAATGGCTGACATTCTAAACAAAACTTCTAAGTTCACCCGTCTATGTAGTTTAGTGGAATTTGACAAGACAGCTGTGCAAACACAACATATCCAGTTTTTATAAAGACTACCTATTCCCTAAAAACATCTATGAAAAGATACGCTCCATTGGATCTCAAAGAGCACAGTTATATGATCTCCTCAAAATCTATAAACCCAATGTTCTCCTTAGACCTATTCTATCTATGGTTGGCTCGGCCCAGCACCCTTTAGCTAAATGGCAAACAAACAAACTTGAACTAGTACTAAAATTATATTCCAAACATTGTATTTATGATTTGTTCATCTTTGCCAAGGTAATTCAAAATACCTTTCTTTCTTCTAAGAACTCATTCCTTAGCTCATTGGACATCTCAAGTTTATCTACTAATGTTCCATGTGATAAAATTATCACTATTTGTGCTGATGCTCTATACCACAGTCACTTGGGCCCGCTCCTTTTTCAGAAACGTTTTTTTCTAAAATCAATGCTACTAAGAGCATCTAACTTAGTTTTAATAATACTATGTAGCAGCAAATTGATGGTATTGCTATGGGTAGTCCTCTAGGATCAGCTGTGGTGAATATATCTGTAGGTTTTCAGGAAGAAAAACTATTTGAAATTACAGACAAAGCGCAGTATGTTTATGACACATCTGTTCAATTATCCTCTCAATCAGAGAACAGACAATTTTTTCCTTCACTCAATGAATTACATCCTGCATTTAAATTTACTTGTGAATTTGAAAACAATAATTGTCTTCCTTTTCTTGATGTCCTAGTTAAATGCACTAATTTGGGTTTTCGATCTTCTATCTGCCGTAAACCTACATTTACTGGTTCATATACATGCTGGAGATCCTTTTGCCCCCTAAAGTACAAAATGAACCTAATTAAAACCCTGATGATTTGTTCTTAGTCAAAACTTAATAATGAACTCGACTTTATTAAAGCAACACTCTTAAAAAATGAGTATCCTGTGGACAAAATTACTAGTCCCATCAGAAATGGACATATACAGTTCTCTTCCAATACAAATTTGGCCCTGAAGAGTGCCCTATATATCTTAAACTACAACAGGAATTTATAGATGGCTCTGTTGGTATTCATTAACATTGGATCTTGAATAGAGTCCTAGTCGAAGTCCAGCTGAATGATCAACTTTTCAAGAACGAGCAGTTCCCTCTCAAGAAAGAGGAGGACTATTTATGCCACACTGGCAGATTCCATTGTGCATGTGGGCCAATCCATTCCTTGGGCTGCGATTGGCTGAATCGTCCGATTGGTCACGCTTGTGCATAAATACCAGCCACCAGCTCAGCTCAAGCTGGCATCCATATTACTGGGATTCCACAGATTACGTCTGCATGAACCGGACCTCCAGTAAGTTGCTACTATTGTTGTTCTATTGACTTCTACAATTAAGACCACCACTAGCCTTTTCTTATAATGCATCAGTCTATCAAAGAGAAAACTAACACAGAATATTTCGGTAAGGAAAAGCAAACTCCATTTAGACAATGACGACATAGATTTTATATACATTCATAGTATACATAATTAAGAAACATGACATGCATGGTACACATATTTAAGAAACCTGACATACTGTACCAAAGTGTAAAAAAGGTACATAAGCTGTTCCACAGAACTGACAGTGGCAGTTAAAACTTACATTTTTCTGGTGTAAGAAAATGGTCTATGAGGGATAAATTGGTTGTAAAAGCAGAGATGAAAGGTTGGTCCTTTCCAGCCAGTGTCTACTAACAAAGAGAGATAGAATTTGCATCTCGAAATGTCACACGACCAAAACATCACGCAGTTCTCGGAAGATCTGCCTACAGCTCCCCAAAAGAGGAAACCACTGTTTTGTTCCCTAATATTACTATAGATAGAACAAATTAAAATATCCTTCAGCTACTGTTTCAACACTGTTAACCTGCGATTTGTTCTTAAATCTAATGCACTTTTTTTCACTTAATCTCAAAGACAGTGCGTCTCTTCATCATAAAAGTTTCTTAATTCATAAATTTCAATGCAAATGTGATGTTTGTTATACTGGATGCACAATCCAAAGATGGGAGAATAGAACTAAGCAACATGAGCACCCCCAACCCATAATCTGATCAAATAGTTCAACCCGCTCAACCAGTTTGAGGAATCAGAACACTCCTTCTATTACTCAGCACCTATTGGCCAATCTCCCTTGCAGCAGTGCCTATAACTCTATCATGTCTACCATCTTTGATACCTCCAGTAGGGAATTACAATGTCAGTGCTAAAGGCACTCTATATCACTAAATACCAGGCAGTTCTCAACAAGCAAAAATAATTTTATAATCTTCGTTTGTTCAACCCTACTGACTACACTGCAACTAAACGTGATTTAGTCCAATAAAAAAAAACTTATCAATCCCTCCTGATAAACGTTTTTTCTTTTTTCCCCTTCCGGTTTTTTAAAAATGTTCTTAGTTGTTAACTACTTTGACCCATTCCTCATCATTGCGTGCTTCTGTCACAGAATTCTCTGACAAGATGTGACCAAAAAAAAAGGTCCTTCTTTTAGAACTTATGATGCATCCTCTACTTAAAGGTATTCTAAAATTCTCATATGTTTATTTAGCCATAACTTTTGAATGAGACAAAATTCTTGTCGTGTTTACATTTATTATAAAATTAAGGGAATAAAGGGAAAAATCAATTTTTGGACATTGACAGTATTTTGCTAAAGATTCATTTTCATTTTTTGATAATTTAAAACTATAACATTTAATTTCATTTTCTAACTGGTCCATATTATTATTGCAATTGAATATTGCTTTAAGAAATGCTCAATCTAATGTAAATACAATCATATTTACAATGGCATTTAATCATAGCAGTCTTTTAAATCTGTTTGTATTTGAAGAAAGAGTTAAGAAGAATTGATAGTGAAGCTTTAAATTTTTTAATCTTAAAATTTCAAATTTAAATGAGTGTAAACTATAATTACCAATACAAAAATGAATAATAAATGAAACATTAATTTTCTTCAAAATAATCCTATTGGCATTTGTCAGCGAGTTTTTGATTGATCAACTTACCTCTGATGTAAAGTCGTACTATAATATATCATCATCATCATCATCATGTCGTGCCACCAGCATAGATATCCCTGACCCTCTCTCGCCACTTCTCCCTATCATTCATCGCCTCTGGCAGGTCTTCAGGGTTACATCCTGTGTCCTCACATAGTTGCTGTATGAAAGTTCGAGCTGGTTGTCCTGCTTTTGCATGGCCATATGTGGGGGTCCATAGGAGTACATCACTTATGAGCTCGTCCTTGCTTCTCCAGCAGTGTCCCGCGTGTCTGGTTCGTCTTACTTGGATAGTTTTCGTGATGGGGGGCAAGTGTCCGTATAGTTGGTGTCTCGTGGGGTGTTGTCGCCAGGACTTGTTCAATACTGCTCTCAACATTCTTGTGTAATTTCCGTCTAGTTTCTTCTCCAGCCATTTAGTTAGCGTCCATGTAGTGCATCCATATAGCAGTATCGATACAACCGCTGCCTGGAAGAAACTGCGTTTCCTTTTATCGGTTAGGTCTGATAATGTAGTCCCTGTAGCGCAGGGGATAGTGCGCTGGACTTCTAATCCAGAGGCCGTGGGTTCGAATCCCACCAGGGATGACACTATTATATATAATTTATATACAAATACTTCCTTTTAATTTGTGGCAAAAATACAAAGAAACATTTTGATCCTAGGCTGCGTGCACAGATGATACACTCTAATTCCAATTCATACATGGTTGTAATTATGGTCATAATTCTTCATCATGTTTGATGCTTACAGGCAAAATTCAAAAATAACAGTCAGGATCGGTTCAGTATTACTTTTGATATCTATCTTGCTTTCACACACACACTCACATTCATTGTTATGAGATTATATCAAGTTTCACGGATTATAAACTCTAATTCAAACAGATATGGACTGATAAAAGTTTCTTTTCAGAGCATTTTGAAAGATATTTCATAAAAAGCAGAAAATAAAAATAAAAACTACTTTACTTGTTACACCTTCCAATAATCTGACTTTCACTCACATCTATCAACATTGATTACATATGTTGTGTAGTTTTATATATATATATGTGTGTGTGTGTGATTTGTACTTGTGTGTATATATATATATATATTGGACTGAGTGATAAATAATTTTCGTTTTTAAAAGCAAGATGTAACTATACATTTTAAACTTAACTGGAAATTACTTGATTAAAGAGTGCCTTCATTGATCATTCTTATTTCATTAATGAAAGAGTAAGCATTGTAATTTAATCTCGGAATATCATGCATCTAAAATGGAGCAACTGAAAGTACATATTCAGCGAGTAAGGTTGGAGTTTAAAAATAATGAAATTGATGCAGAAACAGCAAAGAAATCTGGTAGTGTTTATAGCCAAGGTGTCATTTTTGAGTGCCAAGTCCGAAACTGGTTTTCAAAGTTTCATTCTGGCAATATGTCATAAAGAGAGAAACCTCAACCGAGAAGCTCATCAGACCTTGATCAAGATGCTTTAAGGGAATTGGTGAAATGCAATCTGTACAAATGAAAATTTTTATCTGTACAGATTGTGCATAAGCAGGGTGTTTGTGTTCCTCACACTCCAAGTGAGTATATATATATATATAAGTATACAAGGGTATATATATTTATATATATATCAAAAATCTTCAAGACATGACTGATTTCTCATGAACATCATTACAGGTGATGAAAAATTGTTCAACGTAAAGGACAGTGAATCAACCAGGATAAATCTCCACAGCCTAATCCAAAGGTGTAGCTTCAGAAAGAAAATTTATACTGTATGTATAGTCGGATCACTGCGGTATTATTAATTTTGAGTTTTTAGAAGCTGCAATCATATATTCAATGCAGAATGACAGTCTCAACAGCTGCAATGAATGCGTGAAAATCTTCTGAGAAAATGCCTTGTACTTGTCAATTGGGGAAGTATAGGGCTTCTTCATGATAACGCAAGGCATTTATATATATATATTCTGCAAGAATCATTCAAGAAAGAATACTAAATTTCAGATGGTCTGTTAACTTGTCAATTGGGGAAGTATAGGGCTTCTTCATGATAACACAAGGCATTTATATATATATATCCTGCAAGAATCATGCAAGAAAGAATACTAAATTTCAGATGGTCTGTTATACCCCATCCACTTTGTTTACAAGACTTTACACCCTTTTTGTTTTACACCCTTTTTGTTCTCTACTAAATGTTCTTAATGACAAAAAAATATTTCTCAAGATCAGCTGAAATGGTCCATGGAAAATTTCTTGAGCTCAAAATATGCTAAATTTTACTTGAGAGGAATCAACAAGCTACCTGATAAATTGCAAGGGGTTATTCAAAATAACGACAAAAAAAAAAACTACTGATTGAAATTAATTCATTGTTAAATTACTCATGAATAAATTGTATTTTACTAAAACAAAAATTAAATGAAAATAATTTATAACTCAACTTGATATATATATATATATATATATATACACACACACTAGTACTATATATATATATATATATATATAGTACTTATGTGTATATATATCTATGCTTTGTACTTATGTAAATATACGTATATATTTTTTCTACATATATATATATTTATATAAGATTTTGTACTGGTGAATATATATATATATATATATATACACACAGTGTACTTATATATATATATATATATACACTGTGGCTTCAAAATAAGTGAGTTTGAACTTGTCATGATATTCCCCCAGGTATGAGTTAAATAGTATCAGTATTGTTCTACAAGGATGACTTTGGTATTAAATTCCCAACAAAGGTTGATATGCTGTTAAATAAGGAAACCAAACCTTATATATATATGTGTGTGTGTGTGTGTGTGCTTTACTTGCGTATGTATATGTATGTTTTATCAGCATCATCTGTTCGTGCTGACAGCATAGATTTCCCAACTCGCTCTCTCCCCCCATCCCTATCCTCCATCCCTTCTAGCAGTACCTCCAAACTACAATGCCTGCACAGAGCTGATATAAATAAGTTCTTGCTGGTAAGATTTTTTGCCTATACTCTTTCAATGTTTGAGAGATAGTCAGAATCTGTGAAGTTATGAATCAATTTCTCTGAAAACCGTTCTAATTTTTCCTAGGAAATTTCTTGATTTCCAGTTTGATACAGTTGGGAAATACAGCATTATAAATCTTAGCAGCTAAAGAAGTAAGAGGTATATGTTATTTAGTGATTTTAATGCACAAGGACTGAGAAGTATTCCTATACTTCCTATAATGGCACTGATAGAGTTTTTCCATGCAGATGCAGAGACAAATGTCTATTCTTTACTAGCTTCATCATATTTTATTTCTAGTTCACTATGGTGGTATCTATGTTCTTGTATGTATATAATGTCTATGCTCAGCTGCAGATGCTGTCAGCTCAGGAAACTGGTTTATTGTATTTAAAGTCCTAAAATTAAATATTGCTATGTTAACAATGTTTTTGCATCTAATCAATTTTGGTTTTGTAGCTGATTTTTCAAACACTGGGGCAAGAGTTCAAACGTGTCCCTTGTTTACCCTCACAAAGAGGGATGTGTTTTGGACATATGGTTTGAATTGGCATTGTGTTAATCTTTCATTGACTGTTTTTACCTCATTAATAGATGCCACCTTTATAGATGAAAGGTAGTAGTTTTTTGACAGAACTATTTGATCCTGGCGGTTGACCTTTGAGGGTCTTCCACCCAGCATCTACAGGGTGTGAAAGCAGAATGAGGAATAATTTTTAAAACTTTTTTTAGTGTGATTAGTCCAATTTTTGAAAAAGTGCAATAAATCTAAATTTTCATGATTAGCTCTATTATTCAAGCACTTTTTTTTTTTTATTAAAATTCAGCCCAATATGAGTGAGCAAGAAAAGAAACAACAAAGAATCCATTATTTGCTTAAAACTGAAACCAAGCCAAAATTTCTTTGTCTAGCATATATAAAGCAAAGAAAATTTTTTACAGAAAAAGAATTTTTTAAGGAAAAGAGAGAGTGGAAGATTGAACAAAAAATAAAAAGAAGGCTTTTTAACTGCTCTCGCTACGGCGATTAAGAAGGACCCCACAACATTAATAAGAAAGAAGGCTAATGAATTGAAAGTCTACAAGGAAACTGCGAGGGCAATAATTAAACAATATCCAAGCCCTGACCTTAACCACCCCCTTGATTACGCTTCATGGGACATTTTAGAAAATAAAACAAATGCAATTTCCCATCCAAATATTGGTTTGCATAAGACTGCTCTTGAGGAGAAATGGAATAAAATGTCTGAAGAATTTATTTTGAAGGCATGCAAATTGATTCAAAGGTGTTGATACAATAATTGAAAAAAATGGTGACCATATTGAGTAAATTTACTGTTTTGTGTCTATCTTCTTATTTCGTAATTTATTTCTTGAAATTAAAATTAATTTTGTTTTTATAATAGAGTTGTTTATTACTTTACTAGAATATTCCTAATATTCTCCTGCTGTAAAGGTTAATGTTGACCCAACTTTAGAGTCATCTGTTTTACTTCACATTCACCATGCTGTTTCCCATGGCTTACAAAAACCGCATATTTTGTACTTGTACATTAATATATCTATGTTTTGTACTTGTACATAAATACATATATATATAGCTTCATCAATTCATTCAATTATCAGCTCATTTTTCAGTTTACCAAGCATTTCCTGTTTTCATTGATATTTCACACTTCTCGTAAAATCACACAATCCAGAAATAAAGAACTTTATTTTCAATAATTTTTTTCTTTCTTTGAGAAAATCATTTTAAGACTTAAGTAATGTAATATTTTGGGTAGCCACTCATACATATATGATATATACAGGAGTATATACATATAAACCGGGCCATTGGTCTAATGAATAGAGTGTTCACTAATGGTTCAGGAGATCAGGGTTCAATTTCAGGTTGGGTCATACCAAAGACTCAAAAAATGGTACTTGATGCCACCTTGCTTAACACTCAGCATTATAATGTTGGGATCAAGGGTAAAGTGGAGCAATCCAGGGAAAAGAGTAGCGCCCTCCTCTATATTTCGGTGAAGTAGCTATTGAAAAGGGAGCCTTTGGGTCATCTTCGATTAAGATCAATTATTATATACATATATATATATAGTCATCCACAGACAGACTGCTTTGTTGTATCACAACTCTTTAGTGTGGCTAGACCCGTAGGACGCTTGAAGCTGGGATTGAAACCTGCCCAACTTTATGTTAGACTTAGTATCAGACCGCTCGGCAAACAAGTGTACCACATCAGCTAAGGAATTATAAGGTATTAAGTAGCACCAGTAGCATTCGTTTGTTTACATTTTATACCTTAGCAGATACCATAGTGCTCAATTCGTTCGAAGAGCTTTAAAAACACACAGTGAAAAACTGAGCCAATTTTTATTATTGCCAGAAATTTTAATGAAACTTCATAAAGAAATATTTTTCTTTATTTTTTTGTGAAAATTCCCTTAGTTGTAGCAAAAAGTCATTTCCTGAAAAGGAAATTATCAAAAATACCCTAAATTATCAAATTTCTTTGAATTTTTTTTCTTGATTAGTCCTTTGCTACTGACTTTTCTCTACAACAATAGGAACATTGACAACAATTATCAAGGAAAATAATAAGTTCCTATATAAGCCATTGACTTTTTTTATAATAATGATAATAATACCCTCGGTAAACACTTGTGTGAAAGACTCACTAGAAGTAAAATAATGATTTCTTTATCATTCTGTGGTAGCCCAAGTAGCTGGGTATTTCTCACTGGCTCCAGTGGTCAGCATTTGAACTGAGATAAAAGCCAGCATTTTGAATATAACCAGGTTCTCTTCACATGAAATACTGGTTCAAATCAAACTTACTGACCCAGTAAATAATTAGGTATGCACATAGAATGTATATAAACATTTATATGGGTATATATATATATATATATATATATATGTGTGTGTGTATGTATGTATGTATATTATATGATGGCACATATATATACATGTCAGAGTGTCTATACAAAGATAAGCAAATCCTCACATACATCAAATGAGAAATGTTTATCTTATCTATTCCAAATAGATTTATCTCCTTGAATGTGAGCAGGCAGATAATGTCAATCTCCCTATTTTGTATTCATTGCTTATTTTTGTTTGATGTACATCTTTTTGCTTGCATCTGTGTCTGGACAATCATTTATAACCAATCTGCAGTTACAAATTTATTTGCAAAAGCCCATAATTCTTTTTAACAAAGTATCCATTGTTTTACTCATACTTTTTCTCTCCTCCATTTTTCTTTGACTTCTTTTTTTTTCTCTTCTGAATATTGAGTTAGTTTGAATAGAAGTATGTTGTTATTATGTTGTGTAAGCCTTGCTGAATGCAGAACAATTGCTTCAATTGGTTATGAATGATCCATCATGTTTCAGTGGAATAAAAACAAAATATATTTTATGCATGCATCATGGGATGGTTATTAAAAAAATGGTGAGGGAAGTAATAGCAATAAGGATAGTTTAATAAACTCTAAATAGCAGTTATGCTCGATCATAATAAAAAGGAACATGGTTCATGTATGTTCAAATTAATTTTTTTATTTATAGAGTTTTGTATTAACTTCTTTATTATTACACAGAAGATAACATGCTAAAATATGATAAAACTATAAATATATATATATGAAGAAAATAGAAATACAAAGTTATCCAAAAGTAATGGTTTGTTTGTTTGGGTTTTACAGCATATCAACATTTGCAGGTCATTTAAATAAACAGTTCAATTTCAAACAATTCAGTTTAGCAGAAGTACACAGTTTATTGGTCCAAAAACATTTCTATTTCAAGCTATTCAGTTTAATCAAACAGTTCTAATTCAACAATTCAGTTTAGCATAAGTACATTTTTTTTACACACAGTTAAATGAGAAAACAGTTTTATTTCAAACAATTCATTTTAGCATAAGTCAGAGTTTAAATGTGAAAACAGTTCTATTTCAAGCCACTCAGTTTAGCATAAGTAAAAATTTTAGCTCTATTTGACTCATAGATAGACCCAGTCAAGTGCTACCACTCTAGGCCAGAGTAGACCTGGGAGCTATAGCAATGAAGGGGTACTCCACATTCCCCAAACCTCCAGCATTAGTAGAACTTCACCATCAGATTGTTTAGTGCTATATCCACTCATTTGGTGGTGGGGTCTTACCTCTCTACAGAAAAGCAGTCGGAGAATTTTTCAGCCCTAGCCAACTGGGGAATACACAGAATTAAATGTAAAAACAGTTTTATTTCAAATAATTCAGTTTAGCATAAGTATGCAGTTTAAATGCCAAAACAGTTCTATTTTAAATAATTCAGTTTAGCATAAATACTCAGTTTAAAGCCAAAAACAGTCCCATCTTGACCAACGCAATTTAGTTCTATTTGACAAATAGATAGGACCCTATCAGGTGCTACCACTTCGAGCCAGAGTGGACTTAGGAGCAATGGCAATGAAGGGGCACTCTGCATTCTCCAAAGCTCCAGCATTACTGGAACCTCACCATCAGATTGTTTAGTGTCATATCCAGGATATGCATTTGCAGAGAAGCAGTTGGTGTATTCTATAGTAATTTACGAAGCTCTTTGCTTCGATGTGGCACAAGGCCGAATGAATGGGGCGCCCAATGAGACTCGAACTCACTCGTGTAGGTTTGCTAGTGTAGCTTGCTTACCGTTACACCACCAAAGGTGCCCGTTGATGTATTCTATAGCCCCAGCCAACTGGGCAACAAAAGTGACAAATTTATCATAATGGAACATCAACGTTAAACTGTTTTGGTTTTAATAAACCTTCATCAGGACTTTAAGATGGTGAAAAAACTGTTGCTAGAACATTATAACGACTGTCGTTGTTCTAGCAACAGTTGATAAAACCAAAACGTTTTAACATTGATTTTCCATTATAATAAATTCATCATTTTTGGATTACTTTTTTTTTCTATTTTCTTCATACTGTTGGAGTTATTTCCATTATTTACTTCCATATATATATATATATATATATATATATATATATATATATATGCAGGATATGTTGATACTGACTAACCTGAGAATTGGCTACATGAAACTCAGGGTCATATATATATATATATATATATATATTGTCATCCACAGACAGAACTCTTCAGTGTGGCTAGACATGCAGGACACTTGAAGCCGGGATCAAAACCCATCCAACTTTATATATATATATATATATATATATATATAACCAGAAGTCTAATAGATTCCAGCATATGGACATTCAAGTGTTGGTTGACCAGCAAAGACTTACATCAGCTCTGTATGGACACAGGATACAACCTAGAAGAGTCAGAGAACTCTGTGCTGTCTGTACAGCTAGGTGATTATATATATATATATATATATATATGCTATGTAACCAAAAAGTAACAAGTAAAATCTTAATATTGAAATCTAAAATTTAAAGTGAAGACACATGCATTGCTGAACAATCTATATCACAAAGGAATTTGCATTTCACATCATGCTAAAACTCTCCTGAAGGGTAGGAATCAAACTATTTTTTCTCCAACTATGGGTAAATAGTAGAGCAGGCTGAGTTCTATAACTTTGGTATGTCAACCACTATTGGAGAAGGAAAACTAAAATCTATTATACTTCACTTAAAAATTGACCTAGTATCACATCCTGCTTGTGCGGAGGGCTTGGTAAATACATATATCATAAAAGAATAGTATCTAGACATTTAGGCAGCCATCTAGATGACCCAGTACCAATTCTGAATATATTATTGGGTGAAACACAGCCTTGTACAAGTGCAGCAGCCTCTATTTTCAACTTTTTCTTGTTCCCTAAATTGCAAATTTATCTCAAGGGTAAGATTTGAGCCGGTTGAAGATATTAGGAAAACATACAATGATGCTACATTACATAAGGTTTTTTGAACAGAATTCGTATCGATCAGTCATGCCACTTTGTTTTACTTCCACTACACCTCATCTGTTTGATTTGGCTTCTTTGTTTAATGGCATGACAACCTTCATGGCCTATTTAATGCCAAAGCCATCCTTGTAGAAGAACAATAGTTATACTATTTAACCCATAATTAGAGGAATAAGAGAGTTCATGCCTTTCCCAAAGGTTCTGAAAATGACTAGAGTTTGAACTCACTATAATCTGTAGTCCAGCACACTACCACTGGGACCCCCATGATGAAATCTGCAATAGATCTGAAGTTGGATAGCCCATAGGTTTTTATGGGGTGGTGCTGCTATCCACATGCATCCTGGCTTTGAATTCATAGTTTTTCCTCATATATATATATATATATATATATATGATTGTATATACACACACACATATATATATATATATATATATATATATATATATATATATGATTGTGTATATATATATATATATATTCAGTATAGAAGTCAGCATGTAACTATTAACCATTGTCATGTCAGTTTTCTTAAATGCACGCAACTTCGCTTAGCTGTTAGTTTTTTTTATTATTATTATTATTATTATTATTATTATTAATCATTATTAATTCTACATTATAATAATTAATCTTTGAAGGAGATTTTGTAAATTTGATATAATAAATATAATTCTCTAGATTTATTGTCTTTTTTAAATTTGTTTTTTTCTTACTTTTTAAAAATTTTAAATTGAAATCAAAATAAATATAGGATTTTCGTTGGCATAGATACTACATCCAGATCCTTAGCAGAAGTGCCAATGTGTACATGCACAGAAACACAAGCTCATAGAAAACACAAACATGCAATACAAAACACACACGCACATATATATATATATATATATATATATATATATATATATATATATATACATGATTAGCATTACTTATTGCTTGGAATTCAAGCTAACATCCCTTTTTAGACTATATACTGATATCTACTCTTTAATCATCATCATCATCATCATCTTGTCGCGCCATCAGTATGGATATCCTTGACCTTCTCTCGCCACCCCTACCTATCATTCATCACTTTCGGCAGGTCCTCAGGGTTACACCCCGTATCCTCATAGAGCTGCTGTAAGGTTGCCCTGCTTTTGCTCCCGCCATGTGTAGGGGTCTATAGGAGTACATCACTAATGAGCTCGTCCTTACTTCTCCAGCAGTACAGCTTATTTATTTCTGCTTTATCAATTATTTTTTTTAAAAATCAGACACTTTTCTATGAATTTCTAAATTCCCTGCATTTGCATATGTAAAAGTAAACCGTGAAAGGATACAAGATTGTTCATATTTTTTCCTCTAACTGCTTGTAAGATCAATACTTAATGTTGTTCTTGGAGATTAAGAATTCAGATTGGGTTCTTCAAGAAAAATAATGCTTGGCAGAATTTTGGGTTTGATAATATTTTTTTAAAATGAAAAAAGAAAAAAACAATCTAAATTATAAATAATATTTCCAGAAAGTTTGCATCGATTCTTGTCCCAAAAATGCAATTGAATTTAGAAGCGTAAAAATTGGAGACTCTTTTAATGTTAGAAAAAAAATCATTTTCTTTCTTCACAGATTATATGGAAAAGGGTGATTCAACGATTGAAGTTTTATATATTAACTTTATGATAGAAATGAGGCTTGTGTTATGAAGTAAAGAAATACTACAACTGGACTTCAATTGATGAAAAATATTGTAAAATGTAAATGTGCCCTACATTTCTCATCAGGTTGTAGCCACATCATGTGTGATGGTGCTGCAGTGACATAGCAAGAAGATTTTTAATGAGGAAAATTGCTAGCCTCATGCACTCTGGTTTTGAATTTAGGATTTTTCATTCTCCTTGATGAGTTTCATTAAGACTATAAAGTCCATTCTTCCCTATTATTTGCTCATAAAGAGTAATCCATACCTTTCTTGAGAAAGGTATGGATCCCTCTCTCTATGGGTAAATAGTTTCATCCAGGATGTGAACATAGCTCAGTGAGTCCATTTTCTAAGATGATAATAATTATGCCATGCATTCCAATAATAAAAATAATGAACACTATTTTATCATATTTACCAACCCCTCTGCTCGGGCAGGATATGACACAAGGTCAATTTTTAAGTGGAGTTTAACAGGTTTGAATTCAGTGTTTTCCTTCTCCTAGACTAGTTGCCTCACCAAGGCTGAAGAACCTAGTCTGCCCTATTTTATAGACTCTATTTTGTAATGAAAGTTTTTAGGAAGGTTATAAATGAATCCTATATGTGTTGGATATTGACTTGAAGATCTCTATGATGTGTTGATGCAGCTATGGAAGTCAAACACTGGGAACAAAAATAACAGGAAAGGCACCTGGTACCTAAAGTAAACAAGACACAGGTGTTTCCCAGTGGAAATGACTTGTAAATAGTGTGGGTAACATGCTAGAAGGAAGTTGAACTCTGAGAACAAAAATAACAGGAAAGGTACCTGGATGCTAAAGTAAACAGGAGGCAGGTGTTCCCCAGGAGAAATGACACATAAATAGCATGGGTGGCAAGCTAGAAGATGGTATGTCTCCACGCAATGTGTAAGTAGCAAATTGGAGGAGATGTGACCACAAGAATTTCTGTGGGCATCTGTAATATTATATAACCAGGAAAATTTCAAGCCGAAGAGCAGAAAGGCAGAGAGGTTTTACAGAAGATCCATACTGTCCACCTCTGTGTGTGCTGCTCAGCTATCTTCAACTCTCTCTCACTTTTACCCTTGATAATAAAAGGAAAAGAAAAGAAAAGAAAAGAACACGATTTTATTTTTATACATCACTGTTATTTGTCTTTCTCTGTATAACTGGAACATCAGCTGGAACTAAGTTATTGGGGTGGGGTTTTACTAACCCTAACCCTTTTATGTACATGTGGTTTAGGAGAAAGATTGCTTAGCTCTTTTGGATGATTCAGACTCCAAGGATTGACCATGGCCCTATATCACTGAGTGTATTTGGAAGGTGCAATTGGGAGAGATGGGTTCTTGAAGCTGAGGATTCAAACCTCAATGTCCAACATTAAACCTTTATGCAAATGAATAAGTTTAAAGTATCAAAATGGATAGTAATTTAAATGTACAATGTTGTGACTCGAAATAATAACAGGGCTTTTTAAAGAATATTGCTTAGATGAAACGACAAACCCCACTAAATCAGAGTAACCATTTTAAAGACAAAGTCTTCTGGTAAATTAAGTTTTGCATGATAAACCATTGATTTAAATAGTTGATGTATGAGTAAAAAATAACAAATAAGGATGTTTTTTATTAAACTAAAAAGCTTTAACACTCTATCTTTAAACATTTTAAATTTTACAATTTAATATTTAAATGAAGAAGTGCATCGCTTAGCAACTTATATGAAGAAGTGATAATGTCTTGACAACTTTCTCAATGAGTCAGGGGGGCACTACATATGGTAGTGGCTAAAGTACTGCACTATGACATTGAAGTAAGCAAGTTCAAACTCTTGTCACAGCTTTGGCATTAAATAACCCTTGAAGGTTGTTGTGTTTGTGTTATGCTGACTGGTGCATTTGCTGAATGGAAATAATCACCAAGAACGTTTTTAGTTAACAGCATTTTATTATATAAAATAATAATTAAGGGTCACTACTCTACATATGGAATTTGTGGAAAATAGAGAGAGAGAGAGAGAGAGAGGTCCACACGTGTTCAGTGTCAGTCTGCCATCTTGAATTGCCCCCATGACATCAGTGGTTAGGAGGCATGCTCCCATTTCCAGTGGGATAACTCTTAATTAACCTTGGAGTTATCTCCCTTTCTTGTTACTTCCAACAAAGGTTAATATGCCATTATACAAAGAAACCAAATCAAACCTTGAGGCAGAGCTTTTTTTTTTTTTTCAAATATGAAACCAAGCTTGATATTTTCGGAACAGCAGTTTTAGCAAAACAGGATTGTGTGAGTGCATGCAATACTCTCCATACTCACCAGACCCCCTACCTCTGTACAACTTTTTCTTGTTTCCTAAACTGGAAATGGTAAGATTTGAGGATATGGTGGACATTAAAAGAAATTCAATAGCACAACTTCGCAACATTTGAAAAGAGTTTCAGAGATGCTTTAACCAATAGAAAACACATTGGAATATATATATGTTGGTGACCAAATGCTCCCTTTTCAATAGCTGCCACACTGGACTGCTCCACTCTACCCTTGATACATACCTTATAATACCGAGTGTTAAGCAAGTGGGTATCAAGTACCATTTTTTGAGTCTTTGATATGACTTGACCTTCAATTGAACCCCTGTCTCCTGGGCCATCGGTGAACTCTCTACCCACTAGACCAATAGGCCGGTATTGCTATATATATATATATATATATATATAGTTAGGCAACAGTATTTCATTTAAGCATATTTGACTAAAAAATAAAGACACATTTTGTCTATATAATTTAATTAAGATCCTTTCAAGTTTCCTGATAAGTGTCTTGGTTTTTACACATGCAAGCAACCTCTGACGATGGCCTATGAAATGTCCAAAAGCGCTCAGGACAATTTTGGTAAATTCATCCACCAATTCCAACCTGAAACCAAGACACTTATCAGGAAACTTGAAAGGATCTTAATCAAATTATATAGACAAAATGTGTCTTTATTATTTAATCAAACATGCATATATATATATATATATATACTATTCAGTATTAATTGCTATATATATATATATATATATATATATATGTATAGATATAAACTACTCTGTATAAATTACAATATATATATATATATATATATATATTTGTATATACCACTCAGTATTAATTGCTATATATATATATATATATATATATATATATAGTTCTCTGTATTAATTGCTATAATACTTAGTAGTAAGAGATCATCTATCTTGATTATCATTGGATCATGAGAGGAGAACAAGTATTACATTTATGTTTGCACAGAGCAAAACAAATTTGTCAAATATTGTCCTAGTTTAATATTCCTAAAGGTTGTTTTTGCAAGTTGGTAAAAATACAAGAGCAGAATGGTAAACATTAATACTTAGTTTTATGTGTTCTTTGTCATCTTGCAAGTTCTGGAGGGTTATCTCATTCAAATAAGAAGTGTGTGAATTTTAAAACTCTAAAAAAATTTAACAGTTTTCATCTGCTGGTCTGAAGGAAAGGAGTTGTTTCGAATAAACTACATTTCTATGTTGAATGATAAAATCACATTGATTCTACATCAGCGAGTCAAAAGTTTTGCAATATTTTGATAGCATCAGGCACAATTTACAAGTTCTAGATGTTTTTGCTGAAGTGATGAGCCACAATAGACTGTTATGAGGTGCATTCAATAAGTTTCCAGACTTTTTTGTACAGGCATTTAAAATTGTCGTAGACTCTTGAAAATTCACTATGTTATTGCTATACATCTTATGAGATGACAGACCAATTTTTATAATTTCAGGTTTAAATGAACAGCTACAGCAGGAATTGGAATACGCCCTACTAAAACCTGATTGTGACAGCTGGTGAATTTCAAAAATGCAATCTGACACTTTAGAAGAATGATATGCAATAAAATTCTGTTTTAAACTTGGAAAAAATGCCACAGAAACGTATGGAATGCTTCAGACTGCTTTTCGACCATCTTGCAAGAATTGAGCATCAGTTTTGAGTGGCATAAGAGATTCAAGTCTGTGAGGGATGATGAGAGGTGTGGCAGGAGTAAGGAAGTCAATACACCAGAGTTGATAGGCCAAAGGGTTAGGGTTACTATGTTGAGGTTTTAAGGGAGTTCAGCAAGAGATTCCGTTGGAAGAGGCCAGTACTCTTCAAATTGGGTCAGTGGCATTTCCACATAGACAATACACCAGTCCACAACTCCATCCTTGTCACAGACTATTTGACCAAGATGGGCATCAACACAGTTCCTCACCGTCCCTATAGTCCAGACCTTGCTCCCTGTGACTTTTGGTTATTCCCTAAGCTCAGAGGCTGTCGTTATGAGACAATTGAGGAGATGAAAGAGACTGTGACAAAAGTCATTGACACGCTCACACAAGAGGACTTCCATGGGGCCATGCAGAAGTTGTTGATATGGTACAACAAGTGCATTACAGTCGGAGGAGATTACTTAGAAGGGGACTAGAGTTTCATGTGTGTACTATCAATAAAAGTGCCTATACAAAAAAGTCTGGAAACTTATCGTATGCATCTTATAGATGCTGAGCTCATTTGATACTGTCCGACTGCTACTTGCCAGATTTGCCTCTTTGACTTTGAACACAGTATTAGAATCCACTGTTTTAGTCCTTCCTGACCGTGCTGAATCATCAAGGTTCTTGCGACTCAAGTGAAATTTCTTTAACCATCTGGTTACTGTACTGTGATCAAGTGCACCTTTACATTTTATACAAGAAGCGTTCTTGGTTGCTTTTGCCTCATTATAGCCCAGTTTAAATAAGTAATGTATAAATTCTCAAATTAGATTCCATTTTTGGTTAATCTGTGCAGCTTCCAAATCAGACACAAAGTGCAGGCACACCAGAACCTATCAGCACATCAACAATCACAGACGGTACCTTCCACGACTTGAACTGTTTGAGTCACAAGATTTATTCACCAGAAACTGGCACATACTAAAATATTGCAAAACTTTTGACTCAGCCTTGTATTTTGCTCTTTGAGTTATACTCATTTATATATTTTTTATTTTCTTCCTTTCTTTGCCCCTCCCCACAAAAAAACCTATCTGTGAATATTAAGGTTCTTACCACAATTTCACGCTGAAAAAATTCTACATAATTTGTCAATTTGTTGCTTGGAACTGTTTGTTATCGTCATCTTTGTTTACAGTCGAGGCATCGAGTTCTCTGATCACTTTCCCTTCCAGTGAGTTTGTGAGCAGAATACGAAAAAGCATTTTTGTCAACCTTTTAGAATACAAAATACTCTATCAGGATTTAGGACTAACTGTTTTTTTTTTTTTTTTTGGTGGGGGGGTAATGTTAATGCATTTTGGTGGAAGATACTTGTTTTTTTGTTTGTGGAAGATTTTTCTCTTTTTTTTAAATGTCTTTTTTGTTTGTTTCTGTCTTTTTTGGTGTTATTTGTATTTTTTCTTTGTTTTTTTTAAGACTTTGAATGATTGTTAAACATTTTTTGCAAGGTGAGAAAAATAAAAGTATCTCATCAAAATAAATTATTGATCTTCCGCTTGCACACACACACACACACACACACACACACACACACACACACACACACACACACACTTATACAAATTAGTACAAGCATGCATCATTATATACTTCTGCATTTCATCACTACCTAACATTAAACATACATTTAAATGTGCAATAGTATATGTGTCTACACAGACCAGCAGATACTGAAGAATATATACAGGAATGTCTACATGAGCAAAAAGATGTGTAAACAAGAAGAATGAATTAAAAAAAAAATGGTATAAAAAAGAACTCAAAACAGAGACTGAATAGGCAAAAGAAAGATACAGTTAGTAATAGAGAGAGTGAAAATGAGGAAAAAGTTCTTGATATATATGCATACATAGACACATAGGAGCAAATGGTGAACATGATGCAATTACCACAAAATGATATTAAAAAATAACAATACAAAAAATCAACCAATTTATCATGATATATATATATATATATATATATATATATATATATATATATATATATAAACGAAAAAGCAGTTATAATCTAAAACAAAATTTAAAAAGTGTACCCATCCAATGATATCTAAAATAAAATTCATGCAATGTTTAGAAGAAAAATTAACAATTATCTACCATATCAACAAGAAAAAATTCTCAGTAAAAGAAGTGAACTAATATCTAGATGCAGGCATCTAAACAAAAACATACTAAAATATGAAAAAAAAAAAAATTAAAATTTTAAAGACTAAAAATAAGTACTAACATAACTTTTTAGAATTTAAATCCAAATTTGATTTATTATGATAGACTATAATTGGTTTTATTATAAGTTTAAAAAATAAAAGTAAAATTTAAAAGTACTGTAAAAATGTACTTAGAACAGGAAAACAAAATGAAATATATGTGGGACATGAAAATGGTGGGCCATACAAAGCAATAAATTTCAAACAGTTTGAATTCCATATATTAAAAAAAGGACTTTACCTGCTTGATGAGATCAGATAACAATGACATAGTTTGTCAAATTTTTGCCAGTTCATTGATTTATATATATATATATATATATATATATATATATGTATATTTGTGTGTGTGTGGACAGAAAGATAAGAAAAGGAAATACAATAAAATGATACAATATTAAATAAAATAAAAATGAAGACCAATTTTTGTTGGAAAATAATAGATTTTGGCTTCTCTGTTTAATGGCAAATCAACCTTTATGGACAATTTAATGCCAAAGCTGACCTTGTAAAAGAACATCAGTGAAACTTTTTAACCAATCATTGAAGAGATAAGGTATGAAAAATTATAGAAATTTATCAGAAAATCAGAAAGAATTCATCTATGAGGATGAGAATGTTGTATCTGTTCAGCCTGACAAGTATCAAATTTGCCTGATATAAGAGTGGAAATCTAATTAAAGATTTTAGAAGAAAAATCAAAATTTAAAAAAATCATTGAAAAAGTTATAAAAAAAGATGTGAGGAAAACTCATTGGTCTAGTGGGTAGAGTGTTTGCCAATGATCCGGGACACTGGGGTCCAATGCCTGGTCAAGTCATACTAAAGACTTTAAAAATGGTACTTGATACCTCCTTGCTGAACACTTTGCATTATAAGATATGTATCAATGGTAAAGTGGAGCAATCTAGGGAAAGGAGTAGCACCCTCCCCTACACCTCAGTGCAGTAGCTACTTAAAAGGGAACCTTCGGGTCACCCTCGACTACAGTCGCCAACTTACTACTTATTTTTGAGGGGTAATAAAATCTGCATGCTATGAATTTGTGAGATCACCTGCTAGAACTTGGAAGGTAACTGAGAAGGCATGAAACTAAATATCTCTTTCCTTAGTCCTCTTTACCATCTTTCTCATTGCATATTAGTAATTATACTAATATGCAATGACTCATCAGAATATTAAATACCAACAACGTTAGGCAAATTTGTTTAATCAAACCAAATATATGGGCAATATTGGGCCTCGTCTCATGATGCAATGATAAACAAAGTTATTTATCCATTAATATTGAGTTGTGAGTTTGATTCAAATTTCCTGTTTCATACTTACAGCCTTGTGCCCAGTCTAAACTGTGTTTGTTTTATTCCGAGGACTTTTTGATATAGGGGATTTGTTAGCAAACTAGCCTCGCCATAGAGTAGTAGGTTCAGTTCTTAGAAGATACCCAGAAAAAGCTAGACGAGACTTGTCCAAGAATACTATGAGCTATATTGAACAAATTCTGTAAGCAACATCTCACAAAACAGCAGCTGTACAGTTACCTAATTCCCATCTGTAAAAACCATCCAAATAAAACGAAGAAGACATGGGAGACACAGCTGGAGAAGTAAGGACAAACTTATAAGTGACGTTCTCCTATGGACCCCTACACAAGGACGTGCAAGTGTTAGACAACTAATCAGAACATATCTACAACATCTCTGTATGGAGACAGGATGTAGTCTAGAAGACCTGCTAGAAGCGATGGATGATAGAGATGAATGGTGAGAGAGAGTCAGGGAAATCCATGCAAGCAGCATGACATGATATATATATATATAATCCCAGGTAAGACGGTTTGCACTTCAGAGTTTTTTGTTTATACACAGTTCAATTTAAAAACAGTTCTATTTCAAACAATTCAGTTTAGCATAAGTACACTGTTTAAATGTCAAACAGCTTTATTTGACCAATAGGTAGGACCCTATCAGAGTGAACCTTAGGGCATTAGCAATGAAGGGGAATTCTGTATTCCTCAAAGCTCCAGTATTACTGGAGCCTCACCATCAGATTGTTTAATGTCATAACTCGGACACTCATTGAAGGAGTCTTATCCCTCTGCAGAGACACAGTCAGTATATTTTACAGCTCCAGCTGACTGAGCCAGGCCATGCAGGGCAAAATGAAAGACTGTTCTGTGAAGCTTTTTAACTGACTCAAGAATTTCCTAAACTAAAAATGCTTTGGTTTTCTTCAGATGTAAAAAATTTCTGTCAGAATCAAATGGGGAACTCACAGAACAACCACTGGTTTACTCTGTCCCCACAAAACGTACCAATATTGATGAAAAGCAAATACCCAGTTCCCATCATGAAGTTTAGGGTTTTTACTAGCGATTGTGATGTTATGTCTCCATTCATCTTCTGCAGATTCAATGCAGAGGGCAACACTAAGTGCCAGGAGGAGGTAGCACTGCTCTGGATTGAGGAGATAACTGCTGGAAGATCCTACATCTGGCAAAACAACTCTGCACCTTATCACACAAGCAGGAAAACCCAGTATTGGCTGTGAGAAGATTTCTGCAAGCACATTATCCCAAATATTTGGTCGCCAAACTCTCCTGATTGGAATTTCCTTGATTATTATGTATGGAGCACAGTTAAATGAGATATCAACAAGACTCTGTGCAAAGATGAACTGACGGCAAGGATAAGGGCAGAATTTACCAATTTAAACTAAGAGGCCGCTGGGTGTGTGTGTGTGTGTGTGTGGTCACATAGTTCCAGTCAGAAATGATAGAATTTTTACATGTTGATTCGTATCTCTGCTAAGTATCAAAGTGTAGTATCAGTACATTCTAATAGGGATCAAAGTGTCATTCCCTGCTAATCTGCTAAAGAGAAGAGTGTATAACCTGTACAGGTAGAAATCACCCTGTTATTTAAAAATAAGTAATTCAAAGATAATAAAATTTGATACAGTCTTAGATATAAATATGAAACAAGAAAAAACACACATAAAGATATAGATGATTTTTTTTTTTTTTTTTTGATAAAATCTTTGATTAGATTTCTATGGGTACAGATACTGCAATCTAATCCTAAATAAAATGAAGGAATTATAGACAAAAAACAACCGAATAAGAACATTCATGGTGTACATTGTGTATATATATATATATATATATATATATATATATATATATATATTGTCCTCCCTTACACCTCGGCGTTGTAGCTATATATATAAGTCGGCTGACCATAGTCAAGGGCAACCCAAAGGCCCCCTTTTCAATAGCTACTACACTGAGGTGTAGGAGAGGGCACTACTCCTTTCCCTGGAATATAACAAACCGATGCTTTTTAAAGCATGACTCTACAGTCTCTACTCATACCACTTAGGCAGTAGATTTTTTGATGTTTTATTCATTGTGAAAAACAGTTTAAAATATTTAGAGATAGATAAAGAAATTTTGATGACTTGAAATAGACAAGAAAAGTAAGTGTGACAGAAGAAATGTGCAAAAGAGAAAATTTTCACTTATCTGGGATAGAGAAAACTTCAAGTTCATAGCATATAAGCTTGGTTTTAATCTCTAAAGTAATTATATATATGTGTGTGTGTGTGTGTGTGTGTGAGTGTGTGTAGTTGGACAGCAGTCTTTCATTTAAGCATGTTTGATAAAATAATAAAGACACACTCTTTCTATATAATTCTATTAAGATCCTTTCATGTTTTTTGATAAGTGTCTTCGTTTCAAGGTTGGAATTGATGGATGAATTTACCAAAATTGTCCCGAGTGCCTTCGGACCTTTCATGGGCCATCATCAGGGGTTGCTTGCATGTAAAAAGGGTGTTTGTAAAGAGTTTTGAAAGTTTTTAGGTTTTTTATATCATAATAAAATTATTTAAATGCAGAGGTGGATAAAACTGAGATGCTGATGAATTTAAAAACAGAATGTGATTAACAGAAATAGAATATTATCAAGTAATAGGGAATATTTAAAAAAAAAACTCAAGAAAAACTAAAGGCATTTGAAACATTGTTGCTATTTTCAAAATTAATCATACTGATTTTAAGTTTTTTTGTTTTTATGTGTAGGGCTTCTAGGATTTGTTGTCATAGCTTATTTGTTTTGTGTGATATCATAGTGGTGTTTTCAACTAGAATTTTTCCAAATTTGGATTTGGGAACAAAATGGGTTTTAAGACATAAGGCTATAGAGCTAGAATCATTAAGGTGTATCATATATATATATATATATATATATATATATATATGTTAGCATGTGTGTGTGCATTTGAACAAAGAAATTTGGATTTGGGAACAGAATGGCTTTTAAGATGTGGGGCTATAGAGCTAGAATCATTAAGGTGCATCATATATATATATATATATATATATATATATATATATATATATATATATATATATATATGTTAGCATGTGTGTGTGTGTGTGCATTAGAACAAAGAAATTTGGATTTGGGAACAGAATGGCTTTTAAGATGTTGGGCTATAGAACTGACAGACATCAACACGTGACTAGCAAAGGTACGGACAGCTATTGATAGGTTATCAGTTGTATGGAAATCAGACCTGACCGATAAAATGAAATGCAGTTTTTTCAAGCAGCAGTCATGTTGATACTGCTGTATGGATGCACACTAAACGGCTAGGGAAAAAGCTTGATGGCAACTACACAAGAACACTGCAAGCAATATTGAACAGCAGCACCCCACAAAGCAGCAGCTCTACGGCCACTTACCACCCATCACCTAAACTATCAAAGTTTAACGAACCAGACATGCAGGACACTGCTGGAGAAGTAGGGACGAACTAATGAGTTACACACTCCCGTGGACCCCTCACATGGACGAGCAAAGGCAAGACGACCAGCGAGAACCTACATACAGCAGCTCTGTGCTGACACAGGATGTAGCCTTAAAGACCTACTGGAAGAGATGGATGATAGAGAAGGGGTGTTAAAGAAGGTCAGGGTGATCCAGGCTGATGGTGTGACTTGATGATTATGACTGGAATGAGATTAAGAGAAGGAAAATTTTTCGAAATTTGTATTTGGGAACAGAATGGGTTTTGAGATGTTGGGCTATAGAGCTAGAATCATTAAGGTGCATCATATATATATATATATATATATATATATATATATATATATACATATGTTTGCATGTGTGTGTGTGTGTGCATTAGAGCAAAGAAATTAAAACTATGCTGAGTGAGAGAGACAATCCTGGTTTCATATTGAACGGAAATCCATTCAAAACTGCTTTTAATTTCAATATCATGTTGTTTACATCTGCTAAATCCTAGATATTATGAATTCCCTCCACTGTAATCTTTAAACACAATAATCAAACCTACACACACACACACACACACACACACACACACACACACACACACACATCAATTATTGGCAAAACAGAAGTTCCCACACATTTTTTCAGGTTCAGGAAAATGCATACCTCTTGATCTTGTTCGTAAATCTTATTCATTCCAGTTTTTCAGGGTCATAGAATTATTGGTGCAGACTCTGATCATCACACATGCCTTATATGTAAAATATCTAAGTGCAAAAGAACAAAATTTACATACATTTAATCTCTTCATTATCTTCTTTCATCTTCAATCAGTTTCTTTTCCTTTCATTTTCTTTACTTTTCATCAATTTTTGTCTTTTTTCATTCAATTGTTTTGTTCTTTTTTTAAAATTACTTTTATATATGATATCTTTCTTATATTTTTCTTTCTCTTCATTCTGGCTTTTTTTTAATACCTCAATATTTTATCTTTTCTTTTTTTTTCCTTATTGAAATTTTCTCTTTCTCACATTTCTTCTGCTTGACTTACTTCCTCCATTAATCTCAAGTCCTCAAAAAATTCTTTATCTTTAAACATCTTAAACTATTTTTCACAATGAAAAAAACATTACAAAATCTGCTGGATCAGTGGCAAGGGTAAAGACTGTCGGGGCAAATATAACGCACATGTATGAGAAAAATTTATTCCTTTAATATTCACGGTTATTTTTTTCTTTTTTTACAATTATATAATTTAAGTATTTAAAGCAATTACAGTGTTTCAGTATTTCAAACAATTATATACTTCATATCTTTTTAGCAATTATAGTGTCTCAGATATTTCCTGCAATTAAGTATTTCAAACAGTTATATAATTCATGCCTTTTAAGCAATTATAGTGTTTCAGATATTTCCTGCAATTGAGTATTTTAAGGAATTATAATGTTTCAGATATTTCAAGCAATTAATTATATGATTTTAGGTATTTCAAGCAATTATATGAAACACTGAATCTTTACGATAAAACAAATTCTAATGTGTTGATACACTGAATTTCTTCAAATCTTGGATGAAGCTCTTTGTATTTCACTTGATGCTAATGCCTTCAAGAAATGCCCGGATCCTTCACTTCTTGGTACGGATAAATTGTAGAGCTGACTAGGTTTTTAAGCTTTGGTACTGTGTCTCATCAACCGAGACAGACATCAACACGTGACTAACAAAGGCATGGACAGCTATCGATAGGTTATCGGTTGTATGGAAATCAGACTGGACCAATAAAATAAAACACAGTTTTTTCAAGCAGTGGTTGTGTCGGTACTGCTGTATGGATGCACTACATGGATATTAACTGAACATATGGAGAAAAAGCTTGATGGCAACTACACAAGAATGTTACGAGCAATATTGAACAAGTCCTGGAGGAACCATAACAGATACTACCACTCTGGTTCAGAGTGAATCTGGGTGTAAGTGTTCGCCAATGGTCTGGGAGATCGAGGTTTAACCCCAGGTCGAGTCATACCAAAGACTCAAAAAAATGGTACTTGATGCCACCTTGCTTAACACTCAGCATTATAAGGTAAGGATCAACGGTAAAGTGGAGCAATCCAGGGAAAGGAGGAGTGCCCTGCCCTACACCTTGGTGTAGTAGCTATTGAAAAGGGAGCCTTCAGGTCACCCTGGACTAAAGTTGCCAACTTTACTTACTTACTTATCAGATGTACTTCAAGACACTCACTTATTTGGAGGATGTCTTACTTCTGTGTCAGGAATACAGTAACTTTCTAGAAGCACTCAATCATATGACTAAGATTATCCAATTTCAGCCAAGTTTTAAGTTAGTATGAAGTGAAACACAAATAGTCCAGGATTTGAACTTTGTTCACTGTTATAGATGAAGTCTGTGTGTTGTAAAGGCTAACATGCTGCACTGCTGCCTCAAAATGCACTAGTTTAAACTCCAGTTGTGCAATTATGCGCGGTTTCAGACTAATAACCTTAGAAAAGGTATTAACCACATTATCCAATTGTTTAATGACATATCAACATTTGTGGGTTAATTAATGTTGTTACATAGCCAGATATATGGATGTGCGAAATAGACACGAAACTCACGAAATTAGTTCAGGTATGAAACTTTTATTCACCTTTTTGAGTTTAAAGGTTTTTTGACATGAGGAGAGAGAGATACAATCTTTCTATGCTGACTGCTTTTACATTGTCAACTCTCAACCCAACCAACGTGTGGCGCCCAAAGTCGTCTGGCGTTGCCCAGCTCTGAAAGGCAACCTTCTTCCGAGGCAGGAACTCAATTAACTGCTTTTTCTCAAATCACAGCCCATGCTTCCAGTGCGTGACATCACCCAAATACCCTGGTCTCAATTCCTATCTGGGATTTTTATTTTGACATCTCTGAATGACACATCCTCTCCGCATGCATGATCACCTGTGTTAATGTTGCACCTAACTAACCCATGCGCTAAGTGAAAGGTTCTCGGCCTAACTAAACCGAAAGGCAAGATATATAAAACGAAATCCCTTGGCAATTATATTACAATGTGAAAGTCATCCTTGTAGAAGAACAGCAGTGATACTATTTAACCCCTTCCCATAGCTGGGAGGGGATAAGAGGATTGATACCATCCCCAAAGCTTAAAAGTGAATGTCATAGTGTAACCATATTTACCAACCCCTCCGCTCAGGCAGGATATGACACAAGGTCAGTTTTTAAGCGGAGTTTAACAGGTTTGAATTCAGAGTTTTCCTTCTCCTAGACTAGTTGCCTGACCAAGGCTTAAGAACCCAGTCTGTCCTACTATTTACCCATAGCTGGAGGGAGAATAATTGGATTCATACCTTTCCTAAGGGTATTAGTGCTATGTGAAATGCAATCAGTCTCGTCCAGGATTTGAACTCGTGTCGCCGTGTCCATTTCCTACGATGAAAACCATTACACCACGGGCACCTCCAAATGTCATAGTGTAACTGGAGTTTGAAATCACTTACTTTGGAATTGCAGTACAGTAATTTAGCCATGAGACTATGGAGGTTCCCTTAATTAAAAAGTGCACTATTGAAGGAATTGCGTGTGATATTATCCATTTTCTTAAGAATTGCTGACACAAAAATTTCAATTTTCTAAAACAAAAGGTATGAAAGTCATGAAATTAAAAATTTCTTTTTAATCATTGAAATATCTGAGAAGCGTATCTGATCTCATTCTACCTGACTTGATGAATTAATTAATCACCTTTTGTTTTTCTTGCTGTAATTTATATTCTTTTGGCTATACAATTTCAACACTGCATCACATCTTAATTTAGTATCTCAGTTATTTGCTTAGAATGAAAATAATGAATAAATAAGATGATAATAATAATAAAAGTAAAGAAAAAGTAAATTGAAGAATCACCAACTTCTTTCACAATCTTGTGCTGACATTGTACTTGTTCCCCAGTTTTGTCAATCATAGCATGCAATTTGCTTCAAATAATATATCGTCTTTGGAATCAGTTGGAATAATGTTTTCCTGTTGTAAAAACATTTTCTATTGCTTTTGCTCATAATGAAAGTTTAGTTGTAGGTGCAACACTGTTTTTTACCTCCTGCAGGATGGGATGCAAGGACCTTGCCAAGTAATATTAAAAGATACAGCTGTTCTTTTATTTTCTTTATCATCTCAGTGCCACATTTATCTACAGGTAAGCAAAAAAAAGCTTTGACATCAAAGTAAAATTCTGTTTTTCTTCTTTTTTTTTATCATTATTTCTCATCAATGGTAAACCCATTCTATGAAACACTGATAATTTTTTTATGTCAGGAGCTTGAAGCATTTGAATTTTATAATTCATTTTACAGCAATTTTTCTCTCATTTATTATTTGATCACATATTGAACCTTGCAGCAACATGGCTTCTTGTTGATTGTTTATTTTCAATGAATCCTATTTCATAGATCTTACATAGAAAAAATCTGCATGTTTGGGGTTTAAAGGTTTGGTGGTTTTAGGACTATTTAGTATTTCAAATCACTCAAAAATCACAACCTCTCAATCCCATCCTGTCACCGGGGGCTGAAGGGTTAGGGTTAGGGTCATCTGCAAAGAAGCAAGACTCCCTCTAATATGGCAACCTGTTAGCCATAGGTAGCAACCCATTATATGTTGATGGAGTCGCAAGTTTCTTAACCTTGGATTTTGAATTCAAAGTTTTCCTTCTTCAAAATTAGGGGGGGTGCTGCTGGTGTAATGGTTATTGTCCTAAGAAATAGACACGATGATCCGAGTTCAAATCCTGGATGATACTGTTTGCATGTCACATAACGCTAATACCCTTGGGATAAGTATGAATCAAGTTAATCTTCTCTAGCTGTAAGTAACAGTAGGTAAACAGGACTCTTTAACTTTGGTATGGCAACCAATTTAGGAGAAGAAAAATCCTGAATTCAAACCTGTTAAATGCAACATAAAAATTGACATTGTATCACATTTTACTCATGGTGGAGGGTTTGAGTAAATTCATACAAGGCTACGGAACCAAGTTTACCTTATGCATATTGTGACGGCAAATTAAAATAAAAAGATCCCCGGATGATCAACCATTTAAAAGCGTATGGGAACTGGTGCATTTAAATATTGTTATCACCAAACGGGGAGTTTATTTTTTGCTCATGTGAAGACGGGGCGGTCTGGCACTTGATCCCTCGTAGAATAAGTCCTTGTTCAGAGTTCTTTCTCGGGCATATAGGAACCCGCATATTATGTGGGGGTTAATTTATGGCTAGACTGACCGCCGTTGGCAAGGGGTTTCCAAATTTCACACTACACACACACCCACCAAGGCCACTAGTTCTTCCTACCCCTAGAACAATGGAAGATATGGCCCTCTAGGTTTAGACGTAATAATATTAATTATAGTAGTCGACGACTCCAGTTTCCTGTATATTTTTAAAGGAAAGAATAGGACAATTTATGCGAAAATAACATGAGGCGAAAGAAGCTGAAAAAGAAACATGAAATAGCAACTTTTGATAGCAGACGACACAAATGAACAAACTTCAACACGTGGGAACATTAGAATATAACAATCTTTTTAATACACACGCGGACGCACATATTCAACGTGTCGGCTATCTTATTAGCAGACAATACATTCCTTTTTTCCTTTCCTTTAGTCTTTCTTTAAATTGAGAGAGAGAGGGAGAGTATATAAATTGGATATAGGGAAAAACAGTCTTAAAGTTTACTTATCTTTACAATGACTTTCTTTTGGAGAATATTTTCTTTTTTTTACGGGTTGATGGAATTTATTTATGCATATCACTCTGGCTTGAAGGTATGGGTTCTTCTTGTCCAAGATACTTTCCGTCTTCCCCCGGTGACTTCGGCGGTAGTTCAATATATCTTATCATTTCAACTACTGTTGACCCAGAGTTTGGCATGAGATCTATTCACCACAACCTCTGTCCCAAAACTGATTTTCTTTTTTCCTATTTCCGCTGACGGAAGAAGGAGGCTATTTCCGCTGACGGAAGAAGGGGGCTATTTCCGCTTTGGGATTTTAGCCAATCATTTGGCTTCTATCTTCTTCCTTCCCCTGTCAGGTGATTCGTTAGGGCTACTATATGTCCCTGTACCCCTTTCTTTACCCATCCGGTCACAGAGTACAAACATCTGTTGGTTTCCATTCTGACCTGGATTTGTTACTTCGGGATTGACCAACATTATCTCTCTTAACGGTTATTCTTTGACGGCTTGCTAATTCAAACACAAGGGATAGTAGAAATTCCTTATTTCTCTTCTCTCAACTGTCGAACTCGGGACAGCAGGACACATGGCATAATGGTTATAGGCGTTGGTTCCCTAAGCTTCTAAGGAGACAATCATCAGGAGGCTGCACGTTCAATACTCACTACAGGTGAGTAACAATACAGGAATACTTAACACTTGTACCCGGTTATGGCTAACGGAATCAGAACAGGTGACCCCCGTGGTTTCAATAAAGGACATAGTTTGAAGTTCCATGAAGGTTCCTGAGTTCGACAAACACCTGAAGAAGGCCGGAGGATATATAAGCCAAAACGTTGTGGAAATAACAATAAAGATGAAGACAATAGTCTGAAAACTCTTAATGATAAAAATCAACAAGCTTTGTCTCAGAAATTTAGACAACTAACTAAACACTGTGTTGTACAAAAATAAATCATTTTATAATGAGAGAGTTGATACTAGAAAAAAATATTTGCATGGTCCAGAAAGAAATGTTATGGTCATCTCTTGTTAGCGCTATGTAAGACTGCTAGGTATTGAGTTACTGGTAAACCCTTCACCTCATGTGAAAGAATTCATGCAAGTCTTCTTTTTGAGACATCTGAAAAAAAAACCGAGGATAAGAAATCAACATTGAAACAATTTATTCGTTTCTTGTAGACATAATTGGAAGCAGAGGGTTTTGATATAAAAACTGATATTCTAGCTTTGGAAGTGCGTTTTCTCAGAAAGGATATTTCAAGAATTTTATGCTCGTATTAAATCATGCTTTGGCATAGAAATAATTGAATATATATTCTATGAGTATGAATTTGGGCTAGGTATGTTGAATATTTCTTGTCTAATTTATCCGTGGGTTTTATTAAGTAAGAAACTATGTTTCTTTGACAATATTGTATGAAATAATCTATATAATTTTACTAGAGTACTATGTGTACTTGTCTGATGTATTTTGGGATTTTTAGAATATTTTGAAATATTTTTATTGTAACCTAAAAAAAGGGTTACTGAATGAGAAATAACCAAAACAGAGGGTGGAAATGAAATGGAAATCTTTATAACATTAACAAAATACAATATTTACAAGCAGTGTGAAGAAGGTAACTGATACTAGTGGTGACTACTTAGAATATTTTAACCCCCACACAATAAAGTCGAACAAATTTATGAAGAATGGGACATACCCATTAATGTTCATAGATAGGGTATATAACAATTTTAGACCTCCAAAAAGAATTATCATAGTAAGTAAAGTTGGCGACCTGAGTCAAGGGTGACTCAAAAGCTCCCTTTCCATTAGCTACTACACCAAGGTGTAGGGGAAGGTGCTACTCCTTTACCTGGATTGCTCCACTTTACCCATTTTAATGCTGAGTGTTAAGCAAGGTGACATCTAGTAACATTTTTTGAGTCTTTGGTATGACTCAACCACAGATTGAAGTCCAATCTTCCGAACCTTTGGCGAACATTCTACCAACTAGAATGCAGTATAGTTTAAGAATAAATAGTTTCATGCCTTTCCGAGAAAGTAAAAACACAAACAGCTTAATCTAAGATATGAACTAAGGTTGCCAACTCCATTTCCCACGAGGATAAATATAATGCAAAGCACGCCCATTCATCTGAAAAAGGTATCACACTGGAAGTTAGTAGATGGCATCCGAATGGTATTAGCATAAAGTGAAATACAAACAAACCTTGGTCTGAATTTGAACTTGTCTTATCAGTTTCATTTTTTATGATGATAATCATCCACACCCACACTTCTTGCAATAATGAAATAAGTTTGTAGATGACCTGTAGTTATTTTGTGATAAACAAAGTGGTCTGTCTTCTTTTCATCTATTAATATTGACATATTGAGGGCCTAAATATCCTAGCACTAGGTCCTCAATCATCTATGTAGAAAGAACCTTTTCATCTACATTCCACCAAGTGTGATTTTGTCCTAAATATAAAATCCCCAATATTATCTCGAAATTTTTATTTTCAATTTTGTTATATTTTCTTTTCTTTTTTTTAAGTATAATCTAAAGTTCTTGGTAAACTATTCCTTTTCTTCATAAGACATTGCCTGGGGAATTTTGTCTGATATCAAGTCTGCTACTTGAGATGTCTCTGAAATCATCTGAACACTAAAGGAGTACAGCACTGGAGTTGGCAGATAACAGCAAAACACATCAAGGCTGTACATTAAAGTTATTCCAGCCATTCTGTAAAAGAATATTAGTCGCAGCTGATAATTTTACACTTGTAACAAAAGTGACTGCTATATCCCACTCTATCTAATATATAGGAGTACCTATAGGGAGGAGTGGCGAGAGAGGGTCAGGGATATCCGTGCTACCAGCGCGACATGATGATGATGATGATGATGACAGAAATCATGATTTTATACAAATTGTTGCTTTGGTTTGGTTTGTTTAATGGCATATCAACCTTCATGGGTTATTTAATGCCAAAGCCATCCTCGGGGCTATTTAACCCTTAACTTTGGGAAAAGGGGGTTCATACCTTTCCTAAGTACCCTCAGGAAAGGTATGAATCTCTTTTATCCAAAAATGAAGCCAATAGCATGGCTGGAGTTTGAACTCACTTATGTAGAAGTCACAGCTCTAATGTGCAGAATCACAACAATAATGATAACACTTACCTGCCCAGTGGTGTCAACTAGTGTCCAGTAGATATACAAAAATAAAACAGGCTGTAACTCAATACAGACCCGTGCCAGTACTAAAACAAGCTGGAATATATATACGCTAATGTATCCATTCCTGGGCCAGCGACCAATCACTGTCTAGAGAATGGACTTATCCACATGCACACAGTGGAATGCCCCAATGACCATAAAATCTCTCCTTCCTTAGAGTTCTTCAACTTGTTATGTGACTAAACGCTTAATTATATCGACCAACCTCAAAAATGTTGACAGATTACAATGATCAATGATATTGTAGTCCAGTACATTAGCCATTATGCCATCGGTATTCCTCTATCAGTTTTATATCTCTTTCATTTGGTTATCAGCACAGAGAAATGAACTGATGAACTAAATCCATACTCCAGTACAAAAAAATTTTTACGATGATTTTAGAAAAAGCACAAATCAAATTTTTCCCCTATTAAATATTCTAATGATAAGTAAATAGTGCAGCAGCAGCTGAAGCTGTTAATGCATCTTAGGTATTTGATAATAGTTTAAATCAAGGATCATTTCTGGCTACATGTATATATTTACTTGACCTCTCTGCCACAAGCAGGATGTGACTCAAGGCTAGTTTTTAAACAGAGTACAATACTGCTCCGACAATGCAACGCAGTCTATAATCAAGATAGGATAGAAAGATGGATGAAGGGATGCATCCTTTCTTTCCCTAAAAAGGCGACCTCAGATTAGCCAAGAACTACCAAGGTATAACACTTACATCCATAGCAGCCAAAATCTACAATGCTCTACTATGAAACCGCATAGAACCCAAAATAGACAACATCCTTAGGAAAAACCAAAATGGCTTCTGATGAAATAGATCCACAACCTCACAAATATTGACCATCCTTGAAGGCGTACGGGCAAAAAACCTACAGGCGACATTACTATTTGTCGACTTTACCAAGGCTTTTGATTCCATACTCAGAGGGAAGATGGAACAAATCCTACTAGCATACGGCCTACCAAAAGAAACCGTAACAGCAATAATGATTCTCTTCAGAAACACCAAAGTGAAAGTGCGTTCACCAGATGGAGACACAGAATACTTCAACATTGTTGCAGGAGTACTACAAGGAGACACGCTAGCCCCAAAAATCAGAGAAAATGGCTTCGAGCTGACAAAGAAATGAAGCAGAAGGTACCCCGCAAAAACAATTACCGATGCCGACTATGCCGATGGCATAGCGTTACTGGCAAATACACCTAACCAAGCTGAAACACAACCCTATAGTGTGCAATGAGCCACCGCAGGCATTGGCCTCCATGTCAATGCACTCAAAACTGAATATATGTGCTACAACCAAACAGGCGACATCTCCACACTAGACGGAACCTCTCTGAAACTAGTAGACAAATTCACCTACCTTGGAAGCATCAACCGAAAAAGACATCGACATGCGACTAACAAAAGCATGGACAGCTATTGATAGGCTCTCGATCATATGGAAATCAGACCTGACCGATAAAAGGAAATGCAGTTTTTTCCAGGCAGCAGTCGTATTGATATTGCTATATAGATGCACTACTTGGACGCTAACAAAACAGCTGCAGAAGAAGCTACACGGCAATTACACAAGAATGTTGAGAGCAATATTGAACAAGTCCTGGCGGCAACACTCCGAAAGACACCAGCTGTACGGCCACTTGCCTCCCATCATGAAAACTATACAAGTTAGACGAGCCAGACATGCAGGACACTGTTGGAGAAGCAAGGACAAACTCATCAGTGATGTACTCCTATGCACCCCCGCATATGGCCAAGCAAAAGCAGGACGACCAGCTCGAACATACATACAGCAGCTATGTGAGGATACAGGATGTAACCCTGAAGACCTGCCAAAAGCGATGAATGATAGGGAGAAGTGGCGAGAGAGGGTCAGGGATATCCGTGCCAGTAGCATGACATGATGATGATGATGATGACAACCAGTAAGAATTCAGAGTTTTCTTTCGCCTAAACCAGTTGCCATCCTAAGGTTAAAGAGCCTAATCTGGCCTACTATTTACCCAGAGCTAGGGGGGAAAATAGTTAGCTTAATACCTTTCCCAATGTTATTAGTGTATGGACATTTCGTACAATGATAACCATTTAGCTAGCTGAGCCGAATATTGCTACTTGAACTATTATCACAAATTACTAGGAAAGATATGGACACTTCCAAGTTGTCGCAAGAGCTCTGAGAGATGCCAAGGAAAGGAATTACTCAGTACACCACTTCACTTCATGGGAAACATGAATCCAATTCATAATTATTTTCTAGGGTTTTCTCCCTCAGCCAAAGTTATGATAATGATAAGTTATAGTTTTGTTCAGTTTGGTTTTATGACATATCAACCATATTTGGTTATTTCATGCCAAATCCTTTTTATACATATATATTAAATATATATGATTTAGTTGGGTTTGGTTTTATGGCATATCAACCATTGTAGGTTATTTAATGCCATATCCTTTTTATACATATATATTAAATATATATGATTTGGCTGGGTTGGGTTTCATGGCACATCAACCATTGTTGGTTATTTAATGCCAAATCCTTTTTATACATATATATTAAATATATATGATTTGGTTGGGTTGGGTTTTATGGCATATCAACCATTGTTGGTTATTTAATGCCAAATCCTCTTTATACATATATATTAAATATATATGATTTGGTTGGGTTGGGTTTTATGGCATATCAACCATTGTTGGTTATTTAATGCCAAATCCTTTTCATACATATATATTAAATATATATGATTTGATTGGGTTGGGTTTTATGGCATATCAACCATTGTTGGTTATTTAATGCTAAATCCTTTTTATACATATATAATAAATATATATGATTTGGCTGGGTTGGGTTTTATGGCATATCATCCATTGTAGGTTATTTAATGCCAAATCCTTTTTATACATATACATATATATTAAATATATGATTTCTAAACACATTTTATAGATAACATTCTTAAATGAATCTGATCTCTTTTTTTTTTCACACAGTTAAATAGTTTCACTTATTTCTATCTAATAGGAATAATTCTATTTACAATTAATCATTTGTTTGCACACAGTTTAATGTTTTCAACTATGTATATGTATTACTAACAATTCAATAAAATATAAGTCATTTGTTTACTCATAGTTAAATGATTAAACAGTTCTATTTCAAACAATTCAATGCCTCAGAACACAGTTTAAATGTCAAACAATTCTATTTGACCCATAGATATGACCCTATCAGTTGCTACCACTCTGGGTCAGAGTGGACCTGGGAGTAATGGCATTGAAGGGGTACTCCAGATTCCCTAAAGCTCCAGTATTATTGAAGTATCACCATCAGATTAATTAGTGTCATATCCAGAACACATGTTGGGGGAGTCAGTGTATTCTACAGTCCCAAATAATAGGTTATAGGAGATATCTATCCAATTATTTCTTTGTGATTTTCTCCCTCAAAAAACATAGAAAACATTTTTTTTTTTTACTCATAAATGTTTAACTAATGCAAAATAACATTCTTTTAATAATTACAAGATGGCCTTCACTGTTTAATGAAAATTTACCATACTCGATATGCAAGACTATTTCTTAAACTCTGTATTGATACATTAACAATTTTCAGAAGATTCAATATCAACCCATCCCTTGTCCAGACAAATGAACTTAATTCTTTATGTTGCTTTTATTGTTATTCAGACAATTCATTTTACAGTCTTCTTGTACAATTCATATGTTTGTAGACGACCTGTAGTTAAACCAGAAGTTATTTTGCGATAAACAAAGTAGTCTGTTTTCTTTTTATCTGTTAGTACTGACATATAACTGTTGAGGGCCTAAATATACTAACACTAGGTCCTCGGTCATCAATGTAGAAAGAACCTTTTCATCTACATTCCACCAAGTGTGATTTTGTCCTAGATCTATGTATAAAATCCCCAATATTATCTCAAAATTGTTCTTTTTGCTACTAGAGTTGCATATTGACCTTTGACAGAGCCATCAATTAGGGATCTGTTCTAGATGTGTAAACAGGAAGACAGCTTGCATCGGTGTAAGCAGATCATGTGGGTTGACAACTGGAAGGACAATTGGAACATGTAGACGTTATGAAATTATATATACTTAGGTCCCCATGGCAGTCAGTCGCAGTCAGTCATGCAGAGTCTATGGTCAGCTGCACTAGGTGCCATTCATTGGGGGGGGGCATTGCCACCACCACCACCACCCCAGCCGAGATGCAGGAGAAGCAAAGATGTAAGGGCCTGGATATGGAATTACAATGTAGGTTAAGAAAAGGTCAATATAGCAGTCCTCAGCCAGTCTGTGTCCACATCCTTCATCTCCCTATACCTGTCTCTCTCTCACTTTGGGCCTTTAGAGTCATAATAAAGAGAGATATATATTTTTGTAAAGAAAGTGTCACGCCTCTTCATTATATAGCTATACCACTTTAATTAAAATTAAAATATACTTAACACAATGGAAATAAATAATAGAAAAGAATTTAAGAATGTTGAGAAAAATTGAAAAACAAAGTAATCCAAAGTGAAGAATTTAATATGAAAGAAGGTCAATGCTTTCACATTTCAGTTTTAATAACCCATCAGCCAGACTTAGAAAAGATGTTATCAAGAGTTGTTAGATCCCTGATGGATGTTTAATGAAATACAAAAGAAGGGAAGAGATAACATATACAGAGAAAGGTGTTTGATCAATAAATCACCATTCATATTTTAAAAAATATCATTTGATGGTGTAAGGCAATGATGTAAAACAAATGGAACAATCAAGAGATATAACGAGAAATAAAGAGAAAAAAGAGGAAGAAAAGAACAGAAGAAGAAGAAGATGGAGAAGAAGAAGAAAGGGAAAGAAAGGTAAGAAAAAAGAGAGGAAAGAAAGGAAAGAGAAAGAAATGAAGGGGAGAAAAAAAAGAATGGAGAGATAAAAAAGAGAAGAAAAAGGAGAAAGAAAATAGAAGCATACCAACATATTGTACATGAATAACTAAATATGATTAAATCATAAAAGTCAACCAGATGTGAATTGATATGTCTATAGATTAAGAGTAGAAATGTGGGTGACGTTTTGAATAATGAAATTAACATAAATGAATAATTAAACAATTAATATATCCCTACCAAAGAAAGGGAAAGGAATTAAAAAGGGAACATGAAATGGGGGAAATAATTTGTATAAAAAATAATTAATTGATTAAAGATTGAATAGATTGTAGCTATTTAAAACCAGTTTTCCAAGAAAATGTGAGATGTTAAAAAAACCCAGACAATTATTGACAGATCAACAAAGTGAAATTGCACTGACTTCAAAATTTGGCTCAATCTTTTGTTATGGATATAAGTTAACATTGCGGCCACATTAAAATCGAAGTTGAGGTCAATTTTAGATATGTGTTATATTAAAACCAAATGTTATAGTGTCGAGTTTCTTTCATATCAAATTCTTCACTTTAGATTTCTTTGTTTTTTAATTTTTCTCCTGTTAACGCTAAATAAAAAGTATTTTTCTAATTCATGAAGATTCTCGGTTAAATGAAACTATATTGTTGATAAACTTGCCAACTCAAATTCCATCATTGCCCAGTCGGCTGGGGCTGTAGAATACACTGACTGCATCTCTGCAGGGGGGGTAAGACCCCCCCCCCAATGAGTGTCCTGGATATGACACTATACAATCTGATGGTGAGGTCCCAGTAATGCTGGAGCTTTGGGGAATGTGGAGTACCACTTTATTGCCATCGCTCCCAGGTCCAGTCTGGCCCTATCTATAGGTTAAATAGAACTAACTGCATACTTATGATGAACTGAATTGTGTGATTAAACTGAATAGCTTGAAATAGAAATGTTTTTGACAAACCATACTTACATTTAAACTGCATGCTTTTGCTAAACTGAATTGTTTGAAATAAAACTGATTTTTGACATTGAAACTGTTTTGACATTTAATTGTGTGTAAACAAAATCTGTACTTATACTAAACTGAATTAGAACTGCTTGACTAAACTGAATAGCTCAAAATAGAAATGTTTTTCACAATAAACCTGTATTTACATTTTAAATGCGTGCTTATGCTTAACTGAATTGTTTGAAATTGAACTGTTTTTGTCATTGAAACTGTATTTACACTAAACTGAATTGTTATATATAACTGCTTGAATAAAGTGAAGTTTGAAATAGAAATCTTTTTGACAAACTGTGTACTCATGCTAAACTGAATTGTTTGAAATAGAACTGATTATTTACATAAAAATGGATTTGGCATTAAATACCCTACACAGGTTGATATGCCATGAAACCCAACCAACCAAACCAACCAAATCAAATTCCATCAACAGGTTGTCCCATAATAATCAACCTTTGCCTTCAGGTATTTTTCAATATTCTTTTTAATAACGTAATAAAAAAGTTAAAATACTTGAAAATAAACAAAAGTCCAAGGTTTACAACCTCAAGTAAAAATATCAAAATTTGATTAGAATATTTGGTTTCTTTGTTTAATGGCATATCAACCTTTGTGGGTTATTTAATGCCAAAGCCATACTTGTAGAATAACAATATAGTATTAAACCCATTGTTGGAGGGATTAGGGGGTTCATGCCTTTCCCAAGAGTATTAGTTTGAAAGTGAATGTAATAGATATTGCAGCTACTGTCATGAAGAATTCTCTTTGATTAGATTATATTCATTAACATAAGTTCGATGATGAGCAATGACCTTTTTCCAATGATTCAAAATCTTTTAACATGAAAAAGTATAGAGAAGAAGGTAGTTTGTTTACTTCATGTTTTACAAGACCATTAAAATGATTTTTACCTTTACAAAACCATTAAGATGGTTTTTACCTTTACAAAACCATTAAAATGGTTCTTACCATTACAAAATCATTAAAATGGTTCTTACTGTGACGGCAAGTTTTTTAAAATCCCTAAACGGGACTTTATTTTCGCACGTGTGAAGACGGGGCAGGTTGGCACTTGATCCCCTACAGAAATAAGTCCTGTTCAGAGTTCTTTTCTCAGGCAGATAAGAACTGGCATATTACGTGAGGGAATAATTTAGGGCCAGACTGGCCACCGCTGGCAAAGGGGTCCAAAATTTCACACTATCACACACCCACCAGGCCGCTAAACTTCCTCCCCTTCCGATAATAGAAGAATACGGGCCTATAGGTCTGAGTTGTAATAATATTAATATTGCTATAGTGGTAGTCGGTAACTCCGGTTTTCCGTGTGATACTTTAGGAATTAATAGGACAGTTTTAAGCAAGATAATGTAAGGCGAATAGAAGCTGAAAGGAAAGCATGGAATAATAACATAGACCACATGGTAAAATGAAAATATATAGGTTCTTTACTACGGTTATATACATATATATGTTCGAAATGTCAAAGATATATAATAGGATAGTCCATGAATATGAATGTCTTTTCTTGGCTTTTATCCTTTTTCAAATTGAGAGAGAGAGGTAAACAAAATTTGGGTGTAAAGGGAAAATGTCCCAAAGTTACTTATCTTATTTTTTTGACGGGGTTCCACTGGAGAATTTCTCTTCTTTCACGGGCTAATCCTTTGTACTGTTTTTAATGCTGGCTTGAGAGACTCAGGTCTCTCATGTCTCAGTCTTTTTGTCTTTAGCCCGGAGCAAAATGGCTATCCTCCGTCTGCCACGAGACTTGTCCAAAAACTAACTTTTTTTGTATTTACTTCCGTTGAGGGGAAGGGGACCCCACTTCCGTTTGAGGCTCCCGCCAATCATTTGGCTTCATTTTTCTTTCCCCTTCCGATGTCCGGCGACCCAAGGTCACTTAAGTGCAAACATCTGTGTGACCCACATTCTCTCATAACGGTCACTTTTTGACTGCTAGATAATGTTAGTTCAACGGGGGGGGTATCATTCCCACCTCCTCGTCTCCGTGAGCCATCACGTGACACCTCCCCGCTTAAGAGAAGAAAGGGAGATGAATAGAAATACCATAGAAAAAAAAAAGGCAATTCAATTCACTGTTCTTTCTCCTTTTCTTTCACTTTTTTTTTTCTCACTTTACTTTTCTTTCATCCCCTTTCTTTTTCACGCTTTGACGAATTCTTTCCCTTTTCCTTTTTTTCGTCCTTCCTAATTTTCACTATAGGGGAAAACAATTTCACTTCTCTTTCTTTCTCTCTCTCTCTCCCTTTTCTTTTTCTTTAATCTTGTTTTCCTTTCTTTCTTTTTCTCTCTCGGCTTTTGGCCGTATCATGTTTCAAATCTTGAGGAGGTAACTCCTTCTTTCTTTCTTCGTCACTTTTGACGACTTTATAATTTTAATTGTCAAGCTTGGTTATTAAGCTCTGGGGGAAGAAACTTCCTTTTCTTTTCTCTCTTTCCCCTCTCCGTCACTTGTTGACGTACAGCTTTCTCGTCCATCTCATATTTCAACATTGGGGACGAGAATTCCTCATTTTCTTCAGTTTCTCTCTCTCTCTCTCTTTCTTTCTCTCAACAACTATGAAAGAATATTCTGCTACTACATTTTCGTGGGGCGTTAGAGAAATAAACTTGGGTACTTTTTTATTAATTTTTCTAAGCCCTCTCTCTCTGAAATAGACAACTGGCCTAATTTTTCCTCGAATTTATTCGGCATTTCCGAGTTCTTAATTTTTCGAGGTGGGCCTTCTTGACGGACATATCTCTTCAATTGGTTTGTGTGACACACTTGTGTCTTCTTCTTTCCCTCGTTGGTATCAATTCTGTATGTCCTCTTGTCTATTCTCTGTGATATTACGTAGGGACCTACATATTGTCCATCACAGTGTGGTCCTTTATTTGATGACAGTAGCAGGACTTCGTCGCCCTTTTTGAATTCTTCCTTCTTAGCCACTTGTGAGGGTCCTCTTATCTTCCTCCTATCTTCTCGATAAGTATTAGGGGATTTATTCCTAATATTCGTTGGACCTTCATCTTTTCTCTGACGACTGGTCCTTTTATCTTTCCATTTATTGAGGTGTGGAAGGTTCACTTCTTTCCTTTCCACTTTCTCCCTCTGCGAGCGACCATGTCGTTTGTGCCACCCACGTGGCTCAGCCGCCATCTTGTCTTCCTGTTTGGCGTTCATTCTCGCCATCTTTCCATCTTCATTTATGGCGCTTATTTTCGCCATCTTTTCCGGGTGACACTTTTTTGTTCTTACTTCATTTCCCAGTATGAGGGAAATTCCTTTCATAGGTAGTTTGTCTACCACACCAACTTTAATAGGTCCATCTTTCCACTGGGACTTTAGGGTTATTTTACACAGCGGTATTTTTACCCTCTTTCCGCCGATACCCTCTATCATCACAGTCTCACGTGTTGCTTCTATTACCCTTTTAGGTAATTTATTTCGTAGAAGTAACGACTGAGATGCTCCGGTATCTCGTAAAATTGAGACTTCCACTGGTCCTCCGTGTGGGCCTCTTATCATCCCTTTTTTCGTCCAGGGTCGATAGGACTGGTTCCCTCTAGGTGTTGTTACAGCTCCTTGAGGTTTTCTCGGCTGGGTCTGGTTTCTTTCAGGACCTTTTCCTAGCTGACACCTTATGGCTATGTGTCCAGCCTTTCCGCACTTATAGCAGACCACTGTTCTGCTGCTACTTTGGAAGGTCCTTCTATTTTCTTCCTTAGGTCTTAACTCAGCTTTAAACTTCACTCTGTTTCCTATGAAGGTTTTTTCCTTCGTCTTTCGGTGTGTGAGGATGTATTCGTCTGCTAGTGCGGCCATTTCATAGGTCACGTCAGTTTTTCTTTCACTTAGGTGAACCCTGACTTCTTCTGGCACACAGTTTAAGAATTCTTCAGCTAATATTAGCTGCCGGAGTTTCTCAGCATCTCCGTCTATCCTCTTAGAGTCACACCACTTATCCAGCGCGTTCTCTTTTTCCCGCAGAAATTCCACATAAGACTGGTTTTCGGTTTTTCTCTGTGTTCTGAATTTCTGTCTATAAGCTTCTGGGACCAATTCGAAGCTTTTAAGAACCGCTGCTTTCACCAAATCATAGTCGGCGCAATTTTCTGTCGGCAGAGTTGCATATGCTCTCTGTGCTTTTCCTGTCAGCACAGTTTGGAGTAGCATCGACCAGCATTCTTTCGGCCATCCAAGATTTAGTGCAGTTCGCTCAAAATGTGCGAAGTACCCGTCCACGTTGGCTTCTTCAAATTTTGGGACTAGCCTCGCTTGCTTCGTTACTTCGAAACTGTCATGGCTTTCTTTGCGTCCTCTTATTGCCAAGTCGACTTCTCGCAGCCTTGTTTCTTGCTGAATTTTTATTTTCTCCAGTTCCATTTTATTTCTCTGTAGTTCCATTTGTGCTTGTATTTTAATTTTCTCCAGTTCAATTTCTTCTGGAGTCATTCTTATCATTTCCGTTGGTAGCTCTTCTAATACTGCTTCCTCGAAAACATTTTCGTCGACCATGTGTCTTGCTATTTTTATAACGAGTTCATGCTTTCTCATAGAATTCCGAACATTTAACTCAAGCTTCTCGCCAATTTTTATTATCTCGCTTTTTCTCAGCCTCTCCAACTTTTCCATGGAGGGTTCTTTTAAAAAGTTCTCTATTTTGTCCATTTTTAAAAAAATTTTTTCAAACAGTTATATCAACAAGTAATTTGACTGTTTCGACGATATTCCTTTTTTTTTTTTTTTTTTTTTTTTTTTTTTCACGGTCTCCCAGGGTAGGTTTAGACGGCAGGAATTGTCACACGACTACTAGCAATAAATATTATTAATAATAATCATTCCGGAAACGAGCCCCCATTTTTTTGGTCTGGGGTCAGGAATAAAAGATTAAAATATCCCGGACGAGCCCCCATAAAAGGTCTGTGACGGCAAGTTTTTTAAAATCCCTAAACGGGACTTTATTTTCGCACGTGTGAAGACGGGGCAGGTTGGCACTTGATCCCCTACAGAAATAAGTCCTGTTCAGAGTTCTTTTCTCAGGCAGATAAGAACTGGCATATTACGTGAGGGAATAATTTAGGGCCAGACTGGCCACCGCTGGCAAAGGGGTCCAAAATTTCACACTATCACACACCCACCAGGCCGCTAAACTTCCTCCCCTTCCGATAATAGAAGAATACGGGCCTATAGGTCTGAGTTGTAATAATATTAATATTGCTATAGTGGTAGTCGGTAACTCCGGTTTTCCGTGTGATACTTTAGGAATTAATAGGACAGTTTTAAGCAAGATAATGTAAGGCGAATAGAAGCTGAAAGGAAAGCATGGAATAATAACATAGACCACATGGTAAAAATGAAAATATATAGGTTCTTTACTACGGTTATATACATATATATGTTCGAAATGTCAAAGATATATAATAGGATAGTCCATGAATATGAATGTCTTTTCTTGGCTTTTATCCTTTTTCAAATTGAGAGAGAGAGGTAAACAAAATTTGGGTGTAAAGGGAAAATGTCCCAAAGTTACTTATCTTATTTTTCTGACGGGGTTCCACTGGAGAATTTCTCTTCTTTCACGGGCTAATCCTTTGTACTGTTTTTAATGCTGGCTTGAGAGACTCAGGTCTCTCATGTCTCAGTCTTTTTGTCTTTAGCCCGGAGCAAAATGGCTATCCTCCGTCTGCCACGAGACTTGTCCAAAAACTAACTTTTTTTGTATTTACTTCCGTTGAGGGGAAGGGGACCCCACTTCCGTTTGAGGCTCCCGCCAATCATTTGGCTTCATTTTTCTTTCCCCTTCCGATGTCCGGCGACCCAAGGTCACTTAAGTGCAAACATCTGTGTGACCCACATTCTCTCATAACGGTCACTTTTTGACTGCTAGATAATGTTAGTTCAACGGGGGGGGGGGTATCATTCCCACCTCCTCGTCTCCGTGAGCCATCACGTGACATTACCTTTACAAAACCATTAAAATGGTTCTTACCATTACAAAACCATTAAAATGGTTTTTACCTTTACAAAACCATTAAAATGGTTCTTACTATTACAAAACCATTAAAATGGTTCTTACCTTTACAAAACCATTAAAATGGTTCTTACCATTACAAAACCATTAAAATGGTTCTTACCATTACAAAACCATTAAAATGGTTCTTTAAACTCTTAAATAAAATGGTAATCATTAAGAACCAAATCTGGAGAATGTGATTATTTCAGTTGTGATCTTCGCTGTACAGACCTATGCGTTATCAGGATGGAATATCATACATCTGCAATTAATCAAACTATGCCACTTCACTTTCAAAGAAGTGTCACTGCAAGAATTAGATGTTTAATCACGCATGCAAGGCGTATGTAAAACAAAATCAAATTATAAAATCAAAAGATAACATATTCCAAAGTGCAAGTGAATTCTTGATTCTGCATATGCATGAAAAAATTACATGGTGGTTTTAAAAATGTTCTATTTCTTTTATACAGAAGATATCAGGTACTGTAGATTACACAAAAATGACCTGGAACTGTAAAGCATAAATATCCAATTCCATTTGCAATATTTATCCTTATAGCTCAGTTGGCTAAGGTTGTAGAATACACTGACTGCATTTCTGCAAAGGGGTAAGACCCGCTCCCGACACAGTGTCCTTGATATGACATTAATGTAGCGAGAGAAGAAACTTATCTCCTGGATCAAAGCATGTAAGACAATGATTTGTGTATCAAGCAGTAAAAAATATGGTCACTTTCGTCGATCTCGAGTCTTGCGAGAAGAAACATACGTAAATTTCTTATGCCGGAATTTTCATAAAAGAGCATGCCAGCAGCAGGAGTGGTTGTTGTTGTTCTTTATGGACAGCTTTTTGACTGACAGAGAGAACGAATTGACCAGAGGTATACTGAGGAAGGGCTGCTAGGCGTATGTATTGTTATTTTTAATCAACTGAGGCTACCCAATTGTCTAAGGATACAACAGTAGGGAAAACAAATCACGGAATACATTTCCTTCCGTTGTACAATTGCTTAAGAGAGACTCTTTTCTTTCTGTTGCTGAGGAGGCATACTATCCATCACCCCACCCCCCTTTATTACAATTAAACAATCTGATGGTGAGGCTCCAGTAATGCTGGAGCTTTGGGAAAGGTGGAGTACCTCTTCATTGCCCGGAGTGGTAGCACCTGATAGAACTGTTTGACCTTTAAACAGTGTACTTTGACATTTAAACTGAGTGTAAACGAATTGTTAGTGATACATAGCAATACTTGAAACTATTTAACTTTGTTGACATGCTAAACAGAACTGTTTGATCATTTAACTGTATAAACAAATGACTGATATAATTGAATTTTTAGTGTTCAATATCAATACTTGAAAACATTTAACTGTGTGCAAACAAATGATTAATTGTAAATAGAATTATTCATATTAGATAGAAATATGTGAAACTATTTAACTGTATGAAAAAAAATGAGCTCAGACCCATTTAAAAATATTATTTACAAAATGTGTTTAAACATCATATATCTAATATATACTTATAATAAGGATTTGGTATTAAATAACCAATAATGGTTGTTATGCCATAAAACCAAACCAAACCAAAACTTATCCTTAGGCATTTGTGGTGTAATGTATAGCATAATAGAAAATGAACATGATGAACCAAGTTTAAATCCATCACAAGGCTGTTTGCATTCCACATAGCATGAAAGAAAGTTATGACTCCCTCAATTCTCCCTCCAGCTAGGAGTAAATAGTTGGTCAGACTGAGCTCTTTCATCTTGAAATGGCAACCAGTCTAGGAGAAGAAAAACTCTGAGTTCAAACCTGTTAAACTCTGCAGGAAAATGACCTCATGTCACTTCCTAATCATGTAGAGGGGTTGGTAAACAATGCAACTTATATATAAGAAAAAACTAAAATCCCTTCAATTCAATCATAAACGAGTATATACGCCTTCATTATGTTAAACTTTGCTGCCGCCACCAATAATAATAATAATCATAGTAATGATAATAATAATAAATTCTCCTCCATTCATGACAGACTAGCACTAGAAATGAACAGCTCCCTACAAGGAGCACTTATACCCAAATGGATGACCAAAGGAAAGACCCCATGGATCCAAAAGGACCCAAGCAAAGGAACCACCCACAAACAACTACAGATCCATAACTTGCCTACCGATGATGCGGAAAATATTAACAGCACAAATAAGGGAAGAAATTTACTACTCACTAACAAGCCATGGATTATTCCCAGAGGAACAGAAAGGATGCTGCAAAGGACCCAGAGACACAGCAGAGTTACTTTACATAGCTCAGTACATCCTAAACGAGAGCAAGACTAAACAAAAAAATATAGCTATGGCCTGGATTGATTACAAAAAGGCATATGATATGGTTCTGCAAAGCTGGATAATAAACTGCCTCAAAATGTACAAAATATCAGATGAAGTTATAAACTTTACCAAGAAAACCATGAAAACCTGGAGAGTGGAATTGACTGCAGGAGGAAGAAGCTTAGCTGAAACAAAGATCCAAAGAAGTATTTTTCAAGGAGATGCACTATCACCATTACTATTCATGATTGCGATGATGCCACTTAACCACATACTTAGAAAATGCACAGCCAGATACAAACTTAGGAAATCGCAGGAAATGATCAATCACCTTATGTACATGGATGATATCAAACTATTTGCAAAAAATGAAAAAGAGTTGGAAACTCTAATACACGCTGTTAGAATGCACAGTCAGAATATAGGAATGGAATTTGGCATAGAAAAATGTGCCATGCTAGTAAAGAAAAGTGGCAAACAACATATAACTGACAGAATGGAATTACCAAATCAAGCCAAGAATAAAATGTTCAGAGAAAAGGAAACCAACAAATATTTGGTCATCTTGGAGGCTGACACCATCAGACAAGTGGAAATGAAAGAAAAAATTCAAAAAGAATATCTCAGGAGAACTAGAAAACTACTCGAGACAAAACTCTCTAGGAGAAACCTTATCAAAGGATTAAATACCTAGGCTGTACCTCTCATTAGATATTCAGGACCCTTTTTGAAGTGGACCAGAGAAGAACTTAAACAAATGGACCAAAGAACAAGAAAACTAATGACTATGCATAAGACATTAGATCCCAGAGAAGACGTTGACAGACTATATGTATCAAGAAAAGAGGGAGGAAGAGGATTTGCCAACATTGAAGATAGCATTGACACATCAATACAACGACTCGAAGACTACACAGGAAAACACAAAGGAGGACCGATTACAGCCATCAGAAACGATACTGACAACACAATGGACAACAGAATGACAATACCTAGGAAACAAATATGGGAAGAAAAACAACTCTATGGGTGTTTTAAACAACTAATAAACAACATCTCACACGAGAAAACCTGGATGTGGCTAAGAAAAGGAAACTTTAAGAGAGAAACAGAATCTCTCCTAATAGCAGCATAAAACAACGCCATAAAAACCAGTCATATCAAAGCGATAAGATGTAACAAAACAGCAAATGTTGGCTATGAGGTGATAGAGACAAAACCATCAATCACATAATAAGCGAATGCAGCAAATTAGCACAGAAGTAGTATAAGAGTAGACACGACTGGGTGAGCAAGGTGATCCACTTAGAGATGTGCAAGAAATTTAAATTTGACCATACAAACAAATGTTATATGCACAATCCAGCATCTGTCCTAGAAAATGACACAAATAAACTCCTATGGGACTTTGACATACAGACAGATCACCTAATCTTGGCCAGAAGAACAGACCTTTTAATAATCAACAAAAAAAAAGAGAACTTCCAAAATTGTTGACTTTGCTGTCCTGGCTGACCGCAGAATAAAACTGAAAGAATGTGAAAAGAAGGATAAGTACCTCGACCATGCAAAGGAGTTAATAAAAACTATGCAACATAAAGGTGACAATTATACCAATTGTGATTGATGCTTTTGGTACAATAACTAAAGGATTATTAAAGGGACTGGAGGACTTGGAAGTTAGCAGACGAGTGGAGACCATCCAAACTATAGCATTATAGAATACTGAAAAGAGTTCTGGAGACTTGCTGTCACTCAAAATCCAGTGAAAGACCATCAGCTAAAACTGATGGGAATAACTCTCAGTAAATAATAATAATTATTATTATTATAACCATCATCATCATCACTTTATGCAAATTTTTCCCACCAGTTGTAACTTGAAGTTTTTCACTGAAGTTTAAGTGACAACAAATCTCCTCAAATCTCCAGGACTTTTCAAAGTTTTGAAGCCGATTTTAAAAATTCTGTAGTCTGGATAGTCTTCATTCTTCCTCTGAATTTTAGGGTTTAGTTTAATGGCATATCAAGCTTTAGGGGATATTCAATTTCAGAGCCATCCTTGTTGAAGAACAGTAGGGATACTATTTAACCCACAGATGTGGGGTGTATAAGGGGTTTCATACCATTTCCAAGAATCTGAAAGTGAATTTAATAGAATGACTTGAATTTGAACTCTCTTACAACAGTGTTAGAGTCCAGCATGTAAGCCATGATGCCATGAGGACTCTCCCCTTTGATCTCCTGTTTTCCCAGTCTCTACAGCTTTAGGCACTGTTCAAATAGGTAGCTAGTACAAATATTATCACTAGTTCCACAGCTTTTTATTTTATGCAGCAAGTTTTTTAATACTATTTGTAACTTGGTTTTCACTGAAGTCCAAATGGTAGCAAGTATCCTTAGCTCTCCAGGACTTTTCTCGGTATTCTAGCTGATCTTAGCAGTATTATGATCCGGATGGTTTCAATTCATCCTGGAACTTTTTGTTCTCCCAGCCACTTTTCTAGATTGTTTTTGTATTGTTCTGAGAGCAACTATTATTCACTTTGAATTATATTTTTCAAGTCAAAGAGTAAAAAAAAAGAATAAAGTTAATGAGCTGATAAATTCTCTCAGTGAAGAAACGTCAAAGTTGTCTTGAATTAAAAACAGCAAAACTTTATAAATACCCCCCCCCATTATTTGGGCTACCATTTACCAATTGCTACCACTATTATGACGATCATGTCAAAATGAAGTGTGGATTGTTACGGTTTATCATTACCATGCTGATTCATAGCAATCTTAATGTTACATATAAATCTTACCATTACATGAATCCAACGTTTTTTTATGTCCTATCCCATTTCTAATTATCTTGATTTTATTTCAAGGAATGGTAGATTGAGAAGAGGGAATTAGGCTGGTACTGTGAATATTTTTCTTACTATAGTCCAAAGCACAAATGAAAGTAGATATTTAATGTAACTGTCTGTGGCTCCTCAAAAACAAGCACATTTTTATTCAACAATTAATTTAAAAGTCAGATGATCTCTATTTGAGTTCTGGTGGAAAAAGAATTTTTTATGACATATATATATATATATATATATATATATATATATATTTTATGATTTATATATATATGTGTTATATAATTAAGGAATGATATTTTTATATTAATCATTTTTCATTAATTATATTTTATCATTCAGTTTGGTTGGGCTTGGAACTATTCAGGTTAAGAGTTCAGGTGCATAGACATTGGGTACAGTTTTATGCTTGCGCATAAAGGATATGACAATCACTATTGTCATAATAAACCCCAGACAGGAAATGAGGCTGGAGTGTGGATGATGTCATGCCCAGAAGAGATGGGCTGAGAATTTGAGGATTTTAAAAACACAGCAGTTGAAAGTTGACATTGGACCATGCAGGCATATAGTTGAGTTTCTGCCTTGGAGGCAGAGAATTGAATTTTCTGCCATTGAGTTGAGTTCTCTGGCGTTGTGGCGGCGGTTAAGATTTTTGGATCTCTACTGACAGAGATCTTAAACACCACAAGATGTGCTGAATGTTGAAATGGGGTCAGATTGTATGGTTAGCATCGAAAGAATTGTGTCTCCCTCCTCGTGTCGATGAACAGAAGTCAAGAAATTAATAAATACATTCATACCTAAACAACAGAGTCCACGTGCATTTGCCTCTGTTTAAATATGTATACGTGGGGTATACAACATATGGGTATATATACATATATATTTTTTGTTGTTTTTTCAATAATATCTTTATATGATATACTGGTTTGGTTTGGTCTGGGTTTATAGCACATCAACTGTTGTAGGTTATTAATGCCAAATCCATTTTTATACATATAAACAGTTCCATTTTAAACAATTCAGTTTATGATAAAGACAGGGTTTCAACATCAAAAAACAGTTCTATTTCAAACAATTCAGTTAAACATGAGTACACAGTTTTATTCCATTTGACCCATTGATAGAACTCAGGTGCTACCATTCTGGACCAGAGTGGACCTGGGAGTGATGGCAATGAAGGAGTCCTCCGCATTCCCTAAAGCTCCTGCATTACTGGAACCTCACCAGCAGATTGTTTAATGTCATATCTACGACACTCATTGTGGGGGGGGGTATTACCCTTCAGCAGAGAAGCAGTCGGTGTATTCTACAGGCTCAGTTGACAAGGCAATCAAAATGATATTTTTCAAACTTCAAATGATTGCATGATAACTAGAAGAATGTTATTCCGAGATGTTTTAATGAAGTTTAACCGCTGGCTTATGAATATACCTATTTGCATGCTCACATGTGCTATACAAATATGACATACAACACACATATAGAAGAAACATAAGTGCCAATCAACAGCAGTAGAGATTGGTTATCAAGTTGTCACTGCACCATATATACTACGAATGCTCCAGTCTTACTGCAACCAACACTGCCAACCTCAGCTAACTCATCTTATCAATCATATTTTGATAGAATGCACTAAACTAAACCACACCAGGAAAAAGTTTTGTAAGGGGAACAGCATGAAGGAACTATTTTTTAAAAATTGCTCTCAAAAACATAATCAACTTCTTAAAAACAATTGGCCTCCTATTAAAGATATAGACTATATTACCAACACCTTCGACCATCAAGTTTATACAAACAAAAAGCTTTGACATTTATATATACACACACACATACATATCAGAATTTAACACTCAATGACCCTAAAGAGGTCAATTTGCCATAAAACCCAACCATCACCAACCTAAACATTTATATAATATATGTGTAAAAATGCTCTGGCATTAAATAACCTATAGAGGTTGATATGCCATTTCATACAACCAACCAACCATATTTCATTTTGTTGTCGCAGATATGAGATTTCAATATGATATTTTAAAACAAACATTTTTCTTTTTCTTTTAATTCGTAATATCTAAAACTAGGTGGTAAAGTATCAAGACTGAAGCTTTAAAATGTTTAAAATCAGCTGAATTAATATGCAGATGACTCTAACAAAACGGCTGGAGAAGAAGCTAGACGGCAATTACACAAGAATGCTGCGAGCAATCTTGAACAAGTCCTGGCGGCAACACCCCACAAGACACCAACTGTACGGCCACCTGCCTCCTATCATGAAAACTATTCAAGTTAGACGAACCAGACATGCAGGACACTGCTGGAGAAGCAGGGATGAACTCATAAGTGATGTACTCTTATGGACCCCCACACATGGCCGTGCAAAAGCAGGACGACCAGCACGAACATACATTCAGCAACTATGTGAGGATACGGGATGTTGTCCAGAAGACCTGCCTGAGGCGATGAACGATAGGGAGGAGTGGCGAGAGAGGGTCAAGGATATCTGTGCTACGACAGGATGATGATGAGTTAGAGTCAATCCTCAATTCTCCATTAGTAGTTTTGATTCTTTTTGAATGAAACATTTTCTTTACAAAATACAGTACAATTCCAACGCTCCCCATACTCACTGTTCTTTGCTACTTTCAACTTTTTTTTGTTTCCTAAACTAAAAGTTTATGTCTTGACTACGATTTGAGGGTGTAAAGAATATTGAAAAAAATTTGATGGTTCAGCTAGACATTATATCAAATGAGAAGTTTCAGATGTGAAATGAAAAACTGACTGGAAGAACTGTTGAATATGAAGAGGGCCATTGTGAAGAAAATTAATGTTTCAATCATTGTTCGTTGTATCTTGGGAAATACAGCTTCAGTATTGAGGAGAGGACTTAGCATTATGGTTATTGCCGTCGGAACTGAAATTGGCATCTTGAGTTCAAATCCTGGATGTAGCTGTTTATGTTTCATTTTACAGTCCAATTGGGAAGTACATGAATCTGTCTGTTCTCCCTTCACTTTTGGGTAAATAGAAGGGCAGATTAAGTTCTTTGGTCTTGGTTAGGCAACCAGTCTTGGAGAAGGAAAAACTCAGAATTTAAACAAGCTTTACTCTGTTTAAAAATTGACCTTGTGTTACACCCTATTCATGGTGGAGTGGTTGGGTAAATTCATAGAGCTTCAGATATGTTTCAATATTTTTTTTCTTTTGATATAATAAAAATGAAATTAAAAGCTCAATATCTATGAATAAAGAAAATCTAATTGGCAACTTATTTTTTGAAAATAATAAAATGATTATTATATATATATTTTAAATAATACAATGATAATTATATATATATATATATATATATATATATATATATATATTAATTAAATAATACAATGATAATTATATATATATATATTCATCATCATCATGTTGTGCCGCCAGCACGGATATCCCTGACCCTCTCTCGCCACTTCTCCCTATCATTCATCGCCTCTGGCAGGTCTTCAGGGTTACATCCCGTATCCTCGTATAGCTGCTGTATGTATGTTCGAGCTAGTCATCCTGCTTTTGCTTGGCCATATGCGGGGGTCCATAGGAGTACATCACTGATGAGTTCGCCCTTGCTTCTCCAGCAGTGTCCTGCATGTCTGGTTCATCTAACTTGTATGGTTTTCGTGATGGGAGGCAGGTGGCCGTATAGTTGGTGTCTTGTGGGATGTTGTCACCAGGACTTGTTCAATATTGCTATATATATATATTTTAAATAATACAATGATAATTATATATATATATATTTTAAATAATACAATGATAATTATATATATATATATATATATATATATATATATTCTAAATAATACAATGATAATTATATATATATATATTTTAAATAATACAATGATAATTATATATATATATATATATTTTAAATAATACAATGATAATTATATATATATATATATATATATATATATATATATATATATTTTAAATAATACAATGATAATTATATATATATATATATTTTAAATAATACAATGATAATTATATATATATATATTTTAAATAATACAATGATAATTATATATATATATATATATATATATATATATTTTAGATAATACAATGATAATTATATATATATATATATTTTAAATAATACAATGATAATTATATATAAGAAAGAAAAGAAAAACAAAGAGATACTTTTTGAACATCTAGTATGTATAAGCGGAATTATTGTTTTGACTTTTTGCAAAAAAAAATTAGCTAAACATTATTTAAGATGGAAAATTATATTTTTTTCTTTTTACACTTCCAATTTAGTCATTCACCTTTCAGTTTTAACTTTCACCAATCATCACTGTTCTTCCCATTGATTCCAAAGATAAGCGTTGAAATCAAAAGGTTTCTCTCATTGATAAAATTGCAATGTATCAAATGAAGAAATTTTCTCCCACTTTTCTTTGGCCCCAACCTCACACCAACGGAATTTGGGGGTCCTTGTGTTGTTTTGTTTTCTAGAATTTTTTAACGTCGTTTCTTTTTTTAATTTGCTTTCTTTATTTTTATTTTTTCATTAAGTTAAAAGAAAAAAATATTGAAAAATACCTGAAACAAAAAAGATACTAATCTACAACCTTCTTCCCCCAGTTCAAACCTGTTAATTGAATTATCCTTATCACACTTATCAAACTTCCTTGTTAAATATCAAAGGTTACCTTTTTGTATTCATCTTCATAGTAGAAAACACAATTATTCAAGGGTGGTTGTCTCACTTGTTGGCTTGACTTGACTGGAAATTAGTTTAGTTTTGTGTTGCTCTGTATGGGGTGTGGGGTTGGTATAAGTGTTTATGTATCGGGTGCAAATGTCTTTGTGTATAGCTTGTGTGAATATAGCATACGTGCATATAGGAATCGAGTTAGAAGGTATAGATATATATAGTATATGTGTAGAAACTTTTGGAAGCAAATGTTTTTATAGAACGTTTATTAATCAAGACATTTATTTGATTTAATCTGATAAAAGCTAGGATAGAAGGGCACTCAGTGAAGGTCGAACTCAAGTTATTTTTATGAATGTAATGAAGATATTCCTATATTTCAGAACGTCATGGGTAGATCATGTGTCACATCCTACTATATATATATATATGGATAAATATATCCTGATATAGAGCTTCAATCTTATTATTCAGTTGCATATTTTATTTATTTTCTGGAACTTTTTTTTATTTTGTTTAAAGAAAAATCATTTGAAAAAGTATATATATGATATACAGATAGGATTTCCCCATTTTTAATAAGTTACAATTGTTTTAACCTCTTCTTCAATGTTCCAACAATCAATCAGTATTAAATATCAAACAAATATTTTTCAATTTGTTTGTTTGGTTGGTTGGGTTTTATGGCATATCAACCTTTGCAGGTTATTTATTGCTAAATCCGTTTTTTTATAAAAATAATCAGTTCTATTTCAAACAATTCAGTTTAGCATAAGTTCACAGTTTAATTGTCAAAAACATTTCTATTTCAAGCTATTCAGTTTAGTCAAACAGTTCTAATTCAACCAATTCAGTTTAGTATAAGTATACTTTTTTGCCCACATATAGATAAATGTCAAAAACAGATCTATTTCAAACAATTCAGTTTAGCAGAAGTATGCAATTTAGTTCTAGTTCACCAATAGATAGGACCTTATCAGGTGCTACCACTCTGGGCCAGAATGGACCTGGTAGCAATGGCAATGAAGGGGACTCTGCATTCCCCAAAGCTCCAGCATTACTGGAACCTCACCATCAGATTGTTTAGTGTCATATCCAGGACACTCTTTGGGTGGGGGTCTTACCCCACAGCAGAGATGCAGTCTGTGTATTTGTTGTGGGGTTAACCCCTTTTGCTTGTTGGAGAGTCCCTTTTTTCATTTGAGTTCCTCATCACCAGTATGTCGTGGCCCCGGAAAGGGTCACTAATGAAAACACAAACATGGATATTAGATAACAGATTACATTACACAAGAAAGATAGCTTTACATAGAAAAGGTAAGAAGCCTCGTACTGTTTGGATAAAACCGATATTGATCTATCTCTCTGGCAGCGAAATCTCAGTACTAATAATGGTGAGAAGAGTCCATTATGGTAAGATGGGTAAGGCTCACACAACAGTATTCTACAGCCCCAGCCAACAGGGCAATAATATTTTTCAAGCTTCAAATGGTGAAGTAAATTTCACTCAGTTAATTCAATCTTTTCTAACCATCGAGCTACGGAGACTCTGAAATTTACAAATGAACTAAAACCCAACTTGTTAAAGATGTACATTTTTGTAACTATTTTTATGATTTAGTGATTTTAACAAATGCATCGATAAATAACGTGTTCTAAATAATCAATTTGATTCATTGTATATTCATTTTTACATTTTTTGTGTACTTGAGATTTGTCCTATTTACCCAACCCCTCCGCTCGGGCAGGATATGACACAAGTTCAATTTTTAAGCGGACTTTAACAGGTTTGAATTCAGAGTTTTCTTTCTCCTAGACTAGTTGCCTCACCAAGGCTGAAGAACCCAGTCTGTCCTACTATTTACCCCTAGCTGGAGGGAGAATAATTGGATTTATACCTTTCCCAAGGGTATTAGTGCTATGTGAAATGCAATCAGTCTCTTCCAGGATTTGAACTCGTGTTGCCGTGTCCATTTCCTATGACGATAACCCTTACACCACGGACACCTCCTATTCCTATTGCACTGGAGAATTACTTTGGAGGTCCAAAAGAGCGAGAGCAGTAGAGCCGAAAACCGTCTAATTGTGATGGTAGTGAACTATACAAGTGTTGGCACTGGAATGACAGGGTACATGTATCACTGAACCAGACTGAGGCGGGAAGCATGCATGAAATGCTAAATTTTCTAGTGAGCAGGGGGTTTGGTAAAATAAATAAATAAAGAAGGTGAGTTTTTGTCAGGACAAGTTAGTTTTTGCACTTAGCATAATTCAGATCAGTGCACTGAAGTGTGCACCAAACCAGAGTCCATTGTGAGTGTTATTTTAATGTTCAGTTAAAATTCTCTCATTAAAAAAAAAGACCTGTTTGTTATGCTACAGAAGAGACTATTTTCTGCTATACCAATCTAATACAAAAAATTTTGACAAAGTCACATGATTTCAAGTAATGATAATCCTGGATAAGACTTTATGCTTCACGTTGAGCTAATCCTCTTGAGAAAGGCATGAATCTATTCACCCTCCAGCTATGGGTAAATAGTAGGGCAGACTACTTTTTGAAAAAGTAACTATTCTTAAAAGAAATAATTTAGTTATATGGTATCAAGTATTCTAATACTAAATTTTCAAAACAATTCTATTTTACTCATAGATGGGACCCAAATAGGTAGTACCGCTTCAGGTCATAGTAGACCTGGGAGTAATGGCATTGAATGGATACCCCACACTCCTCAGAGCTTTAGAACTCTGCAGTTTAATGTCATACCAAGAGACCTTTTTGCGGGGAAGGGAGTCTTGATCCTTGGTAGTATAGTACGTTCGAAGCGCTGCCAACAGGGCAGGCTATTTTTTTATTCATATCAAACATTTATACATTTTTATCACATTGATTTCTAACAAAAATGAATATCTACATTATATACCATTCTTTAAAATCTAAGATATTTAGATATGGTTTAAATATTTGATACATTTTATCTCATATAACAACTCAAATATTTCTTTGGTGGTCTGATATGTTGAATTGTTGTCTTTTATTACATTAATATTGTTATATAATATATGACATGGATTTTTGGTTCATTCCTAGTGTCCCCGTGTGCTTTGACAAGCTGTCAGGTAGTGATTAATAAACAGGGGGATAACAGCATGTCATGGCAGTCAGGTCCAACAGGTGTATAACCGTAAGGAGACCATGTGAGGAGAACCATGCAGTAAGATTTAGACAGAGCAGAGAATCGGGAGTCGAGCGAGGGATGCACAGCCGATCAGAGGTGTTTCGGTTTGCAAGGGGGTGCAAGCATTGGCACCCCCTGGCTCTTGGAAAAAGGTATGGGACAAGAAGAAGTCCCCTATCTGAGTATATGTCTCTCCATCTATCTCTCAACTAACAATAAACAGTGGGCCCTTCTGGAGAATAAAATGAGAGATATGTTTATATATATATATTCTGCTCATTCATTGAATTTCGTATTATCATTATGGCTATACAACAATATGATTATGATATAAATAAAAATAACACTGACATTAAAATTTCTAAGTAAATTCAGTGGATTTTTTTATATACAAGTCTGTTTATTACTAACATTCTTTATTACCGGGTTTTGACTGGGCCTCCCAGCATTTGTGCTGGAGCTGAGAGGAAGTATCAATGATAAACAGGGATTCACATTGCACTGGAATTCCAGGTCTGGTAAATTTATGACAAGCATGGATTCACATTGCACTCAACCTTTGGATTCAGTTGTTGTATACTTCTCAGAAACCCAACCAAGAACATAATCAAAGATAATGAACAAACTTCAATTAACGAAACAAAACACACTTCTTTATAAAAATATATCTCTCTCATTTTATTCTCGAAAGGGGCACACAGTTTCTTTTAAGTTTAAGAAATAGATGGGGAGATATATACTCAAAGAGGGGACTTCTTCTTACCCCATATTGTCTTCCTGGAGCCAAGAAGTGCCAACGCTTGCACCCCTTTTCAAGCCATATCATCAGAGACGACCTAACGCCTCTAATTGGCTGCATATCCCTGGCTTGACTCTCGATTCTGACCGCATGGTTTTTATATCACCTGGTCCTCTTCCGCTTACATACCTGCTCGACCAGCCTGTCCTAACGCACTGCCATCTCCCTGTTTACTAATCACAATGTGACAGCTTGTCAAAGCACACCGGGTCACCAGGAACAAACCCAAAATCCATGTCAACAGTCATTATATATCACAGTGAATCAATGACCAGCAAGGCCACCTGGCACATATGCCAGGAGACTTCACAATGACGAGCATTGTTCACATTGCACTGAGTGATCCAATGACCAACACTGACTAGCAGCACAAGAGTCTTGGCTTGTGTGTGGCCCCACCTCTGATATATCCCCACTATAAAAAAGACCTTGAGTCAAATCCTGCCAGGTGGGAGACATAAATAAGTAACTACTAACATTCAATATTACAAGTACACACTCAATGTATCTACCTAACCCATATGTCACAAGCAGGATGTGACACAAGGTCAATTTTTAAGCAAAGTTTAACAGGTTTTCTTTCTTCTAAACTGGTTGCCATAGCAAGGCTAAGGAGTACAGTCTGCCTCACTATTTACCCATAGTTGGAGAGGGGATAATTGGATTCACACCTTTCTGAAAGGTATTAGCACAATGTGAAGTGCAAACAGCCTTGTTCAGGACTAGAATTCCAGTCATGCTGTTCATTTCTTACAATGATAAACAATGCTACTTCGATATATATATATATATATATATATATATATATGAATATTGCTTTTAAAAGCTCATGCATGTTAAAATTAATAATATTTTAATCAAAATATTGGATCATGTGAAGAAAACATTATTACCCATGCTAATTCTTCAGGTTTATGGTAATTTTTTTTTTAATCAGTTTTCTTCCCCCTTCCATGCTTTTCCAACAGTCACCACCCTAAGTTTAATTCCTCTTGAATAAACTTGATTCTCACAGTTTTAATTCTCTGAAGAGACGTTGCCAAAACAAAGGGACCCCTTTTTTGGAATTTTAATATATTCTGATCGTTTAAAAAATATTTCAATGATCTTAATTTACATACACTTTTAAAAGCAATGTTCAAATTCTGTATGTACTACAAGATCTATATATATATATATATATATATGGACGTATGTGACCAAAACCCAGCAAAAACAGTACATCATAGGAAGATTTTTTTTATGAGAGCAATGGACTTAAATTGCTTTAACTTACTGAATAAAGCAATTTCCAAACCAATATGCAACTGAATAGTAATTTTGTTGGGTGTGTTTCAACAGAATATCATTTTTTAATCATTCAAATTCTCAATGTCATCTATATAATGATGAGAAGATAATTAGAGTCCTATAAGTAAGAAAAGTTGGTGACTGTAGTCGAGGGCTACCTGAAAGCTCCCTTTTCAATAGCTACTACACCAAAGTGTAGGGGAGGATGCTTGTCCTTTCCCTGGATTGCTCCACTTTACCCTTGAAACGTACCTTATAATGCTGAATGTTAGACAAGGAGGTATCAAGTACCACTTTTTGAGTCTTTGGTATGACTCGACCTTATATTGAATCACAGTCTCCCGGACCATTGGTGAACTCTCTACCACTAGGCCAATGGGCCGGTCATACTTCAAAGTCAGTACACCATAGAAAGATATTTATTAGATAATAAAAGGTTATACATCGAAAATTATCAATATTTCAGAATTAAAAAAGTTCTATGGTTGGTTGGTTGGGTTTTATGGCATATCAACCTTTGTAGGTTATTTAACACCAAATTCAGTCTATATGTATATACATTCAACCAAGGATTTCTGGATGAATACTAAGTAGGTAAAATTTTCTATAAGCAGGATTTCATTTGTTTGCACATGATTAAAAAAGTTCTATCAGCAACTGAATAATAATTTTGTGAGATATTATGTATATATATATGTAGGTTGCAATAGGAAAATTCCTTTTTAAATTACATCAAAATAAAAATCACAATTACATCTCATTTTATGAGCTATACTTACCAAAATTACATGAAAATATCTTAAAATACTCTAAATTAAATTTATTCAAAGAAATCACCACTGGCTTCAACCATGGTCTCTAGACAAATTCAGAATCTCCTTCAAGCTTTTCCAATGGTCACCTTGTTTAAATTGGTTAATGCTGCCATTATCCTTGCCTTCAGTTCATATTTGGTGCTGTATGGAAATTGTTGGTTTCTCGCTCATATGCATCCAATACATATTTATCAAGAAGATTACAGTCAGGGCAGTTAGACAAACAGATATTATAGGTGATGTTCTCGTGGTGTAATGGTTATCGTAATAGGAAATAGACATGGTGACAAGAGTTTAAATCCTGGACAAGGCTGATTGCATTTCACATAGCACTAATACCCTTGGGAAAGGTATGAATCCAATTATTCTCCCTCTAGCTATGGGTAAATAGTAGGGCAGACAGGGTTCTTCAGCCTTGGTGAGGCAACTAGTTTAGGAGAAGGAAAACTCTGAATTCAAACCTGTTAGACTCCGCTTGAAATTGACCTTGTGTCATATCCTGCCCGAGCGGAGGGGTTGGTAAATATGAATATTATAGATGATGTGATTGTAGAAATTTTCTGACTGCAAAGACCAGATTCTCTGACTTGCGTGACATGGCACAAAGTTTTGAGGCCAGACATAAGTTCTTCCAGCACCGATCTTCCATATCTAGGGCAGTACAATCTCCTCCAGGCACTTGATGTACACCTCAGTGTTGAGTCTAAGGCCATATAGGAGGAGGAATGGAGGTATTTCTTATCAGAGAAAAAAAGAGTGAGGCTTTTGAGCTGCCGTACCTTCATAATCACCATTGGACTCATCCAATTGTCTTTGAATCCACAGCACTGTCCCCAGATTGTTAACCAAATACTCTAAAATCTTTTTGTTGACATTTCCAGCATGAATGCCAAACAGTATTTCTGGAGGAGTGAATTGCGTCATGGAGCTGCTTTCCTCACAGTGCCCAACTGGTTCTACTTTGCTGCACAGTAAACAAAACCTGAATCAAACAAAGTAGGTGTACAAAATTATTAATTCAAAATGGTGACAATTTACCCACCGCAGCCTATAAATATATATATGATAAAAATAAGTGGAAAAGTGGATGAATCAAACACTTAAAACTGGTTTGGTAGTAATATGTCGTTCTTTATTCAAGGAAGAACTTCAGATACAAATTTTTTTGAGTTTTTCTACATTTTAGTTATTGGGGAAATAAATGAAATAATGGTGAACATGTAAAAAAGGTATAAGGGAGGGAAAGGGTCAAAAGACAAGAGACAGACAAGGAAAGAAAAGAAAAGGAAATAGATAAACGTTATCTTGTCAGATTCACTAAAATCTACTATATATATATATATATATATGTGTGTGTGAGAGAGAGAGACAATGAAATGAATCGGAAAGAATATATGTGGGAAAAAGTTAACGGATAAAAGATATATACTTGGTGTACTTAATGATATATCTATTATCTATCTATTTATTTTATTTCTGCCAACGTGTTTCGTTTTGACTTCAAAATTTGCCTATACACTAAAACATTCTATCAAAAATTATTTTAAGTCTGAGAGCAAAAATAATCCTAATAAAAAAAAAATTTTCATGCAAATCCAAAATTTTCATTAGGGTGAAACGTTTGCTTTTATAAAGACATGTAACACATGGAAATAAATTCAAAATTATGAGATATATGTGACACAGAGAAAACATATATTTATTTCACTTAAGTTTTTGTGAATTTCCCAGAACTTTTATTCTTCATGTTTAATAACGTGTCATCTTGTCTGGTCAAATCTTATATCATAATTCTTTTTCTTCCATTGAAGTAAATAATTTGGACTCAGAGTGAATGAAATGACAACCACAAGGTTAAAAATTTTCATTTCTTTTTTATGGTTTTTGTATTTACTTTTAGCTTAGCATAAATGACAGGGTTATTTACACCTGGATTTGTGAGTTTGTTTTACAAACGTCATTCAATAAATAATGTGAATTTGGCAATATAATTATTCCCATTTCAATCAGATATATAGATAGATAGATAGATATGAAAAAATCAACTTATTTTCATGTTAAAAAAAGGTGTTAATTTTTTTTGCAAAAATAGGCTTTAGAAACTGTTATTTTTTATCAGTATTTTTGCTTTTATTGACCAATCGGCGCTTACAAATTCCTTAAAAAATTTCTCTGAGATTTGCAGACGACAATGTTTAATTTCCCCCCAAAAAAATTGAAGGATCAAAGCCTAAAATAATCTTTTTTCCTCGACGACTGTTAAAAATACTTTTTTAATGGATTAGAATCATAGATGAATTATCAACTTTTTTCATTTACTTTTGAGCTTACTTTAATTTTATAAATAAGCAAAAAAAAATAAAAAAAATAGATATATGCTTCAGTAGGTTTATAGACTTATTCTGTAACTAACTTTCGACTTTATTTCTTTCGGATGAAAAATGTATATTTTATTCCGTCAAGAATTGCATTTAATTTCAACATCACTTAATTACTCTAAATGTAAGGAAAATATTGTTGAAATAGATTTATTCCTACTACCATCTGTCTTTGCTTGCTGATGAAAATTTTAACTGCAGCTGCTTCCATATTAGCATATAAATATACTTTCTCCCTCACATAGGGAAATACTCACACAAAGTCTTTTTTTTACACACAATGTATCAACTAAAGTTAGACAATAGCAAACTGCAACATTTTGTGTATGAACTTAACTTTCTTGTGATGTAAATATTGAAAATATTTATGCTCTGACTAATATCATCTTTTCTTAAAGGAAAAAATGGTACTTATGCATCTATGTTACCGTGATAAAGCCGAACTTTCACGAGCTTTTCTGGGCCGATAACGGAAAGAATCGCCTAACCAATCAAATTTAAGCAAGCAGACGATAAAATAATTCAATCAATTTGTTGACAAAGTTACGAGAACAGTATTATTCAAGCATTTTAAACAACATGAATTTATCGCAGCTAAGCGACAAACGACAATCTGTGGAAAAGGTGATACAATTCTCGCAAGAAAAAAAACTTATTGGCAAAATTAAATGTTGCCGGACATGCGAGCATCCTTGCCATTTAAAAGAAATAAGAAAAAACTATGTCTGGAGATGTCGAAATACCAAATGCAGGATGTGAATTGCATTGCTCGAAGGGACGTTTTTCTCCCGGTCCAAACAGACCATGGCTCAAATATCAAATATCAAGACAGATTGGTCTTCATGCGTTTTGTCGGCATATTCCGATTCTTTCCGTTATCGGCCCGGAAATGCTTGTGAAAGTTCGGCTTTATCGCGGTAACATAGATGCATAAGTACCGAAAAAACATTGTAACTTCTGTTTTTAACAAACTTTTCTCTCATTTATAGAAATAAACTTTTTTTTAAATTTGTAGATCGTTTTATGTATTCATTTACAGAAATATAAGCTACAAATTATTGGTGACCCATGACTTACGAACACACACACATTCGAATGTATGAATATTAATAAAGGAATCATACAAATTATTGGTGACTACCGATGCAGGAACATAAATAAAAGGTTATTCCCAAATAGAATTATAAGTGACCTGAATGTGAGAACATGAATAAATTAAACATAGGTAAAGTGGTCACACAAATTATTGGTAACCCCACTTGAGAACATAAACAAATAATCTTAAAATTATTAGTAATATCCCAAAGCAAATTATTAGTGGTCCTCTATGAACACAAATAAATAATCAAACAAATTACCATTAGTTCAACTAGGACACAATATCTTAAAGATACAAATTTCTTCTAATTATCAATAACATCCCGATGCGTGAATAAAAATAGCCATACAAAATATTGATGTTATATACAAGCGAGTGGTTGCAAGAAAAATAGGACTGACGAGAAGATTTAGTTTATTTTGTTCATTGAATAAATAAAATAAACAAGTGGATGAAATATCTGGCCGGCTGGCAGCGGGTGGGGGAGTCTATTCGGCGACGGGCGGTTGTCTTGATCTGGTCGGACGGTGTTATCAGGTGACGGCGATTCAACAGGCGTGTGACCTCTGTTTGGCCAATTTATGTGTTCCCGATTTCAAACACCGGCTCCAGAAAATACTACTGGTGGAAAAAATATGATTGGTTGAAAAATAGACGTTTTTTTATAACTGAGAATTTTCTGGAGATTTTGGATAGACTATGCGCGGAACCTATGCGCAGAAGCCATGATTTTCTCAGTTTGACACTGGCTATTGTTAGGTCAACATCCGGTAGCTGTTATTTTCTTCTACATTGTCGATGTCTGTGAGTCTGTGTTTTGTGTGTTTTAGTAGTTAGGTGTGTGAAGAGTTAAGTGGATGAATCAGAAGAGATTTGATGTATTTTACTCAAACATTGATAACTCCGAACTTTGAATATGTCAAGAAATAATACTACAAACATACGCAGACAACCTTCTACATATTATTGACCCGTCTCTAGGCTCCTCAACAAGATATTCTTCAAATAAATGGTCACAAAAATAATTAGTGACTCGAACGCGAACATCTAATGGCTCAGTTTTCTTCTGCAGCAAATGTCTGGAATTTCTTTGACAAAACTTCAACAAACCCCTTTAGCGAAGGAATTTATTCTTGCGGGTGTTGGTTACGTTGTTGACTTCCTCGTTAAATGTTGTTGGGAAATAAAGGAGAGAGAGAGAGAGAAGTACGAAGATGCGGTAAGGTTTTTATGATGGTTTTTAATGGCAGCATGGAATAAAGGGTTTACGTTCATGCTGCAAGTCTCCAAGGAAGGAAAGAAGTAAGGAAACAAAATGAAGTTGTTATAGAGTTGAGAAAGCATTTTAGCTGCTAAATGCCTGAGCGAAGATGTGCATCGTTAGGTTAAGGCGTTGGTGAATGTGTGAGTGAGATATGTCGTCATAAGTGAAGCAAAAGTCATGTTGCTGGTTAAGGTCCGGAACGTTGTAGTCACCCATGAGTTTGTGGTTCTGGTTGTTTCGGGAAGAAGCATGAATGTCTCCAGAAAATGTTGCCCAGAATGAAGTAGCTGGATGTCGGAGCGGAATTTTACATAGCCGTCGACATGGTCAATACTGGAGGCGACTAAAAGTTGTTCCTGTGTGTGGCGTATTGAGTTCATCTAATTCATATTCAACTGGGAACCCTTGGTCTAAGAGAATAGACGCAAGGGGTCCATAAATTAGATAGCTTTCCTCATGGTGGTGCTGCTGCTACTATTGAAGAGAGCGAACAGTCATTACGTCTGTCATGAACGAAGGAGTTCTGAGGAAGAGAAAAAGTGTTTGGCGGCTTTCCCCAGTTTGTGCTGCCCAGAAAGATAGCCGGGATGAATAGGATAAGTCATCCTGATTGGGTGAAAATATGCGTCGACCCTAATGGTCTGTCGCAACCTGTTCACTAACGTAAACAGATCAGTGTACTCGCTCGCCCTAGAAAAACAACATCCGGTTACGATCGGAAATGACGAAGCCCTTTTTACGACCTTGACCTCCCGTTACAGCTAAAAAGGGGATAAATTAGAATTAACAATAATTGCAGAACACTTCTGTCAGAAACAACGCTATAAAAATGGAATTAATTATCTTCGTTAGCCTATATCAGGCTAAAGAAGTGATTTATCTTTACGCCCATTTTTATAGAACTTTCAATTTACACCACTCGGCAGTGTGGCGCTGCGTCACCTTTATATAAAAAAGGCTTCTACGGCGGAAAAATTCGGAGGTCTACGGACGCTCTCAGGAGCCGCTCTCACCGGGCTCCGTAAGGTTGAAGCCTACATCTAGTGGTTGCATTCACCTTTCCCATCACATAGTCATGCACAAACGGTCCTTTTAAGTACCATTAGACGTCACCTTCTGCGGGTTGGAGTATCTCTGACGGTCCCTAACGACTCATCGAAGTAGACGGCCCGGAAGCAAACACGAAGAGAACTCTAAGGCCATCCGGTCTTAACCATTTGATTGGTTCCGCAAGTCCCTTTTATGGCGCAGCGCTAAAGGCACGGGTTAGCCTTTAGCTACCGCTTCACTATCTGCGAAGCGCTAAGATAACGCCAGTCTTAGCCGTGGCCTCCTTGCCTGTCTGCTCGATTGTGCATAGCTTTGGCGCGGCACAGCCTTAGCTATCGTCCGATACGTCTGTACAGCTTTGGCGCGGCACAGCCATAGCTACCGTCCCGATACATCCGCACGGCTTTGACACTGCAAAGCCTCAGCCATCGTCTTGATACGTCCGCACGGCTAGAGGCACGACGAAACCCTAGCCTCACTGACTCCTTCGCTCGACCTTGTATGTGCTAAGGCCTGGCAAACCATAGCCACGGTTTCCCCGTCCATTCACTTGGCCCGTATTACTAAGACACGTCTCAGTTTTAGTCGTCAGTTCACCCGACCCTACACGACAAAGCTGCCAACACCGATTTCGACCACGACGCTCCAGCAATGCAGGATCCAGTCCATGTACGACTCACTGTTACGGACTGCCCGAGCATTGCAACATCTGGCCCACGTACGACTCGCTGTACGGGCTAGCAGCCAGATCACCCCCCCCCCGGTTAACCCAACGTACTGTCAAAACCGGGATATCGATTTACCAACCACGACCGACACTAGCTTCCCGCAATGATCGTCCAGCTGCATCCTACGACTCGACCGACCTCAGCTTCCCGCTACGATCGTCCACCTGCATTTAACGACTCAACCGCCAGCTACTCTCATCGAACATCCAGCTAGGCACATCTACGACTCGACCATACAAGCTATCGACATCACCCATCTAGCTGAAGACCAAATACAACCGCCACGGACTTTACACACACGTTTGTAAGTCTGACAATAAATTGTCACTTTTATTATATTTGTCACCTCGCCTTTGTTTCCTTCATTGTTTATTCACACGCATTTAACTTAAAACATTTGCGGGGTCGACGTGCTTATCGGCCCCGCAACAGGTCAAATTGATTAACGTGTCAAACAAAAATAAGAAATTCTTTCTGCTACACCCCTCTGCAAATAATCTGCAAAGTACAACTCAACAAATATCTTTTGTCAAACAAATAACAACTGGACACAACAAACTTCGGATCGACAGACAAGCCGACGTTCGAATTTCAATCGATATTTTCTGCCAGGCATCCTGCGAACTAGACAAATTCTTCAACAAAATGACTTCACTCAGTTTTCGTTGAAAAGAATAAATTATTTTTCTTAAAGAAATATTTTTTATAGAAAACCGGAAAAAAGAAAAACACCAGAACCAAAGAACAGAGATTTTCGGAACATAATTTCTACATTTTGAAATAATTAATCAGAAAATTTCATCAAAAACAACTCATACTATTTCAGAACTCAGCAACCCTAAACTTCAGACGTACGAATTTCGACATTGACTTCACGGCATGTATGAACATAAAACATTTTTCCTAACAAATCAGGAAAGTTCAGAAAAACGACAAAAAAAAACAACAAACAAACTAGACAGTTACAATTGTAATCAAAATACGGTAAAATACATTTAGGAATTTAAAAAAAAAAAGTAATGAATCAACATACCTGTGATGAAATCGCGTTAACTCACTAACACTAAAAAAATCGATTCGATAATATTCAACTGCATCGACTCACTGACACATGTATTTCTTTAAACAAAGAAAAATTATCAGAAAGCTCAATTAAATATTTAAAAATCGACACTGAATCTCAGCCTCGTCTACAAAAGTTCTCTATGAAACGTTCGAATCTTTCCAGCATCTTCGACTCAACCGAGGTTCTTAGCGAGTAAAACCAAACTTTTATCCTGCGTTTTAAAAATTGATGGGTCCTAAATTCAACAGGAATCTGGATACTTTGGTAATGGCCGAAAATAGTAAAAAAAAAAAAAAAAAGCTGCGTAATGCTTGTTTGCTGGTTATGTCACCACAACAACGTCTAACTCAATGAAAAAAAAAAATCAACAAAAGCACAAACAAAAAACAGACTCAAATCTGCCTATGACAAAAAAGAAATGATGGAATTTACACGCAAAACAGTTAAACCTGGGTATATCATAATGGAATTTTATTAGAGAATACAAAAGAAAAAGAAATAATGATAAAAACAGACTGATAGGCAAATTTTACAAGCCGACTCTTTGCCCAGTCGGCTGGGGCTGTAGAATACATCGACTGCTTCTCTACAGAGGGGTAAGACCCCCCCCCACAATATGACACTGACAACAATCTGATGGTAAGGTTCCAGTGATGCTGGAGCTTTGGGGAATGCGGAGTACTCCTTTATTGCCATCGCTCCCAGGTCCACTCTGGCCCGGAGTGGTTACACCTGATATGGGTTCTATTTATGTGTTAAATAGAACTAACGGCATACTTACGCTAAACTGAATTGTTTGATTAAATAGCTTGAAATAGAAATGTTTTGACAATTAAACCGTACTTACATTTAAACTGCGTGCTTATGCTAAACTGAATTATTTTAAATAGAACTGTTTTTGACATTGAAACTGTACTTACTCTAAACTAATTTGTTTAATATAGAACTGTTTTTACTTTTAACTGTGCGTAAACAAAATCTGTACTTATACTAAACGGAATTAGCTGTTTAGTGTCTCGGGAAATGGTTAATTTCTCTAACAGTATAAACTATTTGGCAACACAAATGAATAACGTAACTTCTTTTAAACAACACAACAAAGAAAAGTTTATTATCGTAGCAGGCCTAAAGGAGTGAGAGTGATAAAATGTCCCTTTTTGGTGTCGCTGGTTAGTATGTTGGTCCTTGGTTTGTCGGAAGCGTGTGTGAAGCTAGCAGTTGCGTGTTCTTCAGCGATGGGATTCCAAGTGGAATCAGTAGCAGTGGATGTGAGAGATGTCTGTTCGGGCTGCTGGCTAATTGCTCTCTAAGGTTGCCCGCTCTACCAAAAGGGACTAGAAAAAATAGTTCGAGAAGAAGGAGGAATCAATGCGCTCTGCCTGTCGATTGGTCGGTTATAGCCGAATTGTTTGGCGGGGGCATTGATTCGCGAAAGGAAATAGATCTGTGGCTGCTACATCTGAATTAGAACTTCTTGACAAAACTGAATAGCTAGAAATAGAAATATTTTTCACAATCAAACTGTACTTACATTTAAACTGCGTACTTATGCTAAACTGAATTGTTTGAAATTGAACTGTTTTTGACATTGAAACTGTACTTACACTAAACTGAATTGTTATATATAACTGCTTTAATAGTTTGAAATAGAAATGTTTTTGACAATTAAACTGTGTACTCATGCTAAACTGAATTGTTTGAAATAGAACTGATTATTTACATAAAAATGAATTTGGCGTTAAATAACCTAAAAAGGTTGTTATGCCATAAAACCCAACAAACCAAACCAAACTTAGCAGAATCATCTCAAGTAGCATGTGTATTTTTTAAAATCATTTTCATTGTTCTGTAATATTGATAAACAGTGAACACTTTTTGTTTGTTTTTTATATGAACCGATATCAATCGAGTGGGGGAATATTCATAAGAACTCAATTGATTTCCATACAAAAAAAGGGTTAATTTTTGTGTAAAAATCGGCTCTAAAAGATATAATTTTTGTATCTGTATTTTTGCAATTATTGACCAATTGGCCCTTACGCGCTCGTCTTAAATTTCTTTGAAATTCGCAGATGACAGTATTTAACTTGTTGCGAAAAATTTGAGGAAAAGCCAAAATGAAAGTTTTTCTCTCCTAAATTATTTAAACATTTTTAACCAATTAAAATCAGCGTTGAATTATCAACTTTTTGAAATCTAATTCCGAACCTACCTAAACCTTGTAAATAATAATAATAAAAACTTTCTTCAATAGGTTTATAGACTTATTCTATAATCAAATAAAAATTTTCGACTTTTTTTTTGAGTGAAAATCTAACATTCTGTTACTTCAAGATTTGCGTTTAATTTCAGCATCACTTAATTATTCTAAATTGAAAGATAATATTGTTAAAATAGATCTATTCATACAACCATTACTGTTTCCGCTTCCTGATGAAAATTTCAGCTAGAGCCGCTTACATATTAGTATATAAATATACGTTCTCTCTCACATTTTGACACACTTACGCAAAGTTTTTTTATACACAAAAATGTATTAACTACAGTTAGACAATTGCAAACTGCAACATTCCATGCATAAACTTTACTTTCTTGTAATGTAAATATTGAAAATATTTACGCTTAGACTAAAAATATATTTTCTTTCAAGAAAAGACGTTATAACTTCTGTTTTTCTACAAGCTTTTCTCTCAATTTAAAGAAATAAACTTTATTTAATTCGTAGATTGCCGTTTTATTCAATTATTTACACGCTTATGCATCACACACACACACACACACACACACACACACACACACACAGAGGTCACCTAATAGCTGAGCGGTATGTTATCGGTCTAAGTTAGGTGGGATTCAATCCCAACTTGAAGCGTCCAGCGTGTCTAACCACACTGAAGGGTTGTGATACAAGGAAACAATCTGTCTGAAGATGACAAGACTATATATATATATATATATGTGTGTGTGTGTGTGTGTGTGTGTGACACATTCAATATGTAAGATGAATCCAGCGATATAACTGCTCACATTTTACTTCGGAATAGATAGATTAATGTGAGTAGTTATATGGGATCAGACAGAGGTCAGGGGCATGCCGTGTTGCCGTTTGATATCTGACTCCATTCTGAGGTTATTCTTTTTTACCCCACGTTGTCTTGTTGATGTAACTCCTCGAATAAGAAGGCCCGAAAAGAATTATACGAAAGAAGCCAGCAACAGACAGGAGACGAAGACGTTTTGTTTTATTTTCCTTTATTTCCTGGATTCAACAACCATTCAATGGGTGAGGGAATTTTCCCTGAATACAATTGAAATGGTTGAATCCCCCAGTCAAGGTGTTTAACAATATGTTAATCGTTTCTTGGTATATGCTTGTCCTTATTTGGTATTTTAAAGTTTTAACATGGTGTTAGTCGCTTTTGGGAGTTTGTCCAAGTCCAGTGTTTTAGTTTGTTGTTTGATAGGTCCATTTCGTAGCCTTTTATATTTCGGCATACAGTTAACCGAGAGGGCTGCTACTAGTGAAAGGACTTGCCAACGCTTCGTCCAAAGACGAATGAGTGGCGTCTTCAACCAGTTAGCAAGGTGTTGTCACTTCGCTGGTCACTGCCTAAAAGAGAATGATCTTCCTCCTTTTGTCGGGAGGTCCCTTTTTCTTTACACATGCGTCGCCCCTTTTTCCTGTCAGAGATCTCTGGGAGTTTCTGCATATTTTGATAATTTTCTTTTTAATTCAGTTTAATTTTTATTTATTTATTTATTTATTCCTTCCTTCCTTGCAGTTATATAGCCAAATTATCCTTATTTATTGAATGATTCTTCTTGTTTGCACACAGTTAAATAGTTTCAAGTATTTATATTTAACATTAGTCATTCTATTTATCAAATATACTCATGTAATATAAACAATTTGCACGCAGTCGTATAGTTTAATATGACAAATCATAATAACTCTGATTAAATAGTTAAACAGTTTTATTTGACTCATAGATGGGACTCTTACCGGTACTATCAATCCGAGTCGGAGTGGATCTGGGAGTAATTGTGATAACACCTCCGTCGGCCGCCCCCCGACTATATCAAAGTCGTTAAATTTCTCATACCCAGTGATTCGTCTAGTGGTTTTCTCATTTCCGACTAGGGATATTACACATTTCTTTACGGCTACAAGAAATACAACCGAGGGAGTGGGAGAAAAAGAACAAACGATCAATATGGGCTTAGGTCAGCTCCAAGTGCAAGAAGGGTAGTTTTGTGACACTGCATTCCCTGTGCATCTGTAAACTAACGCTGACGTGTATTTTTCGCGAAATTTCTACCAGGCTACAAGGAATGCCTACTCATCTTGACTGGTCTTCCCTCACTGCTTCCTTCTACTGACCGTTGTCGACTCAGGACTGCTAACTCATCTCCTCTGGGTTCCTTTTCTAACTGCCCCTCTGTGTGTTCCCTTGCCAACTCCCCTGGCTTCTCTCGGACTTGCCTTTCCTCTCCCACGGACCACCCACCTAGTATCACATAATGACAATGAAGGGGCACTCCATATTTCCTAAAGCTCTAAGACCGGAACTCCACCATCAAATGCAGTTTGGGGGGAGATGTCTTACCCATCTGCAGAGGTGCTGTTGGCATATTTTATTGTGTTAGTCAACAGGGCAAAATTCAGCATGATTTTTGCTGCAATATAGTTTTCAATTAATTATTGTTTATTGGTAGATATCTCCTCCCGTTAAGAGACCTTGTTCCCCATAGAGAACATATTTTTTAGTATTAAAAACTTCCTCTGAGTTCAGCAAGTATAGTTGGTTAGTTAGATTTTATGGCATATCAACCTTTGTAGGTTATTTAATGCCAAAATCTGTTTCTACACATACAAATAGGAATTGTAGACACATTTTGTGGATAACATTTTTTGATTTAATTTTGATTTTTGCTCGCAGTTGAATGGTTTCAAGAATTTTTTTACTATTAATCATTTGTTTGCACACATTTGAATGGATATCATATCTACCAACCCCTCCGCTCGGGCAGGATATGACACAAGGTCAGTTTTTAAGCGGAGTTTAACAGGTTTGAATTCAGAGTTTTCTTTCTCCTAGACTAGTTTCTTCACCAAGGCTGAAGAACCCAGTCTGTCCTACTATTTACCCATAGCTGGAGGGAGAATAATTGGATTCATACCTTTCCCAAGGGTATTAGTGCTATGTGAAATGCAATCAGTCTCGTTCAGGATTTAAACTCGTGTCACCATGTCTATTTCCTAAAACGATAACCATTACACCACGGGCACATCACCAATAATATCTGTTTGTCTAACTGTCCTGACTGTAATCCTCTTGATCAATATGTATAGGATGCATATGAGCGAGAAACCAACAATTTCCATGCAGCACCAAATATGAACTGAAGGCAAGGATAATCGCCGTGTCCATTTCCTACGACGATAACCATTACATCACGGGCACCTCCACTGACTGAATGGATATACTTTTATGATGCGTAAGTGTAGTTTGCAGATACTTTGATTTTTAAATGAAAACTAATTTGTTTGCATACTATTATTGCTATTGTTTCTACACAGATTAATAGTTTCAATTATTGCTATCTAACACTAATAATTCTATTCCATATTAATCATTTGTTTGTAGACAGTGAAGTGGTTACAACTATCACTATTTAACAGTAATTATTCTATTCAACACTTAATTCATTTACATACAGTCAAATAGTTTCAAGTATTCCTATATAGTACCAATAATTCTAATTAAAGAGTTTCAAGTATTGCTATTTAACACTAATAATTCTATTTAACATAACTCGTTCGTTTTCTCACAGCTAAATGGTTCCAAGCATTGTAATGTTTTCCCAGTCGGCTGGGGCTGTAGTATACACCGACTGCACCTTTAAAGAGGGATAAAACCACCCTCAAAGAGTGTCCTGTATATGACACTAAACAATCTGATGGTGAGATTCCAGTGATGCCAGAGCTTTGGGAATATGAGCCCCCCTTCATTGCCATCGCTCCCAGGTCCAGGTAAAAACCTGATAGGACCCTATCTATTGGTTAAATAGAACTAAACTGCATACTTATGCTAAACTGAATTGTTTGAATTAGAACTGTTTGACGAAACTGAATAGCTTGAAATAGAAATGTTTTTGACAATTAAACTGTATATGTGCATTTAAACTGCGTACTCACGCTAAACTGAATTGTTTGGAATGGAACTGATTATTTGTATAAAAATGGATTTGGCATTAAATAACCGACAAAGGTTGATATGCCCTAAAACCCAAACAACCAACATGCAATGTATCACTAACAATTCAATTAAATATCAGTCATTTGTTTACACATAATTAAATGCTCAAACAGTTTTATTTCTAATAATTCAATTTAGCATGTCATTTGTTTGTATACATTTCAAATGTCAAACAGTTCTATTCAACCCACAGAGTGGACCTGGGAGTAATGGCAATGAAGGGGTACTACACATTCCCTAAATCTCCTGGACTGGAGCCTCACCATAAGATGGCTTTGTGTCATATCCAGCACACACATTGGAAGGGTCTTATCTTTCCATAGATATATAGTCGGTGTATTCTACGACTCCAGCCAACAAGGCTGCAATGAGTATAGACATCAAACAAAGCTCTCTATCAAACCATAATATTATATATAGATCTGTTTCGTTCTATCAGAACTCATCAGTGTGGCTAGACAGTATCTTCCCGTAGCTGGGATCGAAACCCGGTTGACTCAAACGTCAATCCAAGCTTCTAACCATTCAGCCACGAGGAGATATTAGCTGCGAAGTAAATTTTAAACGGTTATGAATCACAATTACTATTGTTTACATACATCCGTTCAACGGTAGCCGAGACCTCAATTCAAACGAAGAGGCTTGCAATAGCCGCTAATGGCAACACGATTACTTCTTCGCTAGAGAACTCAACCCCACGGGAGTAGGGGAGTATATATATCTCTATAGTCATCTATATATATATATATATATATATATATATGTATAAGAAATATATATATATATATATATATATACATATATATATATGTATAAGAAATATATATATATATATATATAAGAAAATTCTTAGGAAGAGTTAAAAAGGTTTTCAAAGAAATTGATCTGCAACTATTCAGATTCTGACAATTTGTCAAATCCTCTAAGGATTGTTGTACAAAAAATCTCGACTTTTGTTTGTAGATTTCTCTAAGGAATGTGATTCTATTCACAGATGGATCAAGTACTTTTTAATCTACCTAAATTAGATTTAAAAAGTATCTGCCTAAATTACATACTACAAATGCCAATAGACCTGATAAAATAGATCTAATGACCTCACTAAAAAGTTAAAAAAAACAGATGATATCTTGCTAAAACTTTCACACGTGTAAACTATGCGGATGATCTAGAACTTCTCACAAATACACTAGCACAAGCTAAATGTCTTCTATATAGCCTTAAACCGGCATTGGTCTCTACATGAACTCGGATAAAACAGAGTTTAAGTGTTTTAAACAAGATGGAGTCGTCTCCACATTAGACAACGAGCCTCTAAAATTAGTAGACACTTTCACATACCTCAGTAGCAATATCTCATCTACTGAAAGTGATGTCAACATATGCATAGGAAAGGCATGGAAAATTATTTACAGATAATCGACCATCTAATCCCTCAGTTAAAATAAAACAGGAATTTTTCAAAGTTGTAGCAGTGTCAGTACTATTGTATGGCTGCACCACCAGGACCTTAACCGATCACTTGGAGAAAGAGCTATATGGGAATTACACAAGGATGCTGCATGTCATTTTGAGCTACTTCTGGAAGCAGCACTCAACAAAATAGCAGCTATACGGGCACTTGCCTCCGATCTCACAAACCATCTTAGTAAGACAAACATGCAATGATGAACTTATAAGCAAAGTTCTATGTGGACTCTCACACATTAGTATTGGCCGATAGGCCAACACTGATGTGTCCATGATCTATATTCATCAGCTCTATTCGGACACTGGATGTCGTCAGGAGGACCTGCTGGGAACGATTGATGAGAGAGACGGATGGTGTGTGGGTGTATATGAGAGAGTCAAAGGAATCAATGTTATGATTATATATGTATATATCATCGTCATCATCATGTGCTGCTTGCATGGATTTCCCTAACTCTCTCTTGCCATCCGTCCCTATCATCCATCGCTTCCGGCAGGTCTTCTAGACTACGTACTGTGTCCGTACAGACCTGTTGTAGATGAGTTCTAGCTGGTCGTCCTACACTTGCGCGTCCGTGTGAAAGGGTCCATAGGAGAACGTCGCTTATGAATCCGTCCTTGCTCCTCCAGCTATGTCCCGCATGTCTTGTTCGTCAAATTAGGATGGTCTATCAGATGGGTGGTAGGTGGCCATACAACTGCTGCTTTGTGGGGTGTTGCTTCCAGGATTGTTAAATACTGCTTGTAGCATCCTTGTGCAATTGCCATCAAGCTTTTTCTCGATACACTTAGTCAGCGTCCAAGTGTTGCATCCATACAGTTGTATGGACATGACCGCTGCTTGGAAAAAATTGTGTTTTATTTTATCGGATAGGTCTGACTTCCATATGACCGATAGCCTATCGATAGCAGTCAATGCCTTCGTAGACATACACCCATAAATACACACGCACACACACATATTTCTATATAACATGTTAAGTCGTCTGTGGTACAAAGTTAAAATTTGCTTGACCATATATCCTTCTTTTCTTTCATTTTTGTTTTTTTACGCAAAAAGAATGCATTAAAAAATAGACAGGAGAATATACATCATCTTAAAACCTTAAATTTTTTTCTACAGTCTATTCTAAAATTAGGCAGAAATAATATTTTAAGAAAAAAGAAAAGACCATTCTAATAATATCGAAGTTTGCTCTGAGATTAATTTTTTTTTTTTTCTTTCTTCCAAGAAGAACGCTCACATACGCAAGTCTAAACAAAAAGATAGAAGAGAGAGAGAAAAAAAAAAAAAACAGCCTAAAGCCAAATGATTTATAGCTTGAAAATAAATATTCAAATTTATTTTCCCCTCACTTGTTCATAAAATAAATATCACATACACACACACACACACACACACACACACACGAACATAGACACAAATCTACATTTGATGCCACTTATTTCAAGATGAAATATGGCTTATGATTTTGCCATTTTCATTTTGATAAATATCAACTTTAAAATTTTTTCCACCAGATGAAATTCGGAAGAAAAATTCAGTCACTTATTTTTCACCTGGAGTCAATAATTCTACTTTTAAAATTGTTATTCAATACCGTCCATGTCAACAACAATAATCTGATGTCTGTCTGAAAAGCCTTTTGCCATTTGCCAAGAACCGGTTGTGCAGCCTTGATATTACTTGCCTCCAAGTTATAGAAAGAAGTGTAACACTCAATGTCAAATCTCGTTATGCTTACTAACTTTGTAAAAAAATAGGAGGGTACGAAACCACATCAACGGCTTACTCCACAGTCGTTGTAGTGGATAAGTTGGATGACCACTTTTAACTAATTGGAAGCACATAGATATTACAAAATTTTCTCTATCCGTTTTTATTGTAAGGCATATGGACACAAAAAATAAATACTTTTGAAACATTCCGATAATAAAAAATTAACGTTTGTGTTTTTTTGTTTTTTGGTGTTTTTTTTTTTTTCAAAAATGGAATTCATTACAGTAACGTATAATTCTAGTTTTACAGTACTGATTTAAAAACATATGTGAATTTTCTATGCCTTCTTAAACAGATGCTCTTCTGTGTGGTTACTTTGAGTGAACGTGTGTACTGTATGACCATCAAATTCAGAATGTCATCTCTTGTTTTTTTTTTTCTTTTTTGCAAAACATTGCATTATATACATACCAACAGTCAAGATTTAACTCCCTATGACTGGTGAATTTTCTCAAAGCTAAAATTCTAATTTAAACAGAGACGATTTCTGACCAGAGATAAAATAAAGGATGAAGATGAACACAATGTTGTAGCCGATGGTAATCCGAAAGAGAACTTGGCCCACTCATTTGAAAAATGAAAGGTATACGGAAAGAAGTGTGTGAGAAGATGCAGAGATTAATTAAGAATAAAAAAAAAAATGCAAAAATGCAGCACTTTCACAGAAGCCCTCTGATAGGAAGCAAGAACAGCGCATGCCTAAATAAAGAGGGTTCTGGGCGCTGAAAAGAAATTCATCACTTCAACCGTTACCACTGAAATTGAAAGTACCTCTTTCTCTCGGCTGCTGGTAGGTTAAAACATTTGCGCATTAATTCCTGGGGTTAGTGGCAGGTCGTGAGTCCTGTTAGCCAACCGCTTCTGCCGAACATACCTTACTGAAAACACCTACCGAACAAACGGCGAGCTTCAGGCTCCAAACACCCGCCTCGGCTAACATGCCTCACTGAAAACACCCACTGGATACAAACTTTAAACTCTTAATCCACCAAAAAATGACTCGAATACATTTCAACACCTTGTCTGGGAAACGTAGCTACTTCTACTGGTTCAGAAAAAAAGTTTCTGTCACGGAATAGCCGTGAGACCCAAAAATAAAGTTTGGAGGATAAAAAGGTATCCCTGTGGAGTCAGATATCAAAAACTACAATGTCATCCCTAGAGAACCCAGTAATTGACTAACACCGACAAGGACAACTACTCGTGAAACACGAATAAATAAACTACAACAAATCCTTTACAGTCCCTTAAAAACTAATTTCCCATGTAAGCTATTTTTATAGGTTATTTAATGCCAAAGCCAGTTGTGGTACTATTTAACCCATAGCTGGAAGGATAAGGGGGTTGATACCTTTCCCAACGGTATTTGCCCGAAAGTGAACGTAATAGCGCGACTGGAGTACGAACTCGCGTATTACGATTCCGCAGTCCATCGCTTTAACCAATACACTACGAGGACACCCCCAAAAACCTGATGAGGAATAGTAAAATGGCTTATAGCAGTTACAAGAGCACATGTTAAAAACACAAATATGCAACAATTACACGTTCGCAGGGTCATCATTTCTCATAATTCTACCTCGGTCATTTCCCTCTCAATCTCCTCATCTCCTGTATAAGTTTCACTATTCCTCGCTTGATCTCATAATTTCTCGGTCACTCTAACCATTTCCCCCTCAGTCTCATAATTTCTCGGTCAGTCTCACCATTTCCCTCTCAGTCTCATTGTTCTCGGTCACTCTAACCATTTCCCCCTCAGTCTCATAATTTCTCGGTCGGTCTCACCATTTCCCCCTCAGTCTCATTGTTCTCGGTCACTCTAACCATTTCCCCCTCAGTCTCATAATTTCTCGGTCACTCTAACCATTTCCCCCTCAGTCTCATATTCCTCGGTCAGTCTCACCATTTCCTTCTTAGTCTTATATTTCTCGGTAAGTCTCAACGTTTCCCCCTCAGTCTCATATTTCTCGGTCACTCTAACCATTTCCCCCTCATTCTCATATTTCTCGGTCACTCTAACCATTTCCTTCTCCGTCTCATATTTCTCGGTCACTCTAACCATTTCCTTCTTAGTCTCATATTTCTCGGTAAGTCTCACCATTTCCCCCTCAGTCTCATATTTTTCGGTCACTCTAACCATTTCCCCCTCAGTCTCATATTTCTCGGTCACTCTAACCATTTCCTTTTCAATATCATCATTTTCTGTGATTTCCAGAAAAGATTATCTTTATTTTTGAAATCATTTACAAAACAAAATTCTTTTTTTTTTCATTCTCTCTCTCTCTCTCTCTATATATATATATATATATATATATGTTTGCCTGGAACGAATCACTCGGGAAGACATTCTTTTTAAGTAATGAATATCTAATCTTTTTTTTTAATCAAGAAATCCGTAACGAAATCAGTTGTTCGTAAAATTACTTTTTTTTTCATGTAATGAAAGAAGCTCAAATAAAATGGCATAATATAATAATATCTATTATCATATTTTCTCACTCTGATCATTTCATCTTATTTTCCACTCTCTTTATTTCCGTTTCAGTCTAATCATTTCACTTTAGTCTCACTTATTTGCATCATTTCCTCAGATAACTATATATAAGATATAATTTTCAGGTCATTTGATGACACTCCTGTTCAGCCACAATGAACAGCCATACTACAATTCGCGCGTGTGTGTATTTTTGTAGGTAAGTCAAACTTTGATCATTAAGGGTTTTCGGACTATTGTCTTCATCTTTATTGTTATTTCCACAGCGTTTCGGCTGATACGTCCTTCAGCCTTTTTCAAGTGTTTGTTGAACTCGAGAACCTTAACAGAACTTCGAACTACGTCCTTTATTGAATCCACAGGGATCGCCTGTTCTGATTCCGTTAGCCATAACCGGGTACAAGTGTTAAGTATTCCTGTATTGTTACTCACCTGCAGTCAGGATTGAACCTGCAACCTCCAGATGATTGTCTCCTTAGAAGCTTAGGGAACCAACGCCTATAACCGTTACGCTATGTGTTCAGCCACAATGAACAGCCATACTAAATTACGTGCGCGTGTGTATTTTTGTAGCTAAGTCAAACTATTTTCTCTTTCAATGTCATCATTTTTTCTCAGCATGAAAATGAAGAAAGTGTTTATTTTATATAAATATTTAATTTTCAAAAAATCTCATTATTTGTTAATGCACTCAATACTTCTACATTGATCACATAAATTAAGTCTTATGGCGGGAAACTTTCAGTTTGAAATTTAGCATTGAGGACTTAAGAATACTGTGGGCGTCAGCGGTCGTGTCGATACTGCTATATGGATGCACTACATGGACGCTAACTAAACGGATGAAGAAAAAGCTTGACGGCAACTACACAAGAATGCTGCGGGCAATATTGAACAAGTCCTGGAGGTAACACCCCCAAAAGCACCAGCTATACGGCCACCTACCACCCATCACGAAAACTATCCAAGTTAGACGAAAGAGACATGTGGGACACTGCTGGAGAAGTAGGGACGAGCTCATAAGGGATGTACTCTTGTTGACTCCATCACATGGCCGAGCAAAGGCGGGGCGACTAGTTCGAACCTACATACAGCAGCTCTGTATAGATGCGGGATGTAGCCCTAAGGACCTGCCGGAAGCGATGGACGATGGGGAGGGGTGGCGAGAGAGGGTCAGGGATATCTGATGGCGTGATATCATGATGATGATGATGATATATGTATGGTTGTGTGTGTGTGTTTCTACTTTTAATTGTTTTCAGAAAAATTGCATTAGAAAAATTAAAAGCAGAAAACTGGCAGGCCTTGACGAAATATTTGGAAAACAAAAAGAAATTTGATGATAAATTCTCAGATTCTGATTAATCGTCGAATCATCGAAGGAGTACGTCCGTGAAATTTCAAGACACCTCTATAGTTTGTAGATTTTTTCAAGGCATTTGATTCCATACACAAAAGAAAGATGGAGCAAATACTTTTAGCATGTGGTCTCCCCAATGAAACTGTCACCGCTATGATAATATTCCATAAAAGTACGAAAGCAATAGTTCATTCAACCGATGGTGACATTTATTTCTTTATCATTGTCACTTGAGTCTTGCAATGAGATACATTAACACCTTTTTCTATTATCTGCATAGATTACGTACTTTGAGCGTCAATAAATCTAATGAAAGAAAACATTTTCACATAAATAAGTCGACGATATCCCACAGAAATTTTTATCGATGCAGACTACACAGATGATCATGCGCTTCTCGCAAATATACCTACTCAAGCCGAATATCTGTAACATAGCATTGAGCAAATGGATCCCAAGAGGAGTGGGTAAAATGAAACCCCCAATAGGACAGACCAAAGGATAATGACCCAAACATACGAACAACAGACCAAGGACACGCTCACACAAGAGGACTTCCATGCGAGCTTCCAGAAGTTGTTGGAAGGGTACAACAAATGCATTGCAGCCGGAGGAGATTACTTCGAAGGGGACTAGAGTTTCATGTGTGTACTATCAATAAAAATGCTCATACGAAAAAAGTCTGGAAACTTATCTAATGATCCTCGTATATGAAACCGTGTAGATTCACCAAGTAGTTACAAGTAACAGAACTGTTGTCTTGAAAGCTCCATAAAGAAAAGTAATATTTTTCTTCAGAAGATGCCTGGATGACCCAAATAATGGCTCAGAACTCGGCCACATTGGAAGCCTATTTAATCTGAAGGCTCCAAATACAGAATTCAACATGAACGAACTGAAGTTGAGCGAGGTCCAGAGAGTAATAAAATCAACGAAGTCAGCCTCGGCTCCAGTTTCAAACGAAATACCCTATCATGTCTACAAACGATGCCCACAACCTCTCCACTAAAGGTGGCGACAACGGAAATTAACATGGTGAAAATGCAGAGTTGACGGACAGGGAAAAACTCGGAGGGTATATGGATTCCAAAAGAAGAATGCTCTGAAAATTTTAGTAATTTAGACGTATATCCCAATTAAACACAAAGTTTAAGATATTTTTCAAGATTCTGTCAGGTCATCTCACCAACTTCTTGTTTAAGAAATCCGTTGAAAAGTGTAGAATTTCTGGCACGCCAGGATACTCAGAACTTACAAGAGTGGTTACACAACTATTGAAAGACATGAAAGTAAGCAGCGGCAATTTAATAGTCTTATGGTTGAACCTAAAAAATTCTTATGGCTCAGTCTCACACAAATTTGTAAAAAAGGAGCTGATGAAACACCATATACTCAATAAAATCAACGACCTCATCATGAGTTATGATAATACTTTGAGATAAGACAGAGAGCTTAACTTCGAATTGGCATTGGTTGGAAAGAGAGATAATTACAGGCTGCAACATATCAGCCACCATCTTTGTCCTTGCCATGAACATGATAACAAAATCAACTGAAAAAGAATGTCGAGAACCTGTTACAAAAACGAAAATGGGGGTGATATAATTATTACGACATCTTCAGCGACTGAAGAAGGGTAGTTACTTAGGGTTTGAAGGTCTCATTTCGTCGGCTAGGAAGAGTTTCAATCTATCAAAATCAAGATCACGAGTGTTGAAGAAAGGCAATACAGCGAAGAAAGAAAAAAAACACGATTGATCCAGAGAGAATATCCCTACGTTATCCGCAAAATCAATAAATAAACCTGGTAAAAAAAAACTTCGATCACACCCTAAGGGACACTGCAGCAATTCAGGAAGCGATCGAAGACCTCCAAACCTGGCTAACGAAGGTTGATAAATCTGAATTACCCGATCGCTTCAAACCATGGATATGTCAACACACATTTCTTCTGGAAGTCCTTAGGCTGCAAACAATTTATGAATTTTCAATATGCATGGTAGGATGCATGGAAAGGAAAATCAGTAGTTATCTAAGAAGATTGCGTGGACTGGCTAGATGTCTTAATTAAACAGCTCTATACTGAAATTCTACGGAGTGGTAGCAATTGATAGGGCCCTATCTATGGGTTAAATAGAACTAACAACATTCTTATGCTAAACTGAATTGTTTGATTAACCTGAATGGCTGGAGATAGAATTGTTTTTGACAATTAAACCGTACTTACATTTAAACTGCGTGCTTATACTTAACTGAATTATTTGTAATAGAACTGTTTTTGGCATTAAAACTGTATTTACCATTAACTGAATTGTTACATATAACTGCTTGAGTAGTTTGAGGTAGAAATGTTTTTGACAATTAAACTGTGTGCTTATGCTAAACTGAATTGTTTTAAATAGAACTGATTATTTACATAAAAATGGATTTGGCGTTAAATAACCTACAAAGGTTGATATGCCATAAAACCCACCAAACCAAACCAAACAGAAATTCTAAAGAGTTACAACTCCCATTCAGTGGGCCACAGGAAAAATGTACGGCCACTTGAACAATTATTGAAATGTAGTATAAAAACCACCCTTAAGTAGCTGAAGCAGGTATTGAGATCCACTCAGGTAGATAATGGAGTGCCACAGAACAATTGAGTATACCGGAAGAACGTTTGCTACAAAAACACTAAGTTGCTAATGGATGACCAGTTCTGGGTTATTTTCCGAGATTGCAAATAGAAATAGTCCAAGAAAAAGAATGAGGTCACTTGATTCAAGAAGAAATTCGGATAGACGCAGGAGAAAAAAGAATGACTAAAATCATCGGGATAAGCCAACAAGGAGTCTGGACAAGATAGAAGGTTATATACAAAGCATAAAAGGAAAAGATCGGATATATAGCGCACCGACCACAACTGCCTGTATACGATATGTTGCCAAGCCCTACAAATATCTCCACCTCTAACAGAATCACTATCTTGTCCACATTGTGCAAGAGAGGCACATTGCAACGGATGCTCCAAAGTTTTGATAGACGGTCATTATTGCTGGCACTACGAACAGGTTTTAAAAGCAATAGCAGACACTCTTGACACTGCTATCCGCTCTAAGGTTGTAAAACTAGACAACAGACGATAAATTTTGTCAAAGACGGGCAAAAACCCCATCCACAAAAATAGTTTACATTAGATATACTGTCATCAGCTGCAGATTAGTAGGTAAGAATAGATCTTGGTTACCAATTAAAATTTTCAAACTGTAAAAAGCAAGAAATATCGTTGGAATTTACTGATCTTTGGGGAGAAAATGCAAAAGTGGCCTATAAAATGAAATGGTTAGAATATCAATTGTAGTGAAACAGTGCAGAATACAATGTTAGAAAAGTTGCTGCATATGAAGAGAAGTAGGCTGCGGAGGGATTGTTGCAAAATCATTATGTAAAGCCCTAATAAAATTCGGTTTGATTGGAAAGCAATCAAAAACAAAGCAAAACAAAAAAGCAGCAAGATGGTTGCGGATAAAGAAGGGAAGTTCGTGCGCTCGAAAGTAAATACCTCACATTTTTTCCTCGGCATCAAATGATATGACTCAATTTTTTTCCGGAGTTTTGGTCGAATATGGATTCTCCCTTTAGATATCAATACTCCAAAGTACCAGAGTGGCAGTATCTTTTAGGGTCCCAACAATGGGTGAAATAGCTTGGATTTTTTTAAAAATTTCATGTCAGATCAAAACCAATTACTAAACAGTTATTACTGGTAGATAATGATAGATGAGTACTACAGTTAAAATGTTGTGTGATCGTTTATCTTTTTAATGAAAAATTAATTGGAACAAAATTGTGACTAGTAAGTCACGTGACTTGTGACTGGTCTCTACTTAAAAAAAAGCAAGAAAAATTTTAGATTAAATAGGAAAATACTTGTTTTGAATAGTTAATGATTATTTAACCATAAATTAAAACCTAGTCAGTTATTGATTTTTTTTTTTTTTTGTATCAGATAAAAAACAATTACTACACTGTCGTTACTAGTAAATGATTATGGTCGTTTGATCAACAATGACGAGTGAAATTAATTGAATTCAAACAGGTAGAGAAAATAACTTATTTCAATTACTTAGCTCTTAAGTTAAAAAATAAGAACCTCGTTATTCAGGGATTTTCAGTACTTTGTTCTCCTGAGCGGACAAGTTTTAACGCGTAAAATGGGTTGGGTAGTTAAAATAAATCTCTCCAACAGAAAAAAATAACCTACCAGATTTAGCGTCGATTTATCCAGGGAAAGAAAAGGCGCCAAATATTTATTATGTAAATAATTTTACATAAATTTGGCTCAGGGCCGCAACAAGGGAGGATAAAAGCTGGTCATCACTCTCCCAATTTTAACTTAACTAGTTCCATTTACTGACCTAAAATATACGATAATAATCCTTCCATCACATTTATTGTAAAAAATCTGCAGACACCAAAACATACGAGTCACTTCATGATAATTTAATCTAATTTACATAAATTTGTGTGGAAGGAGGGAATGATGTAAATTTTCATTTACAAGAAAAAGAAATCCCTAACAAAATGCAAAGGTATATATATATATATATATACAATTTGGGTAAATAATACCTTTGGAAAGGTATGAATCCAACAACGCTCCTCCAGCTATGGGTAAATAGTTGGACAGACTAGGTTTTTTAACTTTGGTATGGCAACCGGTCTAGGAGAAGGAAAACTCAGAATTCAAACTTGTTAAACTCAGCTTAAAAACTGACCTTATGCCAGATCCTACGCGTGCTGTGGGGTTTATATATATATATATATATATATATATATATATATATATAGATTTATATATTTAATGCCATGAAATTTAGTTTTCGACTCCTGATATTGAGCACTCTCCATATTATATTGCACTTGGTTCCCCACAAACCCACAAAGTGATTTAGTGGCAACCAACACTGTTATATATATATATATATATATATATATATATATATATATATATATATATAATACGATAAAAATAAGATGATTACTGTGTTATATAGCGGAAAAACTAGTTCATCAGTCAAAAAAGTGCTGTGGAAAAAAATTACCTCCAATCTCGAGAGAACTCGACTCTCTGTAATCTAATAAGTGTGGGAAGGAGGAGCAATGGAAAAAAACTCTAACAAAGTTAATCGCTTCTTCTAAAAGCGGGTTAAAACCTTTACCTGAGATGAGTTGTCAATGAATCTTTAAAAGGCTGAAAATCCTTCATTTACCGGCAATATCTAATGAAAATTCAAGGTCAGTCACGTTCACTCGACACAAACATGCAATTTCCACACACCTTAAGCTGAATTTAAACGAAGAGAAATCAGTCTCTCAGTTGTCCAGTCAGCTAGGACTATAGAATACACCGACTGCATCTCTGCGGAGGGATAAGACTTCCCCCGCAACAAATGTCTGGGATATAACACTAAACAATCTGATTGTAAGGTTTCAGTAATTCTGGAGCTTTGGGGAATGCGGAGTACGCCTTCATTGTCTTCGCTCTCAGATTCACTCTAACCCTGAGTGATAGCACCTGATAGGGTGCTATCTATGGGTCAACTAGAACAGTTTGACATTTAAAATGAAGGTAAAGAAATGACTAATATTTAATTGAATTGTTAGTGAAACATAGCAATAGTGGGAACTATTTAACTTTGTTGACTTATGTTTATATATCATATATATGTAATATATATGAATAAACCGGATTTGGCATTAAATAACCTATAATGGTTGATATGCCATAAAACAAAACCAAATCAGTCTCTTGGACAAGCTAAGGGTTTGTAGCGGAAAGAATTTCGTATTTTTGTTTGGCGCGTAATTTAAATCGACCGTTAGGGTCGACGCATAATTTCACCCAATCAGGATGACTTATCCTATTCAACTCGGACTTTCTTTCTGGGCAACACAAATTGGGGAAGCCGTCAAACACCTCTTTTTTTCGCAGAACTTCTTCGTTCAGGACAGACGTCTTACAGTCTACTCTTCAATAGCAGCAGCATCGACACAATGAGGAAAGCTATCTAATTTATGGACCCCTTGCGTCTATTCTCTTAGACCAAGGGTTCCCAGTTGAATATGAATTAGATGAACTCAATACGCCACACACAGGAACAACTCTTAGTCGCCTACCAAAATTAGCTATGTCGACTACGATGCAAAATTTCGCTCCGACACCAAGCTACTTCACCTCTGGGCAACATTTTCTGGAGACATTCACGCTTCTCCCCGAAACAACCAGAACCACAAACTCACGGTGACTACAAACGTTTCTGTCCTCAAACAGCAAACACGACTTTTGCTACACTTATGGCGAACATATCTCCCTCACACATTCAGCAATGCCTTAACTTAGCGATGCACTTTTCGCTCAGGCATTTAGCTGCTAAAATGCTTTCTCAACTCTATCATGACTTCATTTCGTTTCCTTACTTCTTTCCTTCCTACGAGACTTGCAGCATAAACGTAAACCTTTTATTCCATGCTGCCATTAAAACCTTCATATAAAACCTTACGGCATCTTCTTACTTCTTCACCTTCCTTTATTTTCCAACAACAATTAGCGAGGGAATAACAACACGCACAAGAATACATTTCTTCGCTAAAGATTTAAAGACTTGCCTTTGTGAAATATTTTCAGTCTCATTATGAATAATCACACCTTTCATAATGCCGAGTAAGCAGAGACACAAATAGTGTTACTTCCTATCCAGCGATATAACTACATTGCAACATACAGAAGTAGCTTCCGGAACAAAGAAGTTTCTATGCAGCACGCAAACCACGAAGCCTTCAAGAAGCTTACTAAACTGCCTTCAAAACGGGCAATGAAAGAAGACGTGCGCGACTGACTTATCCATATCACTGTACCGAGCGCTTTCTGGTGAAGTCACTAGAAGCCCGTTGAAAGGCATCTTCCTGACCCAGAAGGTGTTACGCCAGATAAGTCATGCCTCGTCATTATTGAGGCAATTCATCCTGGGAGTCACCAACCATAATAAACGACTCTCCTCCTTCGTGGCCAAGTCGACTGGGGCTGTAGAATACACCGACTGCATCTCTGCGGAGATGTAAGACTCCCCCAACGAATGTTCTAGATATGACACTAAATAATCTGATTGTGAGGCTTCAGTAATGCTGGAGCTTTGGGGAATGTGGAGTATCCCTTCATTGACATCACTCCTAGGTCCACTCTGTCCCGTTGTGGTAGCATCTGAAAGGGTCCTATAAATAGGTTAAAAAGAGGTGTTTGACATTTAAACTGTATTTATGCTAAACTGAGTTGTTAGGGATAGAACTGTTTTTACATTTAACTGTGTGTAAACAAAAAAAAAATGTTTACTTATTCTAAACTGAATTGTTTGAAATAGAACTAATTTTTACGTTTAACTGTGTATTCGTATTTGATAGAAATAAGTGAAACCATTTAACTGTGATTAAAAAAATTACCTCGGGCTTGTTTAAGAATTTTATCTACAAAATGCGTTTAGAAATCATATATTTGATATATACGAGGATCTTTAAATAAGTTTCCAGACTTTCTTCGTATGGGCACTTTTCTTGATAGTACACAAATGAAACACTAGTCCCCTTCGAAGTAATCTCCTCCGATTGCAATGAATTTGTTGTACCGTTCCAACAACTTCTGGAGGGCCCCATGGAAGTCCTCTTGTGTGAGCGTGTCAATGACTTTCGCCACGGCCTCTTTCAATTGTCTCATAACGACAGCCTCTAAGTTTTTCCTTGAGCTTAGGGAATAAGCAAAAGTTACAGGGAGCAAGGTCTGGACAATAGGGAGGATGATGAACTGTCTTGATGCCCATCTTGGTCAAATAGTCTGTGACAAGGATGGAGTTGTGGATTGGTGCATTGTCCTCGTGGAAATGCCATTGACCCGATTTGAAGAGTGCTGGCCTCTTCCAATGGAATCTCTTCCTGAACTCCATTAAAACTTCAACATAGTAACCCTTTGGCCAATCAACTCTGGTGTATTGACTTCCTTACTCCTCCCACACCTCTCATCATCCCTCACAGACTCCATGCCTTCCTTGTATCTCTTATGCCACTCAAAATCTGATGCTCGATTCATGCAAGATGCTCCCAAAGCAGTCTGGAGCATTCCATACGTTTCTGTGGCGTTTTTGTCCAAGTTTAAAACAGAATTTTATTGCATATCGTTCTTCCTCACGTCCAGATTGCATTTTTGAAATTTACCAGCTGTGACAATTAGGCTTTAGTAGGGTGTATTCCAATTCCTGCTGTAGGTGTTCATTTAAATGTGAAATCATAAAAATTGGTCTGTAATTTTATAAGATGTATAGCAATAACATACTGAATTTTCAAGAGTCTACGACAATTTTAAATGCCTGTACCAAAGAGGTCTGGAAAGTTATTGAATGCATGTTTAAAAAGGATTCGGTATTGAATGACCTACAATGGTTAATATGCCATAAAACTAAACCAAATCTTCTTCTTCTTCGTCTCACTGAGCTCCTCAATTAATTCGTTTCAAACGGCCACTCCACTCTAACATTTGATATAATACTTTACTCGATAATTGGCAAGTTTCAGAGAGACAAGTCTGCAACCGAGAAAAAAACCCTCTTAGAACATGTCGATATTCACGATAAAAGAAGTTCTCTTTTAAAGGCAATCGCCGAGTTTCCACATTTCTCAAGGTCAATGAAGGCCTTCTTGGTGTCTTCCTTCCAAAATTCGCCGCCCTCAACATGTTGTGCGCAAATCTAGATAGGGAAACTAAAGCGCAACGTGTGCCGTCGTACTCACATTCAGACTCCCTTCAGAAGTGGAAAAGTAATAGATCTTGTGGGGTACCAAGAGAACCCGTTTGCTCCAAACAAAGTGAAACAGGGCTCATTCTATATTAACTAGGACGGCGCATGAGAGAATAATTACTGTCAGTAAAGAACTAGGGGATATATATATATATGTGTGTGTGTGTGTGTGTGTGGTATTCTAAACTCTTCTCCATCCCTGACAAATAAACTTTTAACTTATCTTTCTTTGACTCCTTTTCGTTAACCTCCCTTGTGACTACTCTTCTATGTAAAAATAATGTAAACATTTATTCACAATTAAAGCCTCCCGTTCCTCCTTAATACTTCAATATATTTTTTTGTCTCGGCCCTACTCTAAGTTTGCTACAACTGCGGTCTCCTATCCCAAAAAACAACCTCAAGTTTATCACGCTGCGAATGTATCTTCACACACTCACACATACACTAAACACCACTTACACGTCCACACACAATAATACGCAACTATAACCCCCCCCACACACACACACTCACAATTCCAACGGTTTTTGTATATTTCGGTTTCTTCATTTCTTTCCGTTATCTGCTTGATGATTATTGTTTTGTAAAAACTTCATAAAAACCCAGGGGTCGCTGACAAACTTCCATGGCATTAGATATATAAATATAATATATATTTATTATTAATATATATATATATATATATATATATGTGTGTGTGTGTGTGTGTGTGTGTGTGTTAACTGAATTGTTGGAGTTCATTTGTTTGCACAAAGTTAAATGCTTTCAATTATTGTAGCAGAAGGAATTTTCGTATTTTTGTTTGGCGCATAATTTAAATCGACACATATTTTCACCCAATCAGGATAACTTATCCTATTCATCCCGAATCACATTTCTGGGCAGCGGTAATTAGGGAAAGCCGTCAAACACTCTCTTTGGCTGAACAACTTCGTTCAGTGCAGACGTCTCACTGGCTGCTCTTCAATAGCAGCAGCAGCAGTAGCATGGGCACAATGAGGGAAGCTATCTAATTTATGGATCTCTTGCATCTATTTCTCTTAGACCATGGGTTCCCAGTTGAATATGAATTAGATAAATTCAATACGCCACACACAGGAACAACTTTACGTCACCCCCCAAAATTAGCTGTGTCGATTGCGATGCAGAATTCCGCTCCGACACCTAGCCATTATTTTAGATCAAAGAAACATTTTCTGGAGACACGCACGCTTCTCCCCGAAACAACCAGAGCTGCAAACAAACGGTGACTTCAACGTTTATTTCCTCAAACAGCAAACATGTGTGGGGATTTAGGAATTAAAAGTAAAACTCCCAACCGGATATTGACTCGTCGGCTGCCAGATACAAAATGTATAAACGCGTCGCCACGCATAAGGCTCCATGCATCCATCCGGTTAAAATCAGAAAAAAGAAAAATAATAAAATGTAAAGTGACCAATGAGAAGCGGTCGCGCCAAAATTAGAAGGATTTTGGAGTGGCGAATTTGGAGCCGGTGAAGAGAGATAAATACTCAGGTTTTCTGTGAACCGACCTCTTTTCGGGTAGTGACGTCGAACCGACAACACCGATTTTACTATCTGGTGTTTTGGACACCACGCTATGTTTTGGGACGTAGCGTTGGTTAGTCCATTCACCAAGTAAATAAAGGAAAGTATGAAAGAAGTGTTTTCGTCTTTTATCTGTTTCTATCTTTCCTTTTTGTATATTTCTTATGGACCTTCTTTGGGCAAGGCATTGTACCAGCCAGTCAACGTGGGGTAAAATAATATAACCAAAATATGGAGTCAGATATCTTACGGCAACACAGCCTTGCCCTTAGCCACTGACCTCCTAAAAAACCTTTAAACTCCACATTGGTGACCTCGACGCTAAAAACCCTTCAAACCCCACATTGGTAACCTCGACGCGAAAAAACCTTTAAACACCACATTGGTGAACCCCGAACACGTGAATGAACACCCAGAATAAAGAAGACATCCCAACAAGAAATTTTAAAAAGAAAAAAACAACAAAAACATCCTAAACTGGAGACAGACGACTTTTCACGTGGAACAAAAAAAAAAAAAAAAAAAAAAGAACGAAAAAAACAAACAAATAAAACAAACAAACAAAAAAAAAAAACAAACGAAAAACAACAACAGCCAGCGAAACATTGAAAAATTTTCAAATTCTCCCGCGGAACTAACTTCAAGGACAATATAAAATGGACGTAAATACCAAAGCACGTGGAATTTCTTTCAGCAAAACATTATCTTTCACACTTTTTCACTTCCCAACTTGCAAAATAAGGTAACTTTTTTTAAACTTTCACTCACCCTACTTCTATTTCGGTTTCTGTCGCCACATGGTTTATCTCTCCCACTACCTCACTAAACCACCAATTACTACTAGAAATTTCAGAGGACCCCAAAAAAATACTCACACTACTCCTCTATGCCACTTTCTCGGCTCATAACCTTTTTTTCCCAAAGTGACATATTTAAAAATATTAAAAAAAAAGAAAAAAAACGTACCACGAGGTACGCAAAAAAAAAAAAGAAAGATTTCCGGCAAATACTAGCGACTAAAAAAAAAATAAATAAAGAAAGAAAGAAAAGTAGTCACTACTACAGAAAATGCAACGTTTAAACAAGCGAGCGAACACACACAAAAAAAAAGAACAAAAAAAACTCACGGATAAAAAATTAAAAAATAAATAAATATTACTCCCGGATATTAAAAGAAGTTCCAAAGAAAAAGCAAAAGAGTTAATGAAGAATAATCCTCTCAAATCAGACGATTACATTCAACAACTCTATGTATTACCGGAATTAATGCACATTAAAAAAAAAATGAAAATAAAATCCGTCATATCCAACGAGTCCTAGTTTTCCAGCCACCCTAAACAAATTACCAAAATTATTGAACATTTGCAAATAAGATACAAGAATTTGATAAATAATCCTCCTAGAAAATAGGACAATTAAAAATCAATACAATCTTTTTGCAAAAAAAAAAAAGAAAAGCGGGTTGGCTGGACACACTAAAAAAAAAAAATTTTTTTTGAATTTTAAAAATTTTAAAGGGAACCGTGACACCCTTACAAATATTCATTTTTTCTAAGAATCCTCATAACTCCGCTATTTCGGGTGGCGATGTATTGTGGGGATTTAGGAATTAACAGTAAAACTCCCAACCGGATATTGACTCGTCGGCTGCCAGATACAAAATGTATAAACGCGTCGCCACGCATAAGGCTCCACGCATCCATCCGGTTAAAATCAGAAAAAAGAAAAATAATAAAATGTAAAGTGGCCAATGAGAAGCGGTCGCGCCAAAATTAGAAGGATTTTGGAGTGGCGAATTTGGAGCCGGTGAAGAGAGATAAATACTCAGGTTTTCTGTGAACCGACCTCTTTTCGGGTAGTGACGTCGAACCAACAACACCGATTTTACTATCTGGTGTTTTGGACACCACGCTATGTTTTGGGACGTAGCGTTGGTTAGTCCATTCACCAAGTGAATAAAGGAAAGTATGAAAGAAGTGTTTTCGTCTTTTATCTGTTTCTATCTTTCCTTTTTGTATATTTCTTATGGACCTTCTTTGGGCAAGGCATTGCGCCAGCCAGTCAACGTGGGGTAAAATAATATAACCAAAATATGGAGTCAGATATCTTACGGCAACACAGCCTTGCCCTTAGCCACTGACCTTCATAAAAACCATAAAGCCCCACACATGACTTTTGCTAAACCATGGCGAACATATCTCCCTCGCACATCCAACGACACGCACTGCTTTCTCCACTCTCTCATAACTTCAAATCTTTCACTTACTTCTTTCCTTCCTACGAGACTTGCAGCATAAATGTAAACTCTTTATTCCATGCTGCCAATAAAAACATTCATGTAAAAGCTAACGGCGTCTTCGTCTTCTTACTTCTTCATCCTCCTTTAGTAACAACAACAATTAGCGAGGGAATAACACACACGCGCAAGAATACATTTCTTCGCCAAAAACAATAACAAACATTCCAATCGCTAAACTATTTAACATCAGCAATTCTGTTTATCAAGTATTCCTCTGTAATAAAAACAATTTGCACACAGCTGTATGGTTTCAAATAACTAATAATAATAATCCTTATTAAATGATTGAAGAGTTCGATTTGATCCATAGATGGGACCCCAACAGGTTCTACCAACCCAAGCCAGAGTGGACCCGGGAGTAATGACAATGAAGGGCATTCCACATTCTCCAAGTTTTCGGACAGGAGTCTCTCCATCAGAAACATTTTAGTGTTATACCCGAGACCGTCAATGCGGGGAAGGGGTCTTACCCCATGTGCAGAGGTGCAGTCTACTGCTCTAACTGACTGGGTGATCAAAAGAATACAATCTTAAAAGGAAAAAGGCCCGAAAATCCGAACATATTTACCAACCCCACCGCTCGGGCTGGATATGACACAAAGTCAATTTTTTAAGCGGAGTTTAACAGGTTTGAATTCAGAGTTTTCCTTCTCCTAGACTAGTTGCCTCACCAAGCCTGAAGAACCCAGTCTGCCCTACTATTTACCCATAGCTGGAGGGAGAATAATTGGATTCGTACCTTTCCCAAGGGTATTTTGTGCTATGTGAAATGCTATCAGTCTCGTCCAGGATTTGAACTTGTGTCGCCGTGTCCATTTCCGATGACGATAACCATTACACTACGGGCACCTCCTAAATTAAAATACTCTTTTATAGAAAGCAGTTTAAAATATGATAGAAATATAATAGCCGAAACATAAAATTATGGAACTATCAAACGGCCATAATATGTCACAAATGAAAAAATGTAACTACATTGGTTTTATTTTATTTTTATTTTTTAGTACCCATATAATTCTCGACTTTAATTACCCCCACCCCATTAGATGACAGGGAATCAAGCTCCCCCGTGATGAGAGAGAGATAGAGAGTGAGTGAGAGTGGTTAAGATTTTGTAGCAGTCACAGATCTATTTTTTCTCATGAATTAATGCCCCCACCTCGCGATTCGGCCACACACTGACCAATCAGCGGGCAGAGCGCATTGATTCCATTTTCCTCTAAAGAACTATTTTTCTAGACCTTTTTGAAAGTCGCCGAGCAGAACAGAGAGCACACGACTGGCAGAGAAGAGAAACCTCTCTCCAGTAGCCTGCCACAGACACTCCAGCATTGACGATCTTCACTGAAGATAACTGCTGCTACAGCTACACACAAAAGAAGATAATGGCTGCTACCTGACACCCAAAAGAACTTTTCTCACTCTGACACAAGTCTACTTTCTGTTACAAAAATAAACCATTCATTGTTATGGAAACCAACCATCCACTAAATTTTTTTTTCATTAATATCAATATTTTGACAGGTTAACTCGTCTCTTCAGAAAATTTTAGCTTGTGAGGTGGGTCCACATGAATAATCATTTTTATCTAAATTGTAAATATATCTTTTCCTTCTTATTTTTCTCATCATCAAGTTTTGATTTTTTAAATGAAATTACGATCATTTCTTCCATCATGATATACATATATCGGTTGTAGTATAAGATTTTATGGAGTAACCAATGTATTTTAGCGACTGTTGCTTGAAAGATTTTTGAATACATATAGCGTTGTGACAAATGAACTAATAATCAGTCAGTTTGTTTTTTGCTTTTTTTATTTGGTTTTTACGGCATATCAATCTTTGTCGGTCATTTAATACCAAATTCATTTTTATACAAATAAACAGTTCTATTTCAAACAACTCAGTTCAGCATAAGTACACAATTTAATTGTAAAAAAACATTTCTATTTGAAGCTATTCAGTTTAGTCAAACAGTTCTAATTCAAACAACTCTAACTAGTATAAGTATCATTTCTATTTACACACATTTAAAAGTCAAAACAGTCCCATTTCAAGCAATTCAGTTTAGCATGAGTACACAGTTTAGTTCTATTTGACCCATAGAGAGGATTGTCTCAGGTACTGGGACAGAGTGAACCTGGAAGCAATGGCAATGAAGGGATACTCTGCATTCCCCGAAGCTCCAGCATTACTGGAAACTCACCATCAGATTGTTCAGTGTCATATCTCCAATACTCGTTGCGGGGGGTTGGGGTCTTTCCTCTCTGCAGAGAAGCATTCAGTGTATTCAAAAGCTGCAGCCGACTGGGCAAATAGTCAGTCTAAATCAGTGAATGGAACTAGTTAAGTTAATAAAAGAATAGAGAGGACAAGCCTCGATGCCCTCTCAATTTCTACCTTATGTCAGCTTTTTAAATTTTTTGCAGAAAATAATTAGTTGCAAATATAAAAATGCTCAGATGGCAAATATCAGCTGCTATAGGTAGAATTGGATCCGATGAACCCTGATTAGGTCACCTGGGGGAGGAATATGATATTAAAAGACTAGAAATTCCCGAGGATCCCAGGAAAATTACATCACTAATGATTAACTCCTGTGTAAACAAACAAATGATGCTGTTGCTGTTGCTACATAATACCTTATAATTCCCTTAGCCAACGTGGTATGCTTGTTGGCCGAGCGGTCTGATACTAAGTCTAACGTCAAGTTGGGTGGGTTTCAATCCCAGCTTCAAGCGTCCTACATGCTAAGCCACACTGAAGAACTGTGATACTACAAAACTGTCTGTGGGTGACAATATATATATATACATATATATAGTAAAATACGTTTATATATTTAGTAAAATTTGTGTATATATATATATATATATCATGTATGAATATGTATAGAAATATGTATAAAAAATTAAATAAAGTTGGTGACTGTAGTCGAGGGCGACCCGAAGGCTGCCTTTTGAATAGCTACTACAGCAAGGTGTCGGGAGGGTGCTACTCCTTTCCCTGGATTGCTCCATTACCCTCGATATGTACCATATAATGCTGAGTGTTAAGCAAGAAGGTACCAAGTACCATTTTTTTAGTCTTTGGTATGACTCGACCTGGAATTGAACACACATCTCCTGGACATTGGCGAACACTCTACCCACTAGACCAATGAACTGGTTATATATATACATAGATATATAATGTGTGAACATATATATATAAAATATATATATATATATATATATAATGAGTAAATATATATATATATATATGTATTCAATGTATGAATGCATATACACATATAAAAGGTATAAATATATATATATATATAATGTTCTTGTATATATCTATTTATATATATAAGGTATATATATATATATATATATAGTGTATGTATATATATACATATATAATGTGTATATATATATAATGTGTATATATATATAATGTGTATATATATATATAAAATCATACATTTTATATATATTTCTTTTAAATACCCTATCCGGTGGCAAAAGCTGCTCGGTAGCGCCAGGAGTGGCAGTACCGCCTTAAGCTACCGAAACTGTGTTATCACCCTGGTTGGCGGCTGATGAGGCTGGGGTATTGCACGTGCTTTCACACGTTGTATGATGAAAAAAAAATGTATATATATATATATATAATGTATGTATGTATCAATATATATATAATGTATGTATGTATATATGTATATAATGTATGTATGTATATATATAATGTGTGTATATATATATATATATATATAATGTATGTATGTATATATATAATGTATGATTATATATATGTATATATATAAAATGTATGATTTTATATATATATATATATATATATATATACATATATATATAAAATGTATGATTATATATATATATATATATATAAAATGTACGATTATATGTATATATATATATATGTGTGTGTGTGTGTGTATTTATATTTTATTCTTCTATAGTATAGATAACTGAGTTATAATTGTGAATTTTTCACTCGAATCATAAAGAAATTTGTTTTTTTTTTTTAAATATTTAAGATGCTTTAATGTGACCAATACTTTTATAATTGAAACAAAATTCAATATTAGCATCAACTATTATTGGGGATACTATTTGAATTCCAAATCAAAATTCTATAAGTATTTATGCATTCACTCACCTCCAACATAAATTTGCTCACATCAAGATTCAGAGTATTACACAATCAATGAAAACAAATCGTAAGTAACATTGTTTGGATTTTATAGCAATATTTTAAAACCTCAGCAAATACAAGATAAACTGATTATAGAGGTTAGTTGTATTTTTTCTTTCTTCATCTGGAATCTTCCAATTTCTTTCATTTCAATTTTTTTTATTTATAATACTTTTTAGTTCTGTTGTTGTGGTTGTTGTTGTTGGGGGGGGGAGTTGGAAACAACTATGTCCGACTTTTATTTTATACCACTTTTATATATTCACAAACAGTTTATGCTCAAAGATTTTTTTTTTTTGGTTTCTTGCTTGACTTTTCTTTTTCCATTATTATTTTATTTTATTTTTGTTTTGTTTTTTTATCCCCAGACATTTCCAAAACATTGTTTATTCCAGTCAGTTACTATGGGAAAGTCAATAACCAGATGCAGGCTAAAAGAAAAAAAAAAAGAAAAAAATATTTCAGAAAAAATGTATGTTAATACTAAAAAAATAAGTGTACTAAAACAAAAGTCTAAAGAGAAAAAAATATCTAAAACCAAATAAAAAATACAAACGTATTTTAAAAAGAAAAAGCAGTATGTCCATCTTCTAAACATCTATCCTCCAACCACTAAAATATTTTTAAATTACAGGTACTAAGATGATTACAAGCAGTACTCAGAGAGATTGAAGGTCACTGATAAGAAGTAGGGTTCTTTAACTTGTCATAAATATATTTTTTCAATACAATATCGATAATTTTGGGAAGAGAGATTATTAATAACATTTCAAAGCTTGTTTGGACAATTGAACTCATTCATAATCTTTCAGTTAATCGATTTTAGAGTCTTCTTCAGTTTCTTTTTTACAGAACAACATAGCAGCAGAAAATGGTAGAATGGTGCCGCTAAAATGGTATGGAAAGAAATATTAACAAAACAATTTTTATCAAATTCTTGCTGTTATTTTGTGAGGTACTGCTTCCGGAATTTGTTCAAAACAGCAGGCAGCATTCATCTAGCTCTTTTGGTGCATTTCGTCAGCATTGATATGTTGCTTCAATATCATAGTACAGGCACTGCTACGCTAGGAAGAAATCCCATTTTATTTCATTGGATATATCATATTTCTATTTGATTGATAACATGTCAATAGCATTCCAGGCCTTCCCTTGGTGTATATTGACATCTCTTTCAGTTGATGAGATATTGCTACCAAAGTATGTGAACTGGTCTAATAATTTTAGAGGCTTACCGGTTAGAGTAGAGATGGCTTGTTTTTGTTTAAAACACATGTACTCTCTTTTATTTGCATTTACATGGAGGTCAATTCTTTCTGCTACTTTCTCTTGACTATGCAGTTGTGGGCAGGTGTATTTGAAAGAAGCTCTAGATCATCTGCATAATTTGCATCTATCATAGTTTCTGTGGGTTTAGTTTCGTTTGGCTTCATGGCATATCAGCTATTTCAGGATATTTTATGCTAAATACTCTTTATACATATATATTAAATATATATGATTTGTAAAAACATTTTGTTGATAATGCTTTTAAATGAGCCTAAGCTCATTCTTTTGCCACAGTTAAATGGTTATAAATATTGCTATGTATCACTAACAAGTCATTTAAACATCAGTCATTTGTTTACACACAGTTAAATTATCAAACAGTTCTATTTCAAACAATTCACTTTAACATGTCATTTGTTTGTACACAGTTTAAATGTTAAACAGCTCTATTTGACCTATAAATAAGACTCTATCAGGTGCTACCAATCTGGGCCGGAGTGGACCTGGGAGCAATAGCAATGAAGAGGTACTCTGCATTCCCCAAAGCTCCCGCATTACTGAAGCCTCACCATCAGATGGTTTAGAGTCATATGCAGGACACTTGTTGTTGGGTGGGGGGTCTTAGCCCTCTGCAGAGATGCAGTCGATGTGTATATACACACACACCTCAATATATATATATATATATATATACACACACAAGGATTTTTCAAAAAATAAAATGCATTTTTCCATATAACTACTGACATTTCATGCAAATAAAAATAACTGCTTTACTTTATGATATGATTTCCATTCTTTAAATCTCATGTTTCCTCTCAAAACACAAGGTTTTTTTTCCATTCCTTCAGCATGGACATCTTTGAGATGAGTATAAACTTATTTGCTGACAGTGTTCTTCACTTTATCATCATTTGAAAACTTTCTTCCATCCAGAAATTCATTGAAGGAGCCAAACAAGTGAAAATCAGAAGGGGGCCTGACCTGAACTATACTGGCAATGTAACAGCTTTTTCCAACAAAATTCTCCCTTGGTTTCATTGTTCTTGCTGCAGTATGAGACCTTACATTGTTCTATTTAAACCCAATGACAAGAGACCTTAGAAAACACAAGTTTATCAGGCACAATTTTGTGTGCTGAAGTCACAGAAATTTCCATTTGTTCAGAAATGTCCTCATTGTAAATCTTCTGTCAACCCAAATGGTTTTATGGTGCATCAGCTATTGTAGGTTTTTAATGCAAAATCCATTTTTATACCATTAAACAGTTCTATTTCAAACAATTTAGTTTAGCATATAAAAACAGTTCTATTTCAAACAATTCATTTTAGCATAAGTACACAGTTTAGTTCTATTTGACCCATAGATTGGACCCTATCAGGTGCTACCACTCTAAGCCAGAGTGGACCTGGGAGCAATGGCACCAAAGCTCCAGCACTGGAACATCATCATCAGATGGTTTAGTGTCATATCCGGGACACTTGTTGTTGGATGGTCTTATTCCTCTGCAGAGATGCAGTCAGTGTATTCTATAGCCCCAGCCAACTCAGCAATCAGCTCAAATGAGTGCATTAACTGAATCCACCATTTCAGGAGTGATCACCTGACCTTTCTTCATCTTGAATACTATTTTAACCTTCTTTAAACAATTTTTTGACTAACATATGCTTCTCTACACACATCATATATTCTTCTATAAATTTCACATGGTTTGCACTTCTTACCTACCAATAATTTCATTACAGACTTCTGTTCAAGCATGTAGAACTTCATTTGATTTGTTACCATTTTTAAAAACCTCCAAACAAATATTTTTTGAAATTAAAATAATTTTTGCTATGAACCAATTCTAAATAATGAAGAGCTTACATTTATAGACTCTTATAAAATTACTGGGAATAATTATTGAACCAACGCACTAGAGAATTTTCCCCTTGTTCTTTGTGTAGCAGTAAATAAACAAATAAAAGATAAGATACAAAACATTTTGTATTTAATAGCTGAACATTCGAATTAAAAATTTATTGTGGAAATTTTTTTTAATGGCCCTTGAGAAAACTCTCTTCAGCAAAAGAAGATCTATTAACTGCCATTCAGAAAAGTTGGACCCACTTTGATAAAGAATATATCTTTAAATTCATGAAATTCCTGAAAGAATTGAGTTCAAGTCAAGAAGGGGTAACTAAGTGTTAATTCTAATTATTTTGCCAATAAAGTTGATAATTTTTTCCTCAGGACTGTATTATTTAATAATACTTTCCTCTTCATAGCTTAGAAAAAAATTATACCATTGATTAGAATAATTTTATCTAGTTTGTTAAAGAATAATATATTCAGCCAGAATGTCCAGCTATTAAAGAAAAAAATATTTTGTAACTTATCTTTTATTAGTTTATTTACAACTAAACAAAAAACTTACATGAACATCCACTAAGGTGTAGTACATATATATATATATATATATATATATATATATATATATATATACAAATGTTGTATGATATTATTTGTCTATATACTAAATAAAGCATGGAATTTCTACAGATTCACCGAGTAATGATAATTGTAAAAAATCATCAATTGTGAATGAAAATATAGATGGACTGTTATCAACAATATGGAAAAACTGACCTCTCTGATAAATTAAAACAGGAATATTTCCAGGCAGTAGCCATGTCAGTACTATTGTATCACTGCACCACGTGGACTTTAATGAAGAGTTTGGAAAAAAAGCTTGAGAACTACACAAGAATGCTGTTTGCTGTTCTGAATAAATCCTGATTACAGTATCCAAAAAAACAGCTGCTTGCCTCCCATCTCACAAAACATCCATGTAAAGCAAACAATACATTCTGGGAACTGTTAGAGAAAGAGTGACAAACTCAAGAGCAAAGTTTCATTGTAGGCTCCCACACATGGACGTACCAGTGCTGGCCAACCAGCAAAGACATATTCCTTAGTTGTGTGTGGACACTCGATGCTGGCTAACAGTGATGGATGGTAAGAATGAAAGATGAGAGAGTTTCATGGGAATCTATGGTATCAGCATGACTGGATCCAGGGGCGGAGACGGGACTAGTGCTACTCGTGCCCGGCACGACCAATAACTCGGTCAATGGATTAAATGGATTAAAAATCATCCATTAATTTCAAGTAAACATACTTAGTCTGATCTCAATTAAATTACGTATCTATTCAAGTTTCGCTAACTAAGTAGCCAAAAGTTCATAAATATATCTGGGAATAATACATCGATGCTGTTTTGAACGGATGGTCTTTGTCCGGCCACCGTCAGATTCATTGAACATTCCATAAAATCGGCTATAAAGTTGAATGCCCGATCCGTGCCAGGCACTAGGCCCTTATAATAACAGTAATGTTAGAGAAATACGCTTTTGACTGTAGCCAATAGCAAGAGCAACCCTTACACTGTGCTAAAAAATGTTAGCACGGTCGACTGTTGATAGATATATTGAGAAGAGGGAGAGAGAGAGAGAGAGAGAGAGAGGATAGCAGATTAGAGCAGTCGCCGACGTCATCATCATCGCTATGGTAAATGTTGGTTAAACGGCGTGTTTTAATTCGTTTTTTCACTAACAGATCTCTATTTCTTTAATGAATGTTGCATATATTACATTCTGTAACTAAAATTTGTTTATTTGAATACATTTTCAACAAATAATCTTTATTTTAAGCGAAATTGAAACTACTAGCTGTGTCTGTGTATATTGTCATCAGTTTCTTTATTCTAATAAGCATATTTTTCTCGTCATAGTAATGAACATCTTCTCTTTTCTTCTATACTTTTGAAAGGAAAAAAAATTATCTTATCTACTGTATTAACAAGACTACAAATTATATAGTATCTTGATTGTTTACAAAAAAAAAACACCATGCAAGGTACGTTTGTCAATCTGTGCTATACAATGGAGAATCACGCAATAGCAACTATGATGACTTACTTTGGGTCCACGGACCACAGGTTGGGAACTGAAGTTGACAGCATTACCGAAGCTTCATCATTAGATTTTTTTGTCAAAACTTCTATTTCCCTACTAGATAGGATCCTATCAGATGCTACTACTCTGGCCCAGAGTGGGCCTTAGAGTAATGGCAATGAAGGGGTACTCCACATTCCTCAAAGGCCCACTCTGGGCCAGAGTTGTAGCATCTGATAGAGTAAGTCAATTAAATAACCAATCATAATTCATTAGTTCTCACTTCATTTTCAGAAGTGAGATGAGCCACCAACGTAGAAGAAAAGTTGAAAATGAGAGAGATGACACCCAGTTAATATTTTTGTTTCGGCCCCTTTTTTTTCATTGACTCAATAAACAGAAATAATTCAGTAAGTGAAAATCTTTAAAAATTTCAGGAAGAAAAAATATCTAAATCATACGGATACATAAACATTTAATATATATATTCCAGTGGGGGAGAACACGGTATGCACTGCTGGTGAGACCTTATGAGATCGAAACAGCTGTCCTGTGTTTCTTTATGTTGCACACAGTGCTTCACTAATTGTTTACCGAGTTAAAAATTTATTCACCTGACCTACAAAATATTATTCAACTGACTAACTAAATATTATTCACCTGACCAACGAAATGTTATTCAACTGGCCAACTAAATATTATTCAACTGACCAACTAAATATTATTCCTCTGACCAACTAAACATTCAACAGGCTAACTAAATATTATTCACCTGACCAACTAAATATTATTCAACTGGCCAACTAAATATTATTTACCTGACCAACTAAACATTATTTACCTGACCAACTAAACATTCAAATAACCAACTAAATATTATTCAACTGACTAACTAAATATTATTCACCTGACCAACGAAATATTATTCAACTGGCAAACTAAATATCATTCAACTGGACAACTAAATATTATTCACCTGACCAACGAAATATTATTCAACTGACCAACTAAATATCATTCAACTGGACAACTAAATATTATTCAACTGACCAAGTAAATATTACTCACCTGACCAACTAACTAAATATTATTCACCTGGCCAACCAAATATTATTCAACTGACCAACTAAATATTATTCAAGTGACCAATTAATACTATTCACCTGGCCGACTAAATATTATTCACCTGACCAACTAAATATTATTCACCTGACCAACTAAATATTATTCAACTGGCCAAATGAATATTATTCTACTGACTAACTAAACATTCAACTGGTCAACTAAATTTTATTCACCTGACCAACAAAATATGATTCACCTGACCAACTAAATATTATACACCTGGCCAACTAAATATTATTCAACTGACCAACTAAATATTATTCACCTGACCAACAAAATATTATTCCACTGGCCAACTAAATATTATTCAACTGACCAACTAAATATTATTCAACATGCCAACTAAATATTATTCAACTGACCAACTAAATATTATTCAACATGCCAACTAAATATTATTCAACTGACCAACTAAATATTATTCAACATGCCAAATAAATATTATTCACCTGACCAACTAAATATTATTCACCTGGCCGACTAAATATTATTCAACTGACCAACTAAATATTATTCACCTGACCAACAAAATATTATTCACCTGGCCGACTAAATATTATTCAACTGACCAACTAATCATTCAACTGGTCAACTAAATATTATTTAACTGACCAACTGAATTTTATTAAATGACCAACTAAATATTATTCACCTGACCAACAAAATATTATTCCACTGGCCAACTAAATATTATTCACCAGACCAACTAAACATTCCACTGGCCAACTAAATATTATTCAACTTACCAACTAAATATTATTCAACATGCCAACTAAATATTATTCACCTGGCCGTCTAAATATTATTCACCTGGCCGACTAAATATTATTCACCTGACCGACTAAATATTATTCACCTGACCAACTAAATATTATTCAACTGACCAACTAAATATTATTCACCTGACCAACTAAATATTATTCACCTGGCCGACTAAATATTATTCAACTGACCAACTAAATATTATTCACCTGACTAACAAAATATTATTTCATTGGCCAACCAAATATTATTCAACTGACCAACTAAATATTATTCACCTGACTAACTAAATATTATTTCACTGGCCAACCAAATTATATTTACCAGACCGACTAAATATTATTCAACTGAGCAACTAAACATTGAACTGGTCAACTAAATATTATTTAACTGACCAACTGAATTTTATTATACTGACCAACTAAATATTATTCACCTGACCAACTAAATATTATTCACCTGGCTGAGTAAATATTATTCAACATGCTGACTAAATATTATTTAACATGCCAACTAAATATTATTCACCTGGCCGACTAAATATTATTCACCTGACCAACTAAATATTATTCCACTGGCCAACTATACATTATTCACCAGACCAACTAAACATTACACTGGCCAACTAAATATTATTCACCTGACCAACTAAATATTATTCAACTGACCAACTAAATATCATTCACCTGACCGACTAAATATTATTCAACTGACCAAATAAATATTGTTTACCTGACCAACTAAATATTATTTACCTGACCAACTAAATATTATTTACCTGACCAACTAAATATTATTCTCCTGACAAACTAAATATTTTTCAACTGACCAACTAAATATTATTTACCTGACCAACTAAATATTATTCAACTGACCAACTAAATATTATTTACCTGGCCAACTAAATATTATTCAACATGCCAAATAAATATTATTCAACATGCCAACTAAATATTATTCACCTGGCCGACTAAATATTATTCAACTGACCAACTAAACATTCAACTGGTCAACTAAATATTATTTAACTGACCAACTGAATTTTATTCAACTGACCAACTAAATATTATTCACCTGACCAACTAAATATTATTCACCTGGCTGACTAAATATTATTCAACATGCTGACTAAATATTATTCAACATGCCAACTAAATATTATTCACCTGGCCGACTAAATATTATTCACCTGACCAAATAAATATTATTCCACTGGCCAACTAAATAGTATTCACCTGGCCAACTAAATATTATTCACCTGACCAACTAAATATTATTCACCTGGCCGACTAAATATTATTCACCTGACCAACTAAATATTATTCACCTGACCAACAAAATATTCCACTGGCCAACTAAATATTATTCAACTGACCAACTAAATATTATTCAACATGCCAACTAACTATTATTCAACTGACCAACTAAATGTTATTCAACATGCCAACTAAATATTATTCAACTAACCAACTAAATATTATTCAACATGCCAAATAAATATTATTCACCTGGCCGACTAAATATTATTCAACTGACCAACTAAATATTATTCAACTGACCAACAAAATATTATTCACCTGGCCGACTAAATATTATTCAAATGACCAACTAATCATTCAGCTGGTCAACTAAATATTATTTAACTGACCAACTGAATTTTATTCAACTGACCAACTAAATATTATTCACCTGACCAACAAAATATTATTCTACTGGCCAACTAAATATTATTCACCAGACCAACTAAACATTCCACTGGCCAACTAAATATTATTCAACTGGCCAACTAAATATTATTCAACTGACCAACTAAATATTATTCAACATGCCAACTAAATATTATTCACCTGGCCGTCTAAATATTATTCACCTGGCCGACTAAATATTATTCACCTGACCAACTAAATATTATTCACCTGACCAACTAAATATTATTCAACTGACCAACTAAATATTATTCACCTGACCAACTAAATATTATTCACCTGGCCGACTAAATATTATTCAACTGACCAACTAAATATTATTCACCTGACTAACAAAATATTATTTCATTGGCCAACCAAATATTATTCAACTGACCAACTTAATATTATTCACCTGACTAACAAAATATTATTTCACAGGCCAACCAAATTATATTTACCAGACCGACTAAATATTATTCAACTGAGCAACTAAACATTCAACTGGTCAACTAAATATTATTTAAGTGACCAACTGAATTTTATTCAACTGACCAACTAAATATAATTCACCTGGCTGACTAAATATTATTCAACATGCTGACTAAATATTATTCAACATGCCAACTAAATATTATTCACTGGCCGACTAAATATTATTCACCTGACCAACTAAATATTATTCCACTGGCCAACTAAATATTATTCACCAGACCAACTAAACATTCCACTGGCCAACTAAATATTATTCACCTGACCAACTAAATATTATTCACCTGGCCGACTAAATATTATTTACCTGACCAACTAAATATTATTCAACTGACCAACTAAATATTATTCAACTGACCAACTAAATATTGTTTACCTGACCAACTAAATATTATTTACCTGACCAACTAAATATTATTCACCTGACAAACTAAATATTATTCAACTGACCAACTAAATATTATTTACCTGACCAACTAAATATTATTTACCTGACCAACTAAATATTATTCAACTGACCAACTAAATATTATTCACCTGGCCGACTAAATATTATTCAACATGCCAAATAAATATTATTCAACATGCCAACTATATATTATTCACCTGGCCGACTAAATATTATTCAACTGACCAACTAAACATTCAACTGGTCAACTAAATATTATTTAACTGACCAACTGAATTTTATTCAACTGACCAACTAAATATTATTCACCTGGCTGACTAAATATTATTCAACATGCTGACTAAATATTATTCAACATGCCAACTAAATATTATTCACCTGGCCGACTAAATATTATACACCTGACCAACTAAATATTATTCCACTGGCCAACTAAATATTATTCACCTGGCCAACTAAATTTTATTCACCTGACCAACAAAATATGATTCACCTGACCAACTAAATATTATTCACCTGGCCAACTAAATATTATTCAACTGACCAACTAAATATTATTCACCTGACCAACAAAATATTATTCCACTGGCCAACTAAATATTATTCAACTGACCAACTAAATATTATTCAACATGCCAACTAAATATTATTCAACTGACCAACTAAATATTATTCAACATGCCAACTAAATATTATTCAACTGACCAACTAAATATTATTCAACATGCCAAATAAATATTATTCACCTGACCAACTAAATATTATTCACCTGGCCGACTAAATATTATTCAACTGACCAACTAAATATTATTCACCTGACTAACAAAATATTATTTCATTGGCCAACCAAATATTATTCAACTGACCAACTAAATATTATTCACCTGACTAACAAAATATTATTTCACTGGCCAACCAAATTATATTTACCAGACCGACTAAATATTATTCAACTGACCAACTAAACATTGAACTGGTCAACTAAATATTATTTAACTGACCAACTGAATTTTATTCAACTGACCAACTAAATATTATTCAACATGCCAACTAAATATTATTCACCTGGCCGACTAAATATTATTCACCTGACCAACTAAATATTATTCCACTGGCCAACTATATATTATTCACCAGACCAACTAAACATTCCACTGGCCAACTAAATATTATTCACCTGACCAACTAAATATTATTCACCTGGCCGACTAAATATTATTCACCTGACCAACTAAATATTATTCAACTGACCAACTAAATATTATTCACCTGACCGACTAAATATTATTCAACAGACCAACTAAATATTGTTTACCTGACCAACTAAATATTATTTACCTGACCAACTAAATATTATTTACCTGACCAACTAAATATTATTCTCCTGACAAACTAAATATTATTCAACTGACCAACTAAATATTATTTACCTGACCAACTAAATATTATTTACCTGACCAACTAAATATTATTCAACTGACCAACTAAATATTATTCACCTGGCCAACTAAATATTATTCAACATGCCAAATAAATATTATTCAACATGCCAACTAAGTATTATTCACCTGGCCGACTAAATATTATTCAACTGACCAACTAAACATTCAACTGGTCAACTAAATATTATTTAACTGACCAACTGAATTTTATTCAACTGACCAACTAAATATTATTCACCTGACCAACTAAATATTATTCACCTGGCTGACTAAATATTATTCAACATGCTGACTAAATATTATTCAACATGCCAACTAAATATTATTCACCTGGCCGACTAAATATTATTCACCTGACCAACTAAATATTATTCCACTGGCCAACTAAATATTATTCACCTGACCAACTAAATATTATTCACCTGGCCGACTAAATATTATTCACCTGACCAACTAAATATTATTCACCTGACCAACAAAATATTATTCCACTGGCCAACTACATATTATTCAACTGACCAACTAAATATTATTCAACATGCCAACTAAATATTATTCAACTGACCAACTAAATATTATTCAACATGCCAACTAAATATTATTCAACTAACCAACTAAATATTATTCAACATGCCAAATAAATATTATTCACCTGGCCGACTAAATATTATTCAACTGACCAACTAAATATTATTCAACTGACCAACAAAATATTATTCACCTGGCCGACTAAATATTATTCAAATGACCAACTAATCATTCAACTGGTCAACTAAATATTATTTAACTGACCAACTGAATTTTATTCAACTGACCAACTAAATATTATTCACCTGACCAACAAAATATTATTCCACTGGCCAACTAAATATTATTCACCAGACCAACTAAACATTCCACTGGCCAACTAAATATTATTCAACTGGCCAACTAAATATTATTCAACTGACCAACTAAATATTATTCAACATGCCAACTAAATATTATTCACCTGGCCGTCTAAATATTATTCACCTGGCCGACTAAATATTATTCACCTGACCAACTAAATATCATTCACCTGACCAACTAAATATTATTCAACTGACCAACTAAATATTATTCACCTGACCAACTAAATATTATTCACCTGGCCGATTAAATATTATTCAACTGACCAACTAAATATTATTCACCTGACTAACAAAATATTATTTCATTGGCCAACCAAATATTATTCAACTGACCAACTAAATATTATTCACCTGACTAACAAAATATTATTTCACAGGCCAACCAAATTATATTTACCAGACCGACTAAATATTATTCAACTGAGCAACTAAACATTCAACTGGTCAACTAAATATTATTTAACTGACCAACTGAATTTTATTCAACTGACCAACTAAATATTATTCACCTGGCTGACTAAATATTATTCAACATGCTGACTAAATATTATTCAACATGGCAACTAAATATTATTCACCTGGCCGACTAAATATTATTCACCTGACCAACTAAATATTATTCCACTGGCCAACTAAATATTATTCACCAGACCAACTAAACATTCCACTGGCCAACTAAATATTATTCACCTGACCAACTAAATATTATTCACCTGGCCGACTAAATATTATTTACCTGACCAACTAAATATTATTCAACTGACCAACTAAATATTATTCAACTGACCAACTAAATATTATTTACCTGACCAACTAAATATTATTTACCTGACCAACTAAATATTATTCACCTGACAAACTAAATATTATTCAACTGACCAACTAAATATTATTTACCTGACCAACTAAATATTATTTACCTGACCAACTAAATATTATTTACATGACCAACTAAATATTATTCAACTGACCAACTAAATATTATTCACCTGGCCGACTAAATATTATTCAACATGCCAAATAAATATTATTCAACATGCCAACTAAATATTATTCACCTGGCCGACTAAATATTATTCAACTGACCAACTAAACATTCAACTGGTCAACTAAATATTATTTAACTGACCAACTGAATTTTATTCAACTGACCAACTAAATATTATTCACCTGACCAACTAAATATTATTCACCTGGCTGACTAAATATTATTCAACATGCTGACTAAATATTATTCAACATGCCAACTAAATATTATTCACCTGGCCGACTAAATATTATTCACCTGACCAACTAAATATTATTCCACTGGCCAACTAAATATTATTCACCTGGCCAACTAAATTTTATTCACCTGACCAACAAAATATGATTCACCTGACCAACTAAATATTATTCACCTGGCCAACTAAATATTATTCAACTGACCAACTAAATATTATTCACCTGACCAACAAAATATTATTCCACTGGCCAACTAAATATTATTCAACTGACCAACTAAATATTATTCAACATGCCAACTAAATATTATTCAACTGACCAACTAAATATTGTTTACCTGACCAACTAAATATTATTTACCTGACCAACTAAATATTATTTACCTGACCAAGTAAATATTATTCACCTGACAAACTAAATATTATTCAACTGACCAACTAAATATTATTCAACATGCCAAATAAATATTATTCAACATGCCAACTAAATATTATTCACCTGGCCGACTAAATATTATTCAACTGACCAACTAAACATTCAACTGGTCAACTAAATATTATTTAACTGACCAACTGAATTTTATTTAACTGACCAACTAAATATTATTCACCTGACCAACAAAATATTATTCCACTGGCCAACTAAATATTATTCACCAGACCAACTAAACATTCCACTGGCCAACTAAATATTATTCAACTGGCCAACTAAATATTATTCAACTGACCAACTAAATATTATTCAACATGCCAACTAAATATTATTCACCTGGCCGTCTAAATATTATTCACCTGGCCGACTAAATATTATTCACCTGACCAACTAAATATTATTCACCTGACCAACTAAATATTATTCAACTGACCAACTAAATATTATTCACCTGACCAACTAAATATTATTCACCTGGCTGACTAAATATTATTCAACATGCTGACTAAATATTATTCAACATGCCAACTAAATATTATTCACCTGACCAACTAAATATTATTCCACTGGCCAACTAAATATTATTCACCAGACCAACTAAACATTCCACTGGCCAACTAAATATTATTCACCTGAACAACTAAATATTATTCACCTGGCCGACTAAATATTATTCACCTGACCAACTAAATATTATTCAACTGACCAACTAAATATTATTCACCTGACCGACTAAATATTATTCAACTGACCAACTAAATATAGTTTACCTGACCAACTAAATATTATTTACCTGACCAACTAAATATTATTTACCTGACCAACTAAGTATTATTCTCCTGACAAACTAAATATTATTCAACTGACCAACTAAATATTATTTACCTGACCAACTAAATATTATTTACCAGACCAACTACATATTATTCAACTGACCAACTAAATATTATTCACCTGGCCGACTAAATATTATTCAACATGCCAAATAAATATTATTCAACATGCCAACTAAATATTATTCACCTGGCCGACTAAATATTATTCAACTGACCAACTAAACATTCAACTGGTCAACTAAATATTATTTAACTGACCAACTGAATTTTATTCAACTGACCAACTAAATATTATTCACCTGGCTGACTAAATATTATTCAACATGCTGACTAAATATTATTCAACATGCCAACTAAATATTATTCACCTGGCCGACTAAATATTATTCTTCTGACCAACTAAATATTATTCCACTGGCCAACTAAATATTATTCACCTGGCCAACTAAATATTATTCACCTGACCAACTAAATATTATTCACCTGGCCGACTAAATATTATTCACCTGACCAACTAAATATTATTCACCTGACCAACAAAATATTATTCCACTGGCCAACTAAATATTATTCAACTGACCAACTAAATATTATTCAACATGCCAACTAAATATTATTCAACTGACCAACTAAATATTATTCAACATGCCAACTAAATATTATTCAACTAACCAACTAAATATTATTCAACATGCCAAATAAATATTATTCACCTGACCAACTAAATATTATTCACCTGGCCGACTAAATATTATTCAACTGACCAACTAAATATTATTCACCTGACCAACAAAATATTATTCAACATGCCAACTAAATATTATTCACCAGACCAACTAAACATTCCACTGGCCAACTAAATATTATTCAACTGGCCAACTAAATATTATTCAACTGACCAACTAAATATTATTCAACATGCCAACTAAATATTATTCACCTGGCCGTCTAAATATTATTCACCTGGCCGACTAAATATTATTCACCTGACCAACTAAATATTATTCACCTGACCAACTAAATATTATTCAACTGACCAACTAAATATTATTCACCTGACCAACTAAATATTATTCACCTGGCCGACTAAATATTATTCAACTGACCAACTAAATATTATTCACCTGACTAACAAAATATTATTTCATTGGCCAACCAAATATTATTCAACTGACCAACTAAATATTATTCACCTGACTAACAAAATATTATTTCACAGGACAACCAAATTATATTTACCAGACCGACTAAATATTATTCAACTGAGCAACTAAACATTCAACTGGTCAACTAAATATTATTTAACTGCCCAACTGAATTTTATTCAACTGACCAACTAAATATTATTCAACATGCTGACTAAATATTATTCAACATGCCGACTAAATATTATTCACCTGACCAACTAAATATTATTCACCTGGCCGACTAAATATTATTTACCTGACCAACTAAATATTATTCAACTGACCAACTAAATATTATTCAACTGACCAACTAAATATTGTTTACCTGACCAACTAAATATTATTTACCTGACCAACTAAATATTATTCACCTGACAAACTAAATATTATTCAACTGACCAACTAAATATTATTCAACATGCCAAATAAATATTATTCAACATGCCAACTAAATATTATTCACCTGGCCGACTAAATATTATTCAACTGACCAACTAAACATTCAACTGGTCAACTAAATATTATTTAACTGACCAACTGAATTTTATTCAACTGACCAACTAAATATTATTCACCTGACCAACTAAATATTATTCACCTGGCTGACTAAATATTATTCAACATGCTGACTAAATATTATTCAACATGCCAACTAAATATTATTCACCTGGCCGACTAAATATTATTCACCTGACCAACTAAATATTATTCCACTGGCCAACTAAATATTATTCACCTGGCCAACTAAATATTATTCACCTGACCAACTAAATATTATTCACCTGACCAACTAAATATTATTCACCTGACCAACTAAATATTATTCACCTGGGCGACTAAATATTATTCAACTGACCAACTAAATATTATTCACCTGACAAACTAAATATTATTCACCTGACCAACTAAATATTATTCACCTGGCCGACTAAATATTATTTACCTGACCAACTAAATATTATTCAACTGACCAACTAAATATTATTCAACTGACCAACTAAATATTGTTTACCTGACCAACTAAATATTATTTACCTGACCAACTAAATATTATTCACCTGACAAACTAAATATTATTCAACTGACCAACTAAATATTATTTACCTGACCAACTAAATATTATTTACCTGACCAACTAAATATTATTCAACTGACCAACTAAATATTATTCACCTGGCCGACTAAATATTATTCAACATGCCAAATAAATATTATTCAACATGCCAACTAAATATTATTCACATGGCCGACTAAATATTATTCAACTGACCAACTAAACATTCAACTGGTCAACTAAATATTATTTAACTGACCAACTGAATTTTATTCAACTGACCAACTAAATATTATTCACCTGACCAACTAAATATTATTCACCTGGCTGACTAAATATTATTCAACATGCTGACTAAATATTATTCAACATGCCAACTAAATATTATTCACCTGGCCGACTAAATATTATTCACCTGACCAACTAAATATTATTCCACTGGCCAACTAAATATTATTCACCTGGCCAACTAAATATTATTCAACTGACCAACTAAATATTATTCACCTGACCAACTAAATATTATTCACCTGGCCGACTAAATATTATTCACCTGACCAACTAAATATTATTCAACTGACCAACTAAATATTATTCACCTGACCAACTAAATATTATTCACCTGACCAACTAAATATTATTCACCTGGCCGACTAAATATTATTCAACTGACCAACTAAATATTATTCACCTGACTAACAAAATATTATTTCATTGGCCAACCAAATATTATTCAACTGACCAACTAAATATTATTCACCTGACTAACAAAATATTATTTCACAGGCCAACCAAATTATATTTACCAGACCGACTAAATATTATTCAACTGAGCAACTAAACATTCAACTGGTCAACTAAATATTATTTAACTGACCAACTGAATTTTATTCAACTGACCAACTAAATATTATTCACCTGACCAACTAAATATTATTCACCTGGCTGACTAAATATTATTCAACATGCTGACTAAATATTATTCAACATGCCAACTAAATATTATTCACCTGGCCGACTAAATATTATTCACCTGACCAACTAAATATTATTCCACTGGCCAACTAAATATTATTCACCAGACCAACTAAACATTCCACTGGCCAACTAAATATTATTCACCTGACCAACTAAATATTATTCACCTGGCCGACTAAATATTATTTACCTGACCAACTAAATATTATTCAACTGACCAACTAAATATTATTCAACTGACCAACTAAATATTGTTTACCTGACCAACTAAGTATTATTTACCTGACCAACTAAATATTATTTACCTGACCAACTAAATATTATTCACCTGACAAACTAAATATTATTCAACTGACCAACTAAATATTATTTACCTGACCAACTAAATATTATTTACCTGACCAACTAAATATTATTCAACATGCCAACTAAATATTATTCACCTGGCCGACTAAATATTATTCAACTGACCAACTAAACATTCAACTGGTCAACTAAATATTATTTAACTGACCAACTGAATTTTATTCAACTGACCAACTAAATATTATTCACCTGGCTGACTAAATATTATTCAACATGCTGACTAAATATTATTCAACATGCCAACTAAATATTATTCACCTGGCCGACTAAATATTATTCACCTGACCAACTAAATATTATTCCACTGGCCAACTAAATATTATTCACCTGGCCAACTAAATATTATTCACCTGGCCAACTAAATATTATTCACCTGACCAACTAAATATTATTCACCTGGCCGACTAAATATTATTCACCTGACCAACTAAATATTATTCAACTGACCAACTAAATATTATTCACCTGACCGACTAAATATTATTTACCTGGCCAACTAAAATAAAAGAAAAATGTATACTTAAGTAGGCTAGAAAGATTCAATGTTTTTCTATCCTATAAACAAATCTAACAGAATCTGTGATACCCTGCAACAATATCAAAAAGTAGATTTCCCATAGTTTTCCTAAATTTTGGGTGAAAATGTGTGGGTCTTTTTAATGATCAGATTTAATATATGCCTGAAAGATTTGCTTTAATTTCTTAGCTTAATAGAATATATACCTTCATGCATAATTTAATGCCAAAGGCATCGTTGTAGAAGATCAGTTGAGGTACAATTAACCACATAGCTTGCGGAAATAAGGAGGTTTATACATTTCTCCAGGGTATTAGTCTGAAAATGAACATAATACTGCAACCTGGGTTTGAACTCACTTACTATGAAATCATAGTAATCTAAATTAATTAAGAGTAAAATTGAGCAAATGTCTTACTTTACCCACAAAGATTCGATTGAATTTGTGAGTTGATAAAAATCTCAACTTAAATGCTTTTATTTCTAATGTCTTTATTGAATCGAATTCAATATTTGCTATTAAAAATTCTGTCTTGTATACAAAATGATTTTATGATGGAAAATAAAAGAATTTGTCTTTTAGTAGATATTTGGATGCAGAAGAATTATGAGGATATTATATAATAACTGCATTTCTCTTTGAAATTGAAGCTTTTTACGTATTAAAAAAAATTCTAACAATCTTCAATTGAATACACGTATACACACACACTCATATTTATATATATAGTTATATTAATTAGCAAAATATAGGTATATAAAAATAATTAGTATACAACAATCATTTTTTTTATAAAAAGTCATTTTTCTTCTAAATACCCAGATAATTGTTCTAATGTAATAATGATAATAATAATAATGATAATAATAAAAACTGATATTATTTCACATTGTTTATCACCAAACTCTTCAACATTGAAATTTTGAAACTGATAATATGAATATACAAAAGTACAAAAAAGTACATCTGTTATATATATATATATATATATATATACGCTCCCCCATAGGGGTTGAGCATTCTGGCGAAGGAATTGTCGGCCACCGCTAGCGTAATGCAAAGCTCTTCGAAAGAACTGAGCACTCTGGTAGCTGATAGGGTATAAAAAATGTAAACAAACGGCTGCTGCTGCTGTTGCTAAATAAATACCTTAAAAATTCCCTTAGCCAACGTGGTCCGCTTGGTGGCCGAGAGGTCTGAAACTTAGTCTAATGTAAAGTTGGACAGGTTTCGATCCCGGCTTCGAGCGTCCTGCGTGTCTATCCACACTGAAGAATTCTGATAGAACGAAACAGTCTGTCTGTGGATGACAATATATATATATATATATATATATTTATGCAATTTTATTTTTGGATCCAAATTTTTCAGTGCAAAAGATTTTGGAAATAATACTTAATAATGTTTGTTTTGATGTATAATGCTCGACCAGAAACAATAGAATCCTGATATTATTAGTTGAGAAGAAAATGAACATTTTATAAAAATTAGTTATGAACATACGTATCTATGAATTATACTGTATATGATTTAAACTTCAGTGCTGTAGATATTGATAGTATTTTATGTTCTCTTTTCAAGGATGTCGATGAGGAAGGCATGTTCATCGAAATCTTTTCATTCAAAATTCCAACATCTTATATATAAAGCCAATGTTTTTTTTTATGTCTTCTGAGATGAAGAATTATCAGAAGGTTACCAACGAGGATAGACAAATGAACAACAGCTGAAATATAACCATAATAGCCAAGATGAAAACAATCAACTGAATACTTCAGTGTATAATACTGGTTGGGTTTGGCTTCTTTGTTTAATCACATACCAAACTTCATTGATAATTTAATGAAAAAAACCATCCTAGTAAAAAAATAGTAGTGATACTATTAAACCAATAGCTATGAAGGTATGGGAGTCCATGCCTTTTGCAAGGTTTGGTTTGGTTTGGTTTGATGGCATATCAACCATTGTAGGTTATTCAATGCTAAATCCTGTTTATTCATATAGATTAAATATATATATAATTTGTAAACATATTTAGTAGATAAGATTCTTGATCAAGCCTGAGCTCTTTTTTGCACACATTTAAATGGTTTCAAGTATTGCTATATAACAGTCACAATTTAATATCAATCAATTGTTTGCACATAGTTTGTTCTATTTGACTCATAGATAAGACCCTATCAGGTGCTACTATTCCCAGTGGACCTGGGAGTAATGGCAATGAAGGGGTACTCCACCTTCCCCAAATCTCTAAGGTTGGAACCTTGCCATCAGATTGTTCAATATCATTTCCATGACACTTTTGGGGGTGGGTGGGGTTATTACCCCTCTGCAGAGATATTACCCCTCTGCAGAGAAAGTTGATTTAATAGCCTAACTGGAGTTTGAAATTGTTTACTAGGATGTTGCAGTCCCACCCTTTTGTCACTATGTCTTAATTGACAATTATAGATATTGTTCTAAATTTATATCATTTTAACGGGTTGTTTTTTTTGTGGAGTGAGGGTCCCTTTTTTGCACTTGCAGTGAGAATTTATACCAATGATTTTTATGTTATTTGGGTAAGTTAAAAAGCTTTTTAAAAAATCAATAAAATCAGTTTGCAGTTTGACTTAAGAATATCAAACTCAATAGGAGTCATCATTCCATTTATGGAACATTTCCAAAACTTGAGAATTTTATATTTTAGATCCAGCCAATGTCCCATAAAAGAACAAAATTTTTTCACCAATGATAAATATTTGTACCCATTTTAAACTGTATAAAGGCCACAATGCTAAGTATTAAAGAAAATTTTTTTTTAAATTTCTCTCCAATAAATTTAACAAGTATTGAAATTGGAACAAATTTTGCAAAAAAATTCCAAGACCAAAATCTTTGAGATTATTTAAAATTCTGGAATACGTTACTGTTGTTTATTGTTTTAGTTATTATAATAATCATCATAATCATAAATACTTCCAATACTCATTGCTTAATTGATTAAATTAGGATTAAAATTTCAAAGAAGTAAATATGGTAATTAATACGGACGTATAAGTAAATTTGAGTTCTGTTTCAAAGCTACATTCAGTAGTTTATTCTGAAAACTTTAAAATGAGTTTATCTGACTTGTTTATACTTTAACCGCTTCATAAAGAGAAAGAACCACAACCTTTTGAGTATAAGATTTTTATTCTTGCCAAAGGAATCTCCCTGACCTCAGATAAAATAAAATAAAGTTCTGCTATTCAATGTGACATTGATTTATTTTCTGATTTAGTACGATATGTTTATGTTCTTTTGAGGATTGTCAAGAAGTTAAGTGCAGGCCTGATGTTGGCCTCTGAATAGGGTTTAGCAAATATATTAGTTATAGAACCCAACCCATTGAGCTCAAAATAAAATTAAATAAAACAGAAAATTTCTTTTTAAACGAGTTATTGTGCAAGGGAAGATAATAACCCATAAGCTCAATATATGTAAAGCTATGTGTTATTTTACTTTACACCATAGACCCAATATTTTAGGTGATCCTTTTGCTATATACCATAGTCCCAATATTTCAGATTGAGTTTTATTTTATCATACACCATTAGTCCAATATTTTAGGCTGATGAATATTTGTTTTAATTTTAGATTTTCATTTATGGCAAAGACAGTTCCACAACAAATTTCAGGTAATATTGGTATTCTTATTTTTATGGCAAGTTGAAATAAAAAACCTATCAAGAAAAAGAGATTTGATATTACCTAATTATAAAAATAACTCAACAATATTTATATATATATATAGTTAGACGAACCAGACATGCAGGACACTGCTGGAGAAGCAGGGATGAACTCATAAGAGATGTACTCTTATGGACCCCCACACATGGCCGTGCAAAAGCAGGACGACCAGCACGAACATACATTCAGCAGCTATGTGAGGATACGGAATGTTGTCCTGAAGACCTACCTAGGGCGATGAACGATAGGTAGTAGTGGCGAGAGAGGGTCAGGGATATCCGTGCTACCAGCAGGACATGATGATGATATATATATACAGTACATATATTTCCTTCCTTTAGGGGAGCATTTTCAAGTATTATAATTATTAATCCTAAACGAATATTTTCTTTCATCTTTTTAATTTCATTTGCTTTTTTTACCACAATTTATTCAACTTACTATTTTTAAGCAATAAAAGTTTAAAGGATAAGTTAAGGGGAGATTTAAATTCTAATCTCTTTTTGCCTGAAAGAAACCTGATCATCTGATCAACTGCTTTATCACTTAAGCCTTGAAAGCAACTGCAATAGCAATTTTATTCACTGATATGCAGTCTCTTGCCGTCATAGACATAACAATCTAAGGGATTTGGAATTTTTAAAAAAAGCAATCAGAATTAAAATATGAAAGAAAATACAAGTCAAAATTTATGATAATAATGAAGAGATATTGCAAAAATTCACTCATATGATTATTTATTTTTCATTCAATATATGTCTATACTTTCATTCTTCTCATTAAAAAACTTATGAATGTAAATGGAGTGGATTGTTATTCAGGGATTCAGCAGAATGTATAAGTCGGCAAATTCAGGTACGACCTACCGACTTAAGAAGAAGCAAGTTCACAGAAAGCAAGTTCACGGAAGTTTTCAAAGGTGGAGATGACCAGGTGGATGGTATGGTGCCAGGCCTGACAGTCAGCAGTAAGTGTCCACCACTGGTGGTGGTCAATGTAACAGCTACCAAAGGTCTTCTTAAGAGAGTCTTTAAAATGTTTCTTTGGTGCCCTTCTGTTATGATAGCCAATAGAGAGTTCACCATATGGAGCTATCTTGGGCAGGTGATGACCTCCCCAATTCTGGAGACATGCCATGCTCTGCCTATCATAGCTGTGAATTCAGCCTGATCAAGGACCTCAACACTGGAGATGTAGTTACTCCAGTGAATGTTATATATGCATATGAATCGCACACGTATATAACAATGCATGTATCCACTACATGTTTATATATATATATATATATATATATATATATGTATGTATGTATGCTTATGCATTTTATATATGCATGCGTATATATGTGTGCATATACACATATGCAATATATATATGCATGTGCATTATATATATTGCCAGATAGTTATAATGGCCTTGTATGCCACTCAAACATTTATTGTATTATTTATATATTGATTAGTGTTTCTTACTAAGTGTATCAATGCACTTGGCCAAAGATCAAATTGTAAATCTCCAGACTTTTGGTGAAGATCAGCGTAGTATCTGTATTTTTTAATTTTTTATCCTTTTTATTTATAAAACCATCTCTGAGATCCAATAAGAATGTATTCATCCAAGTCCTTTTTCATAGGCAGAATATGATACGAGATCAACTGTTATGCAGAGTAAAGCTGGTTTATATTCAGTGTCCCTTCAAGACAAGTCACTGAAATAGTCTGCCTGGCTATTTCATTGTAGCTGTGGGAAGAACAGATAGATTTATGCCTTTTCCAAAAGCATTAGCACAAAGTGGAATGAAAACAGCCTCATCCAGTATTTGAACTGGGGTCACGAATTCCAGTTCTCATAATAACTATTAAAATTAAGAATGCCTCCCATGGTCTAATAAGTAAACCCTCAAAATTTAAAGACTCTACAGCAAAGTATTTGACTAAGTATTGAGGACAGACAAACAAACTTTTCAAAAAGTAATATAGCATGCTCAAAATGTCTGTGTGTGCTTTAATATCTATGGATAAAACATCATATTCTTTAACATTCAAATGTGTGTGTTTATTTTCAAAATATATTTTCAGAACAATTTTTATTAATAAATGTACATCTATTTACCTAAAACACATACATACATACATATATATATATATATATATATATATATATATATATATATATATATATATATATATGTATGTGTGTGTGTGTGTGTGTGTGTGTGCACTTACTGTTATTTGGGGAAAGGGTTTTTTATAGACAAAAGAGACAAAGTAATATGAAAAAAAAAATTTAGTAACTGTTTTAAAACTGCAAACCAAGCTACTTAATGTTTTTTTTAAATACAGAATCATACTTAAGCAAGATGCTGTGGAATTTCTTTAGAAAAATATTGAAAGAAGGAACTGTGCATCTGTTGCATATATGTGCATTATTTGAATTGGCGTACAATTCTTTCCTGATGTGATAGATTTAATATAAATTGACATAACCAAATGTGAATTACTGAGATCAAGATTTTTTGAATCTTTTTCTTTCCTTTCTAGTTTTACATACATATATATATAAGAAATATTCCTGTCCTTTGTTTATCTTTTATATATATATATATATATATATATAAGATAAACAAAGGACAGGAATATTTCTTTGTAATATCAGGATGATTTATTCTTTCTCTCATTAGGATGATGATAAAATAATATCCCATTTAACTCAGTTTCACATGTGTATAAATATTTTCTTTCTTTAAAAGTAAATCAATGTCTTTGTATTTTGCATTAAAAGCAAATATCCAACATTGACCTTTGTTAAGTAAGCAGAAAAAAAGACTGGAAAATATGTTTTCTTTTGTTCATAGTTTTTGGTATAAATAAAGATATAATGTGTACATGTGCACATTTGTGACATGAGGCTGGGTGTTGTCATGCACCAAGATCATTTCTCTTCTAATGCACCATTCAAACAAATTCACTGATTCACCTCTGCAATCAAAACGAGTAGCTAAAACTCTGTAAGCCATCATTCATTCCTATGTCTCTTCCTTTCTATATAATTGTAAATACACACGCACACACATATGTAAGCTCTATTCAGTCATATAATATAGAATGTACTGAATGTATCCTCTACGGAGAGGTAAGACCCTACCCTAAAAAGGGATGTCTTGAGTATGACACTAAACTGCACGTGATGGTGAGGCTCTATTTCTGGAGATTTGGGGAATGTGGAGTACCCTTCCATGGTAATTTCTACCTGGTTCACTCTGATCCAGCATTTAAGTACCTATTAGGATCCTATCTATCATTCAAATACATCTGTGTAAAATTATTTATATTTGATTCGGTTATTTGCAAAAAACGATATAAAATTATTTTTGTTTGATTGGGCCATTTGCAAAAAACGACTTAAAATTATTTTTATTTGATTGGGCCATTTGCAAAAAATGATATAAAATTACTTGCATTTGATTGGGCCATTTTCAAAAAAAGATACAAAAATAATTTTATATCATTTTTTGCAAATGGCCCAGTCAAATACAAATAATTTTATAATGTTTTTGCCAAATGGCCCAATCAAACAAAAATAATTTTACTTAATTTGGCCATTTGCAAAAAAAAAACGATTTAAAATTACTTGTATTTGATTGGGCCACTTGCAAAAAAACGATATAAAATTATTTTTGTTTGTTTGGATCATTTGAAAAAAACAATATAAAATTATTTTTGTTTGATTGGGCCACTCACAAAAAATAATGTAAAATTATTTTTGTTTGATTTCAGCCATTTCCAAAAAACAAAATAACCTCTTAAGGTATAACAATAGAAAATATGTAAATATGAACTTATAATGAATACAATTCCCTAAATTCCAGACATAAAATCCCCCTAGATGAATTTACAAGCCTTTAAAATTCACCTATCAATCTATTCAGTCAGAATGACCCCAAAATTGCTTTAACAAATTTTAGGAAAAAATTGAACAATTTGATGTTTTAAGCTTCACATTTTTTTTTTTTAATAATTTCTCCATTTTCAAATATTAATCCAGAACATATTTTCATAGTTGAGGTTTTGAAAAAACTAAAACCCTGAATAGTAAAGCCATTTATATCATGAAAAAAACTCATTCCTTAGAAAGAATGAACTCAGCGATTTGGGACTGTAAAGCTTTTACCTGGATTTAGAATTTGCAATTAACAGAAATTTCCTTTTGTCAAGACAAACCTGAAAACCTGTCATCAGTACCTCTTTCCGACCTTTGAAAATAATAATTCAATTGCTATTGCAAAGAAATATTTAGTTTGGGCATTGATTTAATGTTTTAAAAGTATCGTAATATTTGAAAGAGTTGTGATAAAAAAAAAAGTAACTAGAATTAGGAAGGTGAATACCAATCAAAATTATCAACAATAAGGATTAAAAAAAAAAAGAAACATAATCTTAACACTCTCACCATGTAATGTAATAACAAATATTGCACCAACCAATTACATTCTTGATGCAAAAAATGGCTTAAGTAGCTGGAAATTTAGTGGGAAGCAATGAAAGAGACAAAAAAAAGGATGAGACACAATAAATGAACCTGAAATAAAAAAAAAAAGAAAAACCGTTTTTTAAAGAAGAAACTAAAAAAATAAAACAATGAATGTGAGAAAGAAATAAAATTGCAATGTGTTAATAAAAGAATGGAATTAGAAAATAAAGAATAAAAACAGCATAAAAAATTCTTTTTTACAAAGAAAAAAAATGAAAAAAAGAATAATTTGTGAAGGAGGAGGAGGAAAACAAAAATAAAAAATTTAGTGAAGAAAATTTTAAAAAAAAGAGAAAAAAGGAAAAACTGAAATATGAAAAATAAAAGTTTAGCTAAGATTTAGAATCAAAAGTTTAGCTGATCATCTTGCAATGATTTACCAAATCCTTTTTTTGTCGTCACATAAGGTAAATATGGCAGGCAAACATGGTCACCAAATTTCTACAATTTTCAATATAAACCCCGAAAATAAATTTAGTATATTAGTTTTTGAAAATTCCAAACTTTTTCAAATTTTTAGTTTGGGCTTTTATTTACAATTTAAGTATAACGACATAAGTAATGATAAAAAAACAACTAGAGTTAGAAAGATGAAGGACAGTACGAATATAAAGTAGGATGATAAAAATAATAAAAAGAATAAAGATTTACAGTTACCAGGAAGAGAGTGGGAATTAAGATTAACTATTTTGCTAAGAAGAAGAATAAGAGGTGATCTAAAACTTTCAAAATAATAGGCTTTCTAATTATGGAAGACATTTTTTTCAATATTTCACCTCAAACTGGAAATTTACTTTTAAGACAGATTTCAAAATCTTAGTCTACTAACCAATTGGATTTTTTACTAATACAGTAATATATTTTTAGAACAAACTGCCTTCATCATCATCATCATCATGTCATGCCGCAGGCACAGATATCTCTGACCCTCTCTCGCCACTTCTCCCTATCATTCATCGCCTCTGGCAGATCTTCAAGACTACATCCCGTATCCTCACATAGCTGCTGTATGTATGTTCGAGCTGGTCGTCCTGCCTTTGCCCAGCCATATGTGGGGGTCCATAGGAGTACATCACTTATGAGCTCGTCCTTGATTCTCTAACATTGTCCTGCATGTCTGGTTCTTCTAACTTGGATAGTTTTCATGATGGGAGGCAGGTGGCTGTATAGTTAGTGCCTTGTGGGGTGTTGCCACCAGGACTCGTTCAATATTGCTCGCAACATTCTTGTGTAATTGCCGTCTAGCTTCTTCTCCAGCCATTTAGTTAGCGTCCAAGTAGTGCATCCATATAGCAGTATCGATACGACTGCTGCCTGGAAGAAACTATGTTTCATTTTATCGGTCAGATCTGATTTCCATATGATCTTACTAGATCAAAAATATCAATATGTGAAAAAATTTTAAATTGAATGAGAGGATTTCAGAAAAATGGTAAGAAAAAGAAGTTAAGATGTTATGTTTTGACCTGTTGACCCGGCCAAAAATGCCATTCAAGGTAATGCACTGGAAGGAGGTGACACATTCTGATGGCAGTTGTGAGAGGAAATCGTGTGGGCGGAAATTGGCTGATGAAATGGGACGAGGTAAAAAAGATCCCATTATACTCTCATAGACTGACGCACCGAAGAGAGTGACCTCTGAACTGGATGACAGTTATTTCCGCTCGATGACGATCACACAGGCCATTCCAAAGAAAGCGGAAGTGACACATCCCGGTCCCCAGATATCGGAAGTAGTCGTAGAGGCATGTCCATATCAGCGCGTGGGAGTTTGAAGGTAATATAAGGCCGACGAGTTCAGTTCCGGTCAGTTGGGTTCAACGAGCCAGTGGAGACAGGCGAGTAGAGTTGAGGAGGTAGACGAGATGTAGTAAGGAAAGCCAGTGCTCCGGTTGAGCAACCATGGAGAATGAGAAAGACACAACACTGACGGCCATAACTTCGGGGTCAAAATATTTCAGTAATGTTCGGTCCCCAGCTCCCTCTCACACGCAAACTTCGAGTAACCCTTTTCGAAACCTTACAAATAAAGTGAGAGGTAAAATATTTTATAAAGAAGTCTTCCTGCGTCTTTCTGTGTGCGTCGTTTATTCCTGCGACTTTATCATTGTGCGTCTGTTTAATTATTTTTTGTGCCGTTATGATGCTGCATGAACATGTATATGTGTATATAAGCATATTTATTATGTGAGTATATAACAAAGAGGGAACTTTTGGGGAACTATCATATATATTACTTAACAGAATTTGTTCTGCATGTAGATATTGTGTTACTAGTGTTCTATGCAAAGATTCTTTTTTTTAAAGGTTGATGTGAGAAGATGGAAAAATGGGTGATACCCAAGGTGGTATAACAAACAATAATAATCAACAGTTATGATTAAAAATACCAAATAAATTGTGATATAATTTAAATACTGTTATCAAGTAATACAATTTTAAAAAAATACTGCACTGATCTAACAGAGACAGGGGCACTGAATGGCTGGGAATGTATTATTTGGGTTGTATATAAAACTAAGGTACCACAAAAATCTATTGCATTTAGGTTTAAGTTTGTCTGAGAGTTAATTCTTTATTCTCGTTCCCAATATTGTTGCTGAAATAACCAACCAAATGAGATGTAATAAAAAGTATGAGAATGTTTGATTTTGATTTTCAGGAGTTAATGAATCATATCTTTCAGATTCCCTCTTAAGAAAATCTGTATTCAGGAAACTTGTCTAGTTTGTTTATGGGTGTTATTTGGACTCTTGTAGCTTAATTGGTAAGGCAGCTCAAATGAAAGACCAGACTTTTTCAAGACAAAAAGAAAGCTTATTCTTTATTATGTTTCCAATGACAAAATAATTGATAATAATAGTAAACTCGATTCTGAATTTGTGTCTGTCAGTGTACTGTGAAATGACCTAGATATTTAAATAACTACCCAGGCAAAAATTATCGAATTAGCACACTTAAAAGATATTCACCTTGGCTTTCCTTTTCTTTTTATTTCCAATGCATTTGTATAGTAAAAATCATTTGCAATGAACTTTTAAAGTAAAAACCATTTCCAATGTATTTTTCTATTATCCCTGGTAAAAATTATGGAATTAGCACACTTAAAAGATATTCACCTGGGCTTTTTATTTAGGAATAAATATACTAATAAGAGGATTTTTTTAATGATAACATTTTTTAAAGAATTAAAAATGTGGTTACTCAAAATCTCTTATGGAAATGTGAACCAATTATTGATCTTAACGATAATTTTTAAATTAGGTATGATTTAATCAATACAAATATCCACTAAAACATGATCTCTTATCTAAAAGAAACAACAAAATATTCAGATCTTTTGCAGGAACAAGTTTAAAAGTCTACTTGTTGGATAGGTTTACATCTAGTCTAATATATAAAATGGGGGTTTGATGTCATGAATGTCATAGGAGATATCTGAGAGCAGGTGTGTAATACAATCACCCAGATAAGATCCCAATATTGTTGGGTGCAAGTTGAGGAAGTACAGATGTCATCAAAGACTCAAGAAACTAGCTATAAATTCTCGGTAGAGAGACTCACTCTTAGATTGGCAGAGAAGGCTGCAAAACCCATGTTGCTTGGAAAGAGTGAATTCAGGGATATGGGACTGGGGAGATTCTAGCTGAGATCAGTATTTGCAATTTACAGATCAATACCCTCTTCTGATCTTTGAACATAATAAAAGTTCTAAAATTGTCGACAAGACTTAGTGTTGCCATTTGTTTTTTTTTCCTACTAATCACTGGTCACTAAAAAAACAATTATACCAGTCCTTGTTTTCTACCATGGACAACACGACAAATGAACTGTTCCAAAATTATGAATTCATAAAAACAATGTCAAAGCATAAAAAGCTTCTTTTGATGTCTTCGATCATCTCTCCTACAAGCTGAAGAATTGACTTACTATTGGCATAGTTTATAATTTCTCAGTGGTAAGGAATAAAAAGAAGGAAAGTCCGAATCTCTGTTTATTTCTATTGCCAAACAAGCGTAATTTATTACAGGCCTCTCAATAAGAGGCCAACGTATGTTACTGGCAAACATAACTCACCAATCACAAACACTTTTTGCCTGTAATTCATAATTGTGTCAGTTTGTAAATTGTCTTTCTTTTGCTTAGGTCATCATTTCATGCTGTTTACTTAGCAAGCATTCTTCATTTTCTTTGAGATTTTTTTTTTCTGTTTTTCAATTTTTTCAGCATCCATTTTACCATCTAGATTTTTCTGTTTACCTCTCCAGTCTTTGTCAAACATTTTTCCTTCCCTCCATTTCCAGATCTGCAATCTACTCATATTTTTGATGGATACTCAAACTTTTTTTTTTTTTTTCATTGGGGGGAGCTGTTTGTCTTTTCCTTTGCAAAATAAATTTTTTTCAAACATTTTTTAAAGATTTTTTTCTTTCTTGGGAAAATATTTTTTCTATTATGTTTACAGCTTTGCACAAAGTAATAAAGAATATTTTCTTCACTGTAATTATTAGTTGATAACTAATAAAAAAATTCCTAATTTGAAGTAAATAAAACTTGATGTAGTAAAATCCATATAGATTTCAAGGCCTCAGAAAATGTTAAGCTTTTTTATATAACTCAGATTTTTATACCATACTTCATTTTTTGTAAAATATTTATCATGGCCACTGAATGAAAAAGGAGGGATTTACTCACTTCTCTGTTGGTAGCAAGATGTAACACAAAGTCAGCTTAACATGGGGACCCTACCATAAATTGCTCTTCTAGGAAGGTGGTAGAAAAAAATTGTTCTTGCCTGATTGGTATTCCCACTTAAATGAATATGCAAGTTTTAGGCAGTAAATTAGTTTCACACAAGAAATCATTTCTTGCTTCCTTCCTCAATGAAGATTGAACTCATAGTAAAATTAACCTTTTAGCCACTGCTTCAGAGAGTCATCCAAAATGGAGTCATACAAGTTCTATACAGGAAGTTATCAGAAGTTTATGGATTACTATCAAGTTATGATTCATTTGTTGCATAATATGCAGTTAATTATGAGGTGATCTGGGGTGAATAGTCTAGAAGACTGGATTCCTTAGCCTAAAAGTTAAAGAACCCAGGCTTTACCTGATTTACCCTGAAGAATCCAGTCTTCTTTACTTTTTATCTATAATAGTCTAGAAGAAAAACTCTGAATACAAACTCACTTTACTTTGCTTAAAAAATTGATCACGTGTCCATATTCTGTCCATGGCAGAGAAGTTGGTTAAATACATTCAAGGTGATGCCGATGTTATGGTGATGAAGATGATTATCTTGGGATCAGGGAAAGCAGATTAACAACAACCTATTCATCAACAAATACTTGATTTTTTTTTTTTTGAGATGACTGGGAAGGTGGAATGAAAAAGTTACCAATCATAAATGTTTTGGGTTCTTTCTTTGATTCACTGATTCTTCAGTCTCCTGACTAAATCTAAACATTCTATTCATTCCTTCAGAACATTGACAATCCAACTGGTTCCTTTTGTCTGTTTCTATCCTCTAGTCTTCAACTCACCTCTTGAAAAAACCTGAAAGCTTTATATATACATATATACATATAACTAGTGCAGAGTTTGGCCACCAAGCTTAACCATTCCTATTTCGAGTTTTCAACTTTAAACTTTTTATATATAGATCAATAGATAAACTTTACATTTTGATTAATTTTGTTGGTTGATTTTCCAGTCAGTCACAAGTTTTCTTTTTTTCAGAGATATTTCTTTGCAACTTATCTTACATTTTCTGAATCAAAAGTGGATATTACTTCAGCAATGTCAACACCTTGATCATATCACATGACTATATATGTATATATATATATATGGTGCATAGCAAAACAACAGTCAGAAATATTGGGTCTATGGTGTAAAGTAAAATAACATATAGCCTTATATATTGGGCTGGGGGGTTCTTATCTTCCCTTGCAACCACCATAACTTCTATAAAAAGAAATTTTCTGTTTTCTATAATACATATATATATAGAGAGAGAGAGAGAAAAAGAGAGAGAGAAACTTCAATAAAATTTTATCTTCATCCTCAAAAATTAACTTAACAGATGAAAATCCATTTTGATAATAACTGTTCTTTTTCTGTTTTTTAAATATTCATATCACAAATTCTTTAACAAACTGCTTTTTGTTTTTTTTTAAATAACATTATCAAGTTCTAAAATACTATCACCTCTTTAGTTATTTTTTAAGCAAATATAAATTTTTCTTCAATTTTTTTTATCCCATTTTCAACTGGACAACCATCACTTGAATTTTTATTGGGTCTTTAGGGAAGATTAGTTGAATCAGTCTTTTTTTTAAAAGTTATATGGGGATGAAAGATTTGATTGAAAGAATTTATTGATTGACAAAAGTAAGAAATAAAAAACTCAAGAAATAAAAAATAAAAAAACAACCAGACGTAATTCAGACTTTCAAAATAATTCAACATAGAAATATAAATGAAGGGTATATGTTATTTTATGGTCAATATGCCAGAAAATGTGATTGGATTTTTATTAATTAAATTGAATTGGTCAACATACAAGGGCATGTAGACCAAAAACACCAGAGTCACAAGCAGGATGTAACACAAAGTAATTTTTTAAAACTGGGTTCAGCTGGTTTGAATTCAAGGATTTCATTCTCCTAGACAGGATGCAATAACAAGGTTAATAAGCTCAGTCTGGCCAACTATTAACTCATGACTGGGAAGATGTGAGAATAATTGGATTCATACTTTTCCCAAGGGTATCAACACTATGTGAAATGTAAACAGCCTCGTCCAGGAATGGAACTTAGACTGTTGAGCCCATTTCCTTAAACATTTCCCCGTACGCCACAAGTGGCTTTGTATAAAATGATTCTGGACCAAATGATTTTTTAAAAAAATTCTTTTGATTGATTAACATCAGCAGTTAATTCTCTCACAATGATCTAACAATGATGAGTAATTGATTTTGATCTTCTTCTTCAGACGGAATGATATCTAGAAAAAAAAACTTTTTATAATTTTGTGTTTCTCGTGTAAACTATTACACAAAGAGGTGCCATGAAAATTGGGCTCATCCTAAATGGATCACAAATTTAAACAGATTTCATCTTAGCATTTTAACTTGAAAACAACAGAACATTTCACGTGTGAGATTATCATTAAGTGAGGAAATACTTCAGTTTTAAGAGAATGTTTGCTCATACTCCTACTTTTGCTCGTCCATATGAAGGGGTCTACAGGAGCATATCACTTATGACCTTGTCCGTACTTCTCCAGCAGTGTCCTGCGTGTCTGGTTCATCTAACATGGATAGTTTTTGAGATGGGTGGTAGGTTGCCTTACAGCTGCTGCTTTGTGGGGTGTTGCCTTCAGGCCTTGTTCAATACAGCTAGCAGCATTCTAGCATAATTGCCATCAAGCATTTTCTCCATATGTTTAGTTAATGTCTATTTGGTGCATCCATATAGTAGTATCGACACAACTGCTACTTTGTAAAAACTGCATTTTATCTTATCGGTCAAGTCTGGCTTCCATATGACTGAAAGCCTATTGTAGCTTTCCATGCCTTTACTAGTCGTGTGTTGATGTCATTTTTGCTTAATGAGATGCTGCTTCTATAATCTGTCCGCAATAAGATGATTGATCAATTCAAAACAGATCAATTAGAAAAAAATCAAAGAAAAAAATATGTAAATACACATGTTGTTTTATTATATTTGACTGAATTGACCAGCCCATTGGCCTAGTGGTAGAGTGTTCACCAATGGCCCGGGAGACTGGGGTTAAATCTCAGGTCGAGTCATACCAAAGATTCAAAAAATGGTTCTTGATACCTCTGTGCTTAACACTCAGCATCATAAGGTACATTTCAAGGGTAAAGTGGTGCAATCCAGGGAAAGGAGCAGCAACCTTCCCAACACCTTGGTGTAGTAGCTATTGAAAAGGGAGCTTTCAGTTCACCCTCGACAACAGTCGCCGACTTTATTCTACTTTACTTATAAACAAAAAATACAAAAAACATTTAATCATTATAGCTTGCCGTAACAAAATGCAAAGGCAAAAATTTAATGCATCCAACTACATTTGATTATTACAGACAAAAAATAAATATATAGATCCATGTTGCATTTTGTTATAGTCAATTCACTTCAAGTTTTAGTTATATATTCATTTCTGCATATTTTTTGTAATTGATTTTCATCTCGTCAGTAACTTACTTTTGCACCTCTTCCCCATCATAATTCTTACATTTATCATATGGAATTTATATGCAAATGTAAAAACTGACGCAGAGCTAATAATTAATTGTCAATAAATATGGACTTTTTAGTCTAACCATCTCTTTTAACCACATCTACAGTCAATTCATTTGCTGCTCTGATGAGATCCAATTGATATTACTTTCTTCTCTTCTTCATTTCATTTTTAGCTCAGTTGTATAGGTTTCTTTGTCTTTCAAGAGAATGTACAACCAAACAAATCAAAAACAGATGGGTCAAAACGGGATTCAATGATGGTAAAGGATCTCTTAGAAATTAGCTGAATAGAGTGGAATTTACATTGAAAAGAAAAGTGGAATTTACGTTGAAAAGAAAAGTGGAATTTACACAGAAAATGGAATTTATGTTGAAAACAAAAGTAGAATTTACATAGATAATGGAATTTAGGTAGACAAAAAGTTGAATTTACGTAGAAAAGTGTAATTTACATAGAAAAGAAAAGTGTAATTTACATAGAAAAGAAAAGTGGAATTTACATTGAAAAAAAAACGTGGAATTTACATAGAAAAGAAAAGTGGAATTTACATAGAAAATGGAATTTACATAGAAAAGAAAAGTGTAATTTACATAGAAAAGAAAAGTAGAATTTACATTGAAAAGAAAAGTGGAATTTACATAGAAAAGAAAAGTGGAATTTATATTGAAAAGAAACGTGGAATTTACATTGAAAAGAAAAGTGGAATTTACATTGAAAAGAAAAGTTGAATTTACGTAGAAAAGAAAAGTGGAATTTACATAGAAAAGAAACGTGGAATTTACATAGAAAAGAAAATTGGAATTTACATAGAAAAGAAACGTGGAATTTATATAGAAAAGGGGAATTTACATAGAAAAGAAAAGTGGAATTTACATAGAAAAGAAAAGTGGAATTTACATAGAAAAGTTGAATTTACATAGAAAAGAAAAGTGGAATTTACATAGAAAAGAAACGTGGAATTTACATAGAAAATGGAATTTACGAAGAAAAGAAAAGTGGAATTTTTTATAGAATAGTGTAATTTACATTGAAAAGAAAATTGGAATTTACATAGAAAAGAAAAGTGGAATTTACGTAGAAAAGAAAAGTGGAATTTACATTGAAAAGAAAAGTTGAATTTACGTAGAAAAGAAAAGTGGAATTTACATAGAAAAGTGGAATTTACATAGAAAAAAAAGTGGAATTTACATTGAAAAGAAACGTGGAATTTACATAGAAAATTGAATTTACAAAGAAAAGAAAAGTAGAATTTATATGGAAAAGAAAAGTGGAATTTATATAGAAAAGAGCCAAATAAAAATCAGGACTGATATGCAAACAGGAGAAAATGAGGTTAAAGAGAAACAATCCTAGTGTCCTTGGTTATAGCTACTTACATTTATATATCTATATAACCTATATTAGAGAATATCTCATATTTATTATTCGGGTGTTTTTTTATGCGGTCATATCCGTATATTCAAGTCATAGTTCACCACATTCAATCACTTTGAAAATTAAGTTGGCTTACATTGGCATGATGGTTAGAGTGTTCGTCAATGGCTCGGAAGACCTGGGTTCAATCCAAGGTCAAGTCATACCAAAGACACAAAAAATGCTACTTGACAGCTCCTCGCTTAACACTCAGCATTATAAGGTATGGATCAAGGGTGAAGTGGAGCAATCCAGGGAAAGGAGTAGTGCCCTCCCCTACACCCTGTTGTAGTAGCTATGGAAAAGGGATCCTTTGGGTCACCCTTGACTACAGTCGCCAACTTTACTTTTACATATAATAATTTATATGCAAATGTAATATATATAAAAACAGAACTTCAATGTAATCGTCCATTGATTATTGAGGTAAATAGTAGCATTGCTGCTGGATACAGAATAAAATGGAATGGCCAAAATTATCTTGAAAAGACCTGTTGTGAAAACGAAAGATCCCTGACCGCAAATTTTGGCAAGTACAGAATTATTTTCATAAGACAATCCTCCCAATTAAACAGAGTATTTTCATAAGATAATCCTCCCAATTAAACAGTCATTTTCATAAGATTATCCTTCCAATTAAACAGAGTCATTTTCATAAGATAATCCTCTTAATTAAACAGAGTATTTTCATAAGATAATCCTCCCAATTAAACAGATTCATTTTCATAAAATAAACCTCCCAGTTAAACAGAGTATTTTCATAAGATAATCCTCCCAATTAAACAGAGTATTGGAAAGGCAAAGGTGGTGGTGAATACATCCTACCAAACAACGAAGTATCCTGCCTGAAGTCCCTTTGCTCAGAGCAAAACTAAAGTCTTATTTATGTAGACTCATCCTTGTCAGAATAAACAAAGACTTATCAATCAGAAGTAGGTTCCACCTGACCAAGTCCGCCAAGTTTTCTCCTGTCGGAGAAATCGTGAAATTGGCCTGGTCACCTCCCAACTGTCGCCAGCTCATCATTACAAAATAATTACCATTCTCCTTTAGTTCTTTAAATGACATGTAACCCTATATCATTGACTCTCTCACTTACCCACTCTCATAATTATTAAGTGTTTTTTGTGTGGTCATATTTGGATGTTTCACTCATATTTCACCACACACTCACTGCTTAGAAAATTAATTCTGGTGCAAGATTCCATTACCTCCAAGTTAATAAAAAAAACTTTGGAAATTAAGATGCTATACTAAAAAATAAATGAATGTATAAATAAATCCAACCCATGATCAAAATTCCCATGAAAAAATTTATTATTTTTTTATTTATTTATTTATTTATTTGAAAATAATTTTTTCAGAAATTCTATTTCAGGTATATTTTTCATTATTTTTTAATTTTTTTTTTTTTTTTTTTTAGATGAAAAATAAATTAAGCTAAATTAATTGCCAAATTATCGAATTATAGACCCACGTTTGATCAGCTGCCTCCTAAAATAAGAGCCATTGAGAAGCCAATCCTTCTTAAATTATTAACGGCAGAAATTAAATGAAAGCATTCTCAGAAACCAAAAAAAAAAACAAACTTTCTCATCACCATCATCATCACCATGATTGGAGCAAAGGATGATGGCAATAGCCAAGATACAATTTTTTCAAGGTGTACATTTTCCTTTCATTCATCTCTGACTGGATGAATTGCTGGTGAATTTTCTTAAATTCAGATTTCATTAAATTTCTAATGAGATGAAACAGACTGTTTCACTCATGGTAGACAGAGTGGAGGCACATATGGTAGAATGGTTAAACTTAAATAACCAAGTTCAAATCCTGAATAAGGCTGTTGGCATTTCATGTACCTGATACCCCTGAATAAGATATGAATCTAACTATTCTATTGGTACATCGTAGGGTAAACTTGGCTCTTGGTTTCAATCTAGATTAGAGAATATCATATATTCATAATTATCATTATCAGTTAAGGCTTCTTTTATGCGGCCATGTTCATATGTTCATATCATAGTTTATCACACTCACTCACTTTGAAAATTGAGTTGGTCTACATATAATAATTTATATGCAAATGTAACAAAATGTTGATATATATATATATATATATAGAGAGAGAGAGAGTGGAAGCATCTGATACGGTCCGACCTATGGGTCAAATAGAACTAAATTACATACTTATGCTAAACCTAATTTCTTGAAATAGAACTGTTTTGACATCTAAACTATGTACACATGCTAAACTGAATTGTTTGAAATAGAACTGTTTTTGACATTGAAACTGTACTTACGCTAAATTGAATTGTTTGAAATTGAACTGTTTATTTGTATAGGGATGAATTTGTCATCAAATACCCTATAAAGGTTGATATGCCATAAAACACAATGACATGCAGCCCCTTATCACTCATTCCTTCACTCACACAGCCACTCTTATAATCACCACCTTCAACTAAGGTGTTTTTCATGTGGTCATATTCGTATCTTTTACTCATATTTCACTATAGTCCCTTTCTTTGAAAACTGCTGTGGCCTACATATATGCAAATGTAACAACAGAGATAAAAACTCAGAATTCAGACCAGACTTAAAGAGAGGTTGGGTCTTCTTGATTATTTTTACCCAGATGCATTTCATGGAAAGTGCCCCCATAACCAAATGAGGTTATGAGATAAGACTAAATGAAAGACTCTTTCATTTTAGAATAAAGACTAAAATAAAGTTGCCAAGTCAGCTGGGGCTGTAGAATACACCGACTACATCTCTGCAGAGGAGTAAGAACCCCTCCCCAACGAGTGTTCTGGATACGACACCAAACAATCTGATGGTGATGTTCCAGTAATGCTGGAGCTTTGGGGAATATGGAGTACTCCTTCATTGCCATCACTCCCAGTTCCACTCTGGCCTAGAGTGGAAGCATCTGATAGGGTCCTATCTATGGGTCAAATAGAACTAAATTACATACTTATGCTAAACCTAATTTCTTGAAATAGAACTGTTTTGACATCTAAACTATGTACACATGCTAAACTAAATTGTTTTAACAATGCTAAACTGAATTGTTTGAAATAGAACTGTTTTTGACATTGAAACTGTACTTACGCTAAATTAAATTGTTTGAAATAGAACTGTTTATTTGTATAGGGATGAATTTGTCATCAAATAACCTACAAAGGTTGATATGCCATAAAACCCAAACAAACAAACTAAAATAAAGGACAAATTTTCAAAAGAAACAATGTTTGGAACTTAAGAATATTAGAAGTTATGTAGAAGGTCCTAGAGTTCTTGTCACCTAAAGCAAAGTGAATTTTCACCCTTTAAAATATACTATTATCTATATTCTAACCCTGGCCAAAATTATGGAATCAGCATACTTAGAAGTTGTTCACCTTAGCAGTAAATAAACTAATAACAAATAAGATGCAAAACATTTTTTCTTTAATAGCTGAACATTCTGGCTTCATAGAATTTTCTTTAAACAAATTAGATTAAATAATTTAAGTCAATGATATATTTTTTCTAAACGATGAGGAGGGAAATATGGAAAAACTCAAAAGCAAGGAAAAATTATGGAATGATCTAGTCATTTACATTCCGAAAACAAATACTAGCAGAAGCCTAAACCGATTGGTCTACAGCCAAAAGACAATTCTTTCAGTTGGACAACAAGTTGGACCCTTCACTACTTCCTGAATATAAGCATCAATATAGTGTCATAAACTGAAGAAACCAACATCTATTTATTTAGTTATTTGTTGCTGCCTCCCACTAGATAGGATTCAACACAAGGTCAATGACCCAAAAGTCGGCTTAAAATGGGGATTGGGGAGGGGAAGGTCGGGCATGAGCCGTGGCTCACGCCCTGCTGGTCTATGCTGGTCATCGAATCACTTAATGCAATGGGGGCCTGATGAGCCTAGCTGGTCTCGGATCCAAATCTGGGTCCAGGCACATATGTCTGATTATAGCTTAAACTGGACAGTAAGGTCCAGAGCTATACAAGGGGGACAAAGGTGTCAACATTGCAACTTGCCTAGCCAAAGCAGGGGGCCTTTTGGCCTCAAATCTGTCATTGGTTTCAATACCCTATCCGGCACGAATGCCAGACAGCCCAGCTAAAGCCATGTAGGTACCAACATTTATTTATTTGTCCACCTGGACACATGGTATAACGGTTATAGGCATTGGTTCCCTAAGCTTCTAAGGAGACAATCATCTGGAGGTTGCAGGTTCAATCCTCACTACAGGTGAGTAACAATACAGGAATACTTAACACTTGTACCCGGTTATGGCTAATGGAATCAGAACAGGTGACCCCCGTGGATTCAATAAAGGATGTAGTTCAAAGTTCTGTGAAGGTTCCCGAGTTCAAAAAACACTTGAAGAAGGCCAGAGAACATATCAACCGAAACGTTGTGGAAATAACAATAAAGATGAAGACAATAGTCCAAAAACCCTTCATGATAAAAACTTATTTATTTATTTAGCTTCTACATACACATGGTATGTTATGTATACAAAACTGAAAGTTCCTAGTCATTAGGATTGCTGAGACTTTGACTGCTACAACTTGGTAAAAATAGAGGAGTGGTTCTTAGCTGCAACAAAAACACAACAAAGAGAGCATCAAGAGGAGCTAGGTGTATTATTAAACAAAAAGCAAGCATGATCCAGGAATTCTCTTGCAACTTTTCTTAATCCGTCACTTTTGCTTCCTTCCCAAGCCCCATCTATTGGGAGCACAGACTTCACATAAGGAAACCTTTGGTTTTAGTCATAGTTATTCTTTTTAATTCATTCGTATTCTCCATTTTTTTCATTTGTAAAGTCCTATATCTCCAACGTGTCTAACACTTGATGTCCCGGGCAACTTTCCATATTATTCTATATATGCACCCATTCAATTTTCCAGGGAAAAAATTTTTCTAGTATTTTATTTTTTATGCAATTTGAACTAATTAGACCTTCAAACTCACTAAAATTGTTTTTTTTTTTCATTTTTTGAGAGAAAAGTAGGCAAATTTCAACTTTAACATTGTAATTCAATATAGAATGATTACCAATTTCCAGTACAAATATTAAAAAAAGACCCCCCTGCCACACCTCTGAAGTAAAAAAAACATTAAATAATTCAACCTGTCTGCTTATCTGGCTTTTCCAATGCAAACTGTTGCAGAAATGGTTGATCATTCTACATTGAATTAAAATGTAAAAGTGAACCCCCCCAAATAAAATATGAAAGTGAACCCCCCCAAATAAAATGTGGAAGTGAGCACACTTAGAAAATGTGAAAGTGAACCCCCAAATAAAATGTAAAAGTGAACCCCCACCCCAAATAAAATGTAGAAGTGAGCACACTTATAAAATTTGAAAGTGAACTCCCTTATAAAATGTGAAGTGAACGCCCTTATAAAATGTGAAAGTGAGAACCTTTATAAAACATGAAAGTGAACCCCTTATAAAATGTGAAGTGAACCCCCTTATAAAATGTCAAAGTGAGAACTTTTATAAAACATGAAAGTGAATCCCCTTATGAAATATGAAAGTGAGAACCCTAATAAAATGTGAAAATGAACCCCCTTATAAAATGTGAAAGTGAATCCCCTTATAAAATGTAAAAGTGAACCCCCAAATAAAATATGAAAATGAACCCCCCAATAAAATTTGAAAGTGAGCTCCCGGATAAAATATTAAAAATTTTGGGGACAGGGGGAATATAAAAATTGCTGTGGGTTTATGTGTCTAATTAGTTTAAATCACAAAAATAAAAATAACAAGAACTTTTTTTTCAAGTGAACATGAACTCGTTCATGTTCACTTGAATTTTACCCAACTTTCTGTGTTACTGGCACTTTAGGTTGGCTGCTCTGATTAAAGTGATAAACAAAAGGCCAGATTGTAAGAGTGGCTTGTAGAAAAGAAAAAGAACCCTGCAAAATGTAATAGTTTTCATCATAAGACAACAGACTAAGCAATCCGAGTTCAAATCCACTCAGAGATTCTGATTAAGGGTGTCCTGTTGTTCCAGAAATGCAAGAATATTCCTTGAAGACTTTAAGTTCCCTTGTGGAGACATCTTTTTAAAATAACATTAAGGATTAATAAAGGATGGACAATTCTCACTGATTTTTGCATTATTTTGGTGTCATTTTTTTAAAAATTTTAGTGAAAAAGTCGTTTTCTTTTTTACAATGTGTTAACAAACAGAAAACAAATCATTTTTCTTTGTATTTTTTTGTTTGGAACTAAAAAATTTTTTAAAATTTTATTTCGTTAAACTTTGACATGAACAAGTATAAAACCATTATAATCAGGTTTTATTTTATTTCTTATGTTCTCTACTTTTTCGTATCATCGATTAAAAACATTTTTGTTTTGGACATTCTTCAATAAGTTGAAAATTTTCCACAAACTAAAAATTGTTTTTTTTTTCTCTTTCAAATAAAAACCTCTGTATAACTGATGTTTCATTGTTTCTTAAACAAAAATACTTGGAACCCACAATTTTAAGACTACATAGACTAAAATAAATATTATTTATTTCCTAAATGGCGTTTTTATTTTACTACAAATAACTATAGTTGATAACAAAGCAAAAAAATAAAAATCATTTTGATTTCAGGACAATTTAAAATTGTTTTCTTGGACATTGGGAAAAAAATGTTCATCGGGAACACTACTCTCTCCATTTCACTTAGGTTCAATCTCTCGGGAAAGGAACAAATCTATTTCTTCTGGCTCCAACTATTGGTAAAATATAGCAGATCAAGACTGGTATTACAACCAGCCTAAGAAAAGTAAAGTTCTGAATTCATATCCGCTATACTCAACTGTGTCACATCCCACCTTTTCTCTTCTCCTCTCTTCTTGCATTACCATGAACAAATATGTAACAGTGTAAAGTTGTTAAAATCCACAATATCCTTACAGTTTAGATGATACCCAGTTTAAGCAACATAAAAAAGTTCTATAGACTTAGAGAGAGTGATTCTGTCTTTTACTTAATTTGGATCAAAGTGAACCAAGCAATAATGACAGCTATACACTCCTTAAGCCTTAAGAGCTCAAATCTTACTATCATATGCTAATCAGTGTCATACCCAGAGCACACATTCTCAAATGGGAACCTTATTCCTCTCCAGGAGCGTTTAATAATAGATTGACTGAATCGTTTATGTTGTGTAGGATTAAAAAAAACAAACATTGCAACGACCGGAAAGTTGACAGTGAGATAATGACCTTTAAGGGCAGTTGAACGCTTGGCTGTCATTGGAGATTATATAGTCAAATGACTCAAGTATTAGAAGTTAGATTTCAACCTTAAATAAATTAGTCAAGATCAATCAAAGTGACAGAACCTATTTTTCCATTTATAGTTCCACAAGATTTCAATCTAACCGGAGATGCAATAGGCATATTCTAGGACATCAAAGACTGATAAAAAGAAAATTCTTGGGAATTAGCTCTGATTTATCTGGACAATATTCAAATGTCTAGACAATAAACTCAACATGTACTTATTATTACTTTATTACATAAATTACATTATTTTTACACCCACACAAGCCGAAATCTTGCTACATAGTCTGGAACGAGCAGCTGCAGGTATAGGCCACCATGTAAATGCACACAAGACGGAATATACGTGTTTTAATCAAAGAGGCAACATCTCCACACTAAACGGTAGCTCTCTGAAACTAGTGGACAAGTTCACCTACCCAGGAAGCAGTGTTTCATCAACCAAGACAGACATCAACACGCGACTAGCAAAGGCATGGACAGCTATTGATAGGCTATCGGCTGTATGGAAGTCAGACCTGACGGATAAAATGAAATGCAATTTCTTCTTTGTAGCGGTTGTGTCGATACTGCTATATGGATGCATTACATGGACACTTATTAAATGTATGGAGAAATAGCTTGACAGCGACAACACAAGAATGATGTGAGCAGTATTGATCAAGTCCTGGAAGCAGCATGCCACAAAGCTGTTTGGTCACATACCACTCATCTCGAAAACTATCCAAGTTAGATGAACCAGACATGCGGGACACTGCTGGAGAAGTAAGATCGAACTCATAAATGATGTACCCCTGTGGACCCCTTTACATGGACGAGCAAAGACAGGACAATCCACTAGAACCGATAAACAGCAGCTCTGTGCCGAGACATGATGTACCCCTAAAGACCTACTGGAAGCAATGAATGATAGAGAAGGGTGGTGAGAAAGGGTCAGCAGTGCAACTCCCTTTAAATTTGAAAATTTTTTATTTTAAACCTTTCAATTCAATACAATTTGACCACAGCTCACAAATCTGTGAAATTTGGATCATCAATTAGATTCATCCTAGAAAAAAAAATTTCTTTTAAAATATCAAATTGATATATGATATTTCATACAACACAACAAAATAAAATATTGCAGCTTGGAGGCTGGAATATTAAATCAACAATTGATGGTTGGTGGTTTTTACAGCATGTCAACTCTTTTGGGTTATTTAATGACAAAGTCAGCATTTTTTACAAGCAATGATAAGGTTTGATTCATTTGGTTGGTTGGTTGGTTAGTTTTATGGCATATCAAACATTTATCTAACCATAGAATGTGACACAAAGTCAATTTTTAAGCAAATCACCAATGGTCCAGGAGACCTGGCTTCAATCCCAGGTCACATCATACAAAAGACTTTTAAAATGGTACTTGATACCTCCTTGCTTAACACTCAGCAATATAAGGTACATATCAAGGGTAAAGTGGAGCAATCCAGGGAAAGGAGTAGTGCCCTCCTCTACACCTCGGTGTAGTAGCTATTGAAAAGGGAGCCTTCTGGTCGCCCTCAACTACAGTCACCAACTTTACTTACTTTTACTGAACATTTGAATTTGGAATTTTCGTTCCACTCAACTGGTTGCCTTACCAAGGCTAAAGGGCACAGTCTACCCAACTATTTACCCATAGTGGTGGGGAAAAATGGATTCATCCTTTTTCCAAGAGTATAAGCATGAAATTAAAGGCAAATAACCTTGTCCAGGATTTGAACAAGAGTTGCCAATTCCATTTGGTCTGGTTTGTTGGGTTTTATGGCATATCAACCTTTGTAGGTTATTTAATGCCAAATCCATTTTTATGTAAATAATCAGTTTTATTTAAAACAATTCAGTTTAGCATAAATACACAGTTTAATTGTCAGAAAACAATTCAGTTTAGCATAAATACACAGTTTAATTGTCAGAAACATTTCTATTTCAAACTATTCAAGCAGTTATATGTAACAATTCAGATAAGTGTAAATACAGTTTTAATGTCGAAAAACAGTTCTATTTCAAATAATTCAGTTTTAGCATAAGCATGCTGTTTAAATGTAAGTATGGTTTAATTATCAAAAACATTTCTATTTCAAGCTATTTACTCAAACAATTCAGTTTAGTAAGCCGTTAGTTCTATTTAACCCATAGATAGGACCCTTATCAGGTGCTACCACTCCGGGCCAGAGTGGACCTGGGAGCGATGGCAATGAAGGGGTACTCTGCATTCCCCAAAGCTCCAGCATTGCTGGAACCTCACCATTAGATTGTTTAATGTCATATCCAGGACACTTATGGGGTGGGGGTCTTACCCCTCTGTAGAGGTGTAGTCGGTGTATTCTACAACCCTAGCCGACTGGGCAACTAATTCCTTTTACTGCAATGATAACCATTACGGTGAAAGTGTCATCCTTGTTGGGTTATTTTATGCCAAAATCTAACAATTACGATTTCTTGTAATGTACAGTAAAAAATGTATCATGTTAACCCTTGTTGGATTATTTTATGCCAAAGTCAGAACAAAAAAATATCTTTACAATTTTTTGGGGGGTGGGGCGGAAATTCATATATCTCACACATCTAGCCACTGGAACGAGTTTGTTTATCATTTTGCGTTTCCTTGTGTGAGCTTATTTTTGCCAAAAGCTCGTAGCATTTTTCTGTATATTTGCCCTAAATACTATGAGAATGTTTTCTTTCAAAATATAAGTAAACTGTATCAATGTTTATTTTTAGTTTATATGAACGAGATAAAAAGCTGAACCAATGTTAAAGTTAGCTGCTTGAAATTCTAAAGAGCCAGTGCATATTATCTACAAGAAAGGTTTTGTTTTGGGGTTTTTTTCTAAATTCTGTATTACAAATTTTAGGCTTCGTATTATTCACAAATAATTAAGGTTGATTGATAATTAATACTGATTGATTACTTAAATACTGAACAAGAAATTAAAACATTTATAATTTATCAAAAGTGAGGAAATCCTACTTGCTGAATATTATATGGTTTGGTTTCTCTGTTTAATAATATATCAACCTTCATGGGTTATTTAATACCTAAACTTTCCTTATAGAAGAATAATAGTGATAGTATTAAACCCATAGCTGGGGGATAAGGTGGTTTATGCCTTTCATAAAAGTATCAGTCCAAAAGTAAATGCAATAAAGCAACTGGAGTTTGAATTGGCTTACTATGACACATTAGTTACCCAGTCGGCTGGGGCTGTCGAATACACCAACTGCTTCTCTGCAGAGGGGTAAGAGCCCCCACCCCCAATGAGTGTCCTGGATGTGCCACTAAACAATCTGATGGTGAGGTTTTAGGGAATGCAAAGCACCCAAACATTGCCATCACTCCCAGATCCTCTCTGGCCCGGAGTGGTAGCACCTGATAAGATCCAATCGATGGGTTAAATAGAACTAAACTGCATACTTGTGCTAAACTGAATTGTATGAATTAGAACTGTTTGACTAAACTGAATACCTTAAAATAGAAATGTTTTTGACAATTAAACTGTATACTCATGCTAAACTGAATTGTTTGAAATAAAACTGTTTTTGACATTCAAACTCTACTTACGCTGAACTGAATTGTTTGATATAGAACTGTTTTGACATTTAACTGTGTGTAAACAAAATCTATATTTATACTAAACTTAATTGTTTGAATTAGAACTGTTTGGCAAAACTGAATAGCTTGAAATAGAAATGTTTTTGACAATTATACTGTGTATTTATGCTAAACTGAATTGTCTGACATAGAACTGATTATTTGTATAAAAATGGATTTGGTATTAAATAACCTACAAAGTTTGATATGCCATAAAAACCAACCAAAACATTAGCTACTACATTTATGTGAAACTCCTCCACTTTATATATATATATATATATATATCTTTTTTTTTTTTTTTTTCTTTAAAGAAAAAACCAAAGACCGGTTATTTTAGGATTATAAATTTATTTCCATCCTGTTTTTTGTTTCTGGTGTGAACCAAAAACAGAATAGACACGTGGGGGGGAAGGGAGGAAGAGATTTAAAGAGTTACCTCCTTGTTTTATTGAATTTCCGTTTTTTTATTTACCTATTTATTTTATTTTTGAAATTCTTCCGTCAGTTATAATTACGGTAATTTAACTTTTTTATTTATTTTATTTTATTTATTTTCTTTTCTTGTTATGTTTGATAATTAACTTTTAAGGGAAATATTAATGCTTATATTAATTTCGATACTATTTATTTAGCTACATATTTTTTCCATGTGTGTATATTGGATACGTTTTTTGTCTGGTTTCACTATTTATTTCTATGTTTTTAAATTTATAGTCTCTAGTTTAAATTTTGTCCTATGTCTACATCTAGGTATTAATTCACTTCTCTTATTTAATAACTTATCAGGCAATTTATATGTCAATATATGTATTTTCTCTTCTAAGCACAAATTGCATCTACCGTCAAAACTATTTGGAGTATTTGATTTTTTCAAAATAGACCATTCTACCAGGAAAATTTAAATGTTCAGCTCCTGAATGATTTTCTTGTCCTGAAGGAATTACTCCCAACTCTGGTTTAACTGGACCAAATAATACTACCTATATATATATATTTGTAATATCTGAATAAATAAATACACAGAAATATTTATGAATATGATAAAAGATTTCTAATAGAGATTATCTGACTTTTAAATTAATTGTTGAATAAAAAAAGTACTTGTTTTTGACGAGCCACAGACAGTTACATTGAATATCTACTTTCATTTGTGCTTTGGACTATAGTAAGAAAAATATTCACAGTACCAGCCTAATTCCCTCTTCTCAATCTACCATTCCTTGAAATAAAATCAAGATAATTAGAAATGGGATAGGACATAAAAAAATGTTGGATTCATGTAATGGTAATGTAACATTAAGATTGCTATGAATCAGCATGGTAATGATAAACCGTAACAATCCACACTTCATTTTGACATGATCGTCATAATAGTGGTAGCAATTGGTAAATGGTAGCCCAAATAATGGGGGGGGGGGTATTTATAAAGTTTTGCTGCTTTTAATTCAAGACAACTTTGACGTTTCTTCACTGAGAGAATTTATCAGCTCATTAACTTTATTCTTTTTTTTTACTCTTTGACTTGAAAAATATAATTCAAAGTGAATAATAGTTGCTCTCAGAATATGAAAACAAACTAGAAAAGTGGCAGAGGGAACAAGAAGTTCAAGGATGAATTGAAACCATTCAGGCCACAATACTGCTAAGATCAGCTAGAATACTGAGAAAAGTCCTGGAGAGCTAAAGACACTAGCTACCACTTAGACTTTAGTAAAGAACCCTAAATGATGTAAAAAATAGTAATTGTAACAGTCTGGGATATTGGAATATAAACAGAATCACCCAATTCTAGCCGGAATGCAAAACATGATTTTAATCAAGAAGAAAAAAAAACTTGTCATCTAATAGATTTTGCTATTCCAGCAAACCACAGAATGAAAATGAAAGTAAATGGAAAGATAAATACTTGGATCTTGCTAGAGTACTGAAAAGGTATGTATGTACATGGTGATAACAATTGGCATGCTTGGAACATTCCCGAAAGGTTTGGAAAAGAAATAATAGTACTATCAATCAATCAGTCAATTTAGCTTACTCGGGCACAAACAATTAACTTTCACTGCTGAGAATTCATCCTGCTTTTCACTCATGAGAGTTTTAAGGATGTCTATAAAGCTTTTAATCAATCTTCTCCATGATCTTTTCCCATATTTCATCTCTAGTAGAATAGATTTTAAGATGATCAAAGCAACATGGATTCTTGGTTGCAGTGTTATTCATTGTTCATATTTGACCTTTCTAGGTGTTAAGAATACAATTCACTGGTCACCAGTCCAAGTGAAGAGTTGACTGTTGACCTATAGAAAGGTTCTTCTACAGGTCAACAAGTCTTCCTTGTAATCTTACTGTGTGCCTAGCCATCCTCCTCTTGTAGGAGAGTTGGTTTAGTAGCTGACTACACAACATCTGCAGATATCATTCTTGTGTTTATACACAAGAATATCTTAACCCTAGACCAGTTCTGGTGTTTCAGAGAATGTGAAGTCCCCCCTTTATTGCCATAACTCACAGGTCAGCTTTGACACAAAGTGTTGCATAGCCATGACCACAATACATACACCTATACATGCAGAATCATAACGATGAAACAATAAAGACGAGCGAAACAGTTCTTTAGAAAAATACACCTCTCACTTTATTTGAAAGGGTTTGAAAGGGTTACTAAAGGTTTTATTGTGTAAGAGGTGAGTTAGAGGCTGAACATAACTGCAACATATTGACCCCCACTCTTATGGCCATAACAGCATTTCTTTCCCATTCTCCTGAGCTGCTCAACCGGGGTCAAGGGGGCCCAGCCTCTCTGGGACATGTTCCTCATTCCAGCATCTTCTCTCCAACTGATTGAACTTCCTGTGCACCAAGTTATATTATAATTTGATGCCCACTCTTCTTCCTGCGTGTGTCACAATTTCGCACTCAATTCAACCCATCCACAGTCAAGGTTATATCCTGATATTCCTCAACCAGATACACCTGTTATTTACACGGGTGCATTTCCTTTTTTGACAGCTTGGCCGGGGTCAATATGTTACTCAGATTTGTTTGAAAATTATTAGTATTTGATAGAAATACTTGAGTATAAACAAATGATGATGATTATTGTTAAAAAGGAATATTTACTTGAGAATGGTGTGCAAATTATAAGAATGGTGTGCAAATGGTAAAAAAAGGAAGATTTACTTGAGACCTTATAATGGTGCGCAAATTATTTGTTAAAGGAATTGTTATTTAAAGCCATAATTGTTAATGACTTATTATCATTAGTTATTTGAAGCCATTAAGAATTGTCTTCAATCCTTAATTAATAATTTTTGAGTGAAAGAAAAATATTTTTCTTTTTGAAGTTCTGATATTTAATTTATCTATAATTAGTTGTTTTGTATCAATATGGCTTCTCATTGATTACACTGGGCAACAAATATTTTTCAATTGGGGTAAAAGTATTTGTTTTAGACTAAATCAAGTATATTGATTTCAAATCTGAACTCAGGATTGTTCTAATACAACATGGTTTTGTATAAGGAAAAACATATACAAGAGATAAATCAGAAAAATAAAAAGATCTTCAATTGATGCATTCACATCAAACTCAGCGTCTTGAAGAAACTACATAAAAGCAATAGTACACTATAATTGTGGTTGGGTTTTATGGCATATCAACCATTGTTAGTTATTTAATGCCAAATCCTGTTTTTACATATATATCAAATATATATATATATATATATATATGATTTGTAAACACATTTTGTAGATAACATCCTGAGCTCTTTTTGGGACACAAAGGGTTTCCAGCATTGCCATATAACAGTGACAATTTAACACCAATTACTTGTTTGCCTACATACATGGTGCATTTAATTTCCCAGATATGTATATATATATATATATATATATATATATATACGTGGTGCTTTCAATAAGTTTCCAGACTTTTTTTTGTACAGGCATTTAAAATTGTTGTAGACGCTTGAAAATTCAGTATGTTATTGCTATACATCTTATGAGATGACTGACCAATTTTTATGATTTCAGCTTCAAATGAACAACTACAGCAGCAATTGGAATACACCCTAAAAAGCCTGATTGTCACAACTGGTGAATTTCAAAAATGCAATCTGGACGTGAGGACACTTTAGAAGAACAATATGCAATAAAATTCTGTTTTAAACATGGAAAAAAATGCCACAGAAACGTATGGAATGCTTCAGACTGCTTTTTGACCCTCTTGCATGAATCGAGCATCAGTTTTTGAGTGGCATAAGAGATTCAAGGAAGGCAGGGAGTCTGTGAGGGATGATGAGAGGTGTGGGAGGAGTAAGGAAGTCAATACACCAGAGTTGATTGGCAAAAGGGTTAGGGTAGGGTTACTATGTTGAGGTTTTAAGGGAGTTCAGGAAGAGATTCCTTGGTAAGAGGCCAGCACTCTTCAAATCAGCTCAGTGGCATTTCCACCAGGACAATGCCCCAGTCCACAACTCCATCCTTGTCCCAGACTATTTGACCAAGATGGGCATCAAGACAGTTCCTCAGCCTCCCTATAGTCCAGACCTTGCTTCCTGTGACTTTTGGTTATTCCCTAAGCTCAGAGGCTGCCGTTATGAGACAATTGAGGAGATGAAAGAGGCTGTGATGAAGGTCATTGACATGTTCACACAAGAGGACTTCCATGGGGCCTTCCAGAGGTTGTTGGAAGGGTACAACAAGTGCATTGCAGCCGGAGGAGATTACTTCAAAGGGGAGTAGAGTTTCATGTGTGTACTATCAATAAAAGTACCCATATGAAAAGAGTCTGGAAACTTATTTAATGATCCTCGTAGTTTCTTCTATTTGACCCTTAAGTAGAACCCTATCAGGTACTACGACTCCAGGCCAGAGTGGACCTGGGAGCAATAGCAATGAAGGAGTACTCTGCATTCCCCACATCTCCATCGGATGGTTTAATGTCATACTGGGACACTCGTTGGAGGGGGAGGCGGTCTTACCCTTCTGCAGAGATGCAGTCTGTGTAATTTACAGCCCCAACCAATTGGGCTACATAATTCTGAATTCTAAAACCTAAAAGTGAAATTTGGTGCAGAGAAAACTGATTCAAAACTGAAGGAAGGTGTTTTTTAATGGATCCAAGATTAGAGAATCAATTTCAGATGGCAAATTCACAGGTAAACTGAATCCATTTAAAATGGCAGCATAGGATTTTTGCATTTGTATCAGAAGGAGTTTTTGTTTGGCATATAAATTCAATGCATAATTTCACCCAATCAGGATGACTTATCCTATTCCATCCGAACCACCTTTCTGGGCAGCAGTAATTGGGAAAAACCGTCAAACACTCTCTTTGGTAGAACAACTTCATTCTGTGCAGACATCTCACTGGCTGCTCTTCAATATCAGCAGCAGCATGGACATAATAAGGGAAGCTATCTAATTTATGGATCCCTTGCGTCTATTTCTCTTAGACCAAGGGTTCCCAGTTAAATATGAGTTAGATAAATTCAATACGCCACACACAGGAACAACTTTACATCACCCCCAAAATTGGCTATGTTGACTGTGATGCCGAATTCCACTCCGACACCTAGCGACTACTTCACCTCTGGGCAACATTTCTGGAGACATTCACGCTTCTCCCCGAAACAACCAGAGCCACAAACAAACGGTGACTTCAATGTTTCTCTCCTCAAACAGCAAACATGACTTTTGCTTTACTATGGCGAAAATATCTCGCTTATACATCCAACAACACGCGCTGCTATCTCAACTCTATCATAACTTCAAATTTGGGTGTCCTCGTGGTGTAATGGTTAAAGCGATGAACTGCGGAATCGTAGTACGCGAGTTCGTACTCCAGTCGCGCTATTACGTTCACTTTCGGGCAAATACCCTTGGGAAAGGTATGAACCCCCTTATTCTCCTTCCAGCTATGGGTAAATAGTAGGACGGACTAGGTTCTTCAGCCTTGGTGAGGCAACTAGTCTAGGAGAAGGAAAACTCTGAATTCAAACCTGTTAAACTCCGCTTAAAAATTGACCTTGTGTCATATCCTGCCCGAGCGGAGGGGTTGGTAAATAGTATCATAACTTCAAATCATTCACTTACTTCTTTCCTTTCCTATGAGACTTGCAGCACAAACATAAACTCTTCATTCCATGCTGCCATTAAAAACCTTCATGTAAAAGCTAACAGCATCTTCGTATTCTTACTTCTTCATCCTCCTTTATTAACAACAACAATTAGCAAGGGAATAACACACACACGCAAGAATGCGTTTCTTCCCTAAAAACAATAACAAATATTCTTACTAGCTAAACTTTCCAATGGACCCAACAATGAAAACTGATAGACATGAAAATTTCTACCTGAATATATTTGAAGTGGAAATGAGGTATCAATGTCGATTCAATCCAAACAAGAATAGAAAAAAGGTTGTTTTTTTAATTGATATTTGAATTCTATTAAAAAGAAAACATCATCTTAAGTAAACTTTGCCCAGTTGGCTGGGGCTGTAAAATACACTGACAGCATCTCACAAGTGTCCTGGATATGACACTAAACAATCTGATAGTTTGGCTCAAGGAATGTGGAGTACCCCTTCCTTGCCATTGCTCCCAGGTTTACTCTGGCCCGGAGTGGTAGCACTTGATAGGGTCCTATCTATAGGTCAAATAGAACTAAACTGTATGATTATACTAAACTGAATTGTTTGAAATGGAACTGTTTTTGTATGCTGAACTGAATTGTCTGAAATAGAACTGTTTTGACATTGAAACTGTACTTATGCTAAACTGAATTGTTTGAAATAGAATTGTTTTGACATTTAATTGTGAGTAAACAAGAACTATACTTATAATAAACTGAACTGTTTGACAAAACTGAATAGCTTGAAATAGAAATGTTTTTGACAATTAAACTGTGTACTCATGCTAAACTGAATTGTTTGAAACCGTTTATTTGTATAAAAATGGATTTGGTATTAAATAACCTACAAAGATTGATGTGCCATAAAACCCAAACAAACAAATAACAAACATAACTAAACATGAGCTTGTTATACTAAAACGTTTGGTTCTCCTAGATAATGTTACTGTTTTTAACTCTTAAAACCAAGGAATTAAAACAAATATTTTTTTTCTGTTTATTCAAATACTTAAAAGTACAGTATATATATATGTATGATGGACTCTCCTATCGATATATGAAGAACCAACAGTTTGGTTAAAGGTATGTACTCTTGAACTGCCTATGCAAGTGATTTGTTCATAGTGCTGAAGGTTTGTATAGAACCAGCCACGTATTTTTGATCAACTTAATCCAAAAGAATGGTGCATAAATGTACCGCAGATTCTCCTCGGGTTTTGAATTCAAAGTTTGCCTTTCTCCATGACTGTTAACCCTAACAAAGCTAGAAAGCCCAATCTACCCAACTATCTTACCCATAGCTATGTGTATATGAATGTGTAACACTTTTCAGTATGTTAATACACTCTAACAATACTGAAGGGAAAGATATGCATCCATCTATTATACCTCCAGCTATGGGTAAATAGCAGGGCAGTCTATGTTCTCCTGAATATTGTTACAGTCTAGGAGAAGCAAAACTCTGTATTCAAACTTGTTAAACTTTGCTTAAAAAACTGACCTTGTGTCACATCTTGTTTGTGCAGAGGGATTGGGTTGATATAGTCAGGGGGTTAGAGAGTGACACTTTGACCCAAGAGAAAGTAAATTGGTATAGTTTGCTCCTATGTAGAAGTGCCAATCCATAAATAATTTGTAAGGTTAATATTCTTAGAGAAAATTAGAAAATGGCTACTTTTTATGAATTTTTGATAAATTCCATGTTTTTACAAGAAGTAATAAACAATCAATCATATAAATAAATTTGAATAATTTCAATCACGTTTAAGAAAAAAAAGGTCAAGAAGAGGATATTATGATGAGTGAAATCAAAATGTTGTACTGATATATTGAACTTGTAAATAATTTGAAATTTAAAGTTTGGTTTGGTTTCATTGTTTAATGGCATATCAACATTTGTAATTTAATGCCAAAACCAGCCTTGGAGAAGAACAGTAGTGGTACTATTTAACCCATAGCTTGGAGGATAAGGTGTCCATACCTTTCCCAAGGGTATTTGTCCAAAAGTGAACATAATAGTTCGGCTAGAGTTTGAACTCACCATATTTACCCAACCCCTCCAGTCGGGCAGGATATGACACAAAGACAGTTTTTAAGTGGAGTTTAACAGGTTCGAATTCAGAGTTGCCACTCCAAGGCTGAAGAACCCAGTCTGCCCTATTATTTACCCATAGCTGGAGGGAGAATAATTGGATTCATACCTTTCCCAAGGGTATTAGAGCTATGTGAAATGCAATCAGTCTTGTCCAGGATTTGAACTTGTGTCACCGTATCTTATGATATAGTATAACCATTACACCACAGCCACCTCCTTTTTTTTTTGCAATCCCTCAGCTTGGGCAGGGTCAATTTTTAAGCGGAGTTTAACAGGTTTGAATTCAGAGTTTTCCTTCTCCTAGACTAGTTGCCTCACCAAGGCTGAAGAACCTAGCCTGCCCTACTATTTACCCATAGCTGAAGGGAGAATTATTGGATTCATACCTTTCCCAAGGGTATTAGTGCTATGTGAAATGCAATCAGTCTTGCCCAGGATTTGAACTTGTGTCACTATATCCATTTCCTACAACTATAACCATTACACCACAGCCACCTCCACTTGAACTCACTTACTACGATTCTGCAGTCCATTGCTTTAACCATTACACCATGAGGACACCCCCAAAATATAAAGAGATTTGTAGCAATATATCAAACCAGTAGGTGTTCAGGAATGTAAAGAAAAATGCCATGAATCTTAACAATAGAAAGATGGGTTACAACAGAAGTGCAGAATTCATTCAATCAACAGTCATTGCCAAATATATATAAAAAAAAAAAAAAGCATTCATTCTCATAAGACATCTATGAACAATCTATTTTTAATTAACACAAAAGAAATGTTTCCAATACAAAACATACTATTTGAAGAAAAGGAGATCTGGCCTTTTCATCATGGATACATCTATGATGCATTAAAAGTACTTGTAACTATGTTTATTCAATTCAAAAAAAAATAAAATTAGCATGATAAAGACATTGAAAAAGCACTGTGAACAATATGTTTTCAAATGCCATGTATTGTCTAATGACTCTCAGACACAAGCATTGAATTCAGCTTTTTAAAAGCCTCTTCATTCGATAGAAGAGCACAAAATTAATACCATATTATTCACAGATGTACTCAGACTAGAGTCCTTCTCTTGGTTGTTTTGATAGTCATGTTTTTGTTGTTTTTTATACCAACCCTCTTTTGCATAAGTTAATAACATTCTGGTAATTTTGAATAGAATCCTTTATTCAATCAATACAGGTAGATTAATCTCATTCTGCTATCCAAGCTTCAAACTTATCTTTAATCAGTTTATTTAACCCAAAGATATCTCTTACTCTTTGCTTTAATACACCATAAGATGTCTGTAGTTGCCAAAAATCTTTGTATAGGCATAAATGACAAGTCAAAGTTTACCCCTATTGAAGGAAGATTGAAAATGTCGGCATTTTCAGTTTGAATCAGTTGTAGTTCTTTGGAAAAATAAAGCAATGTGTTTTTGGACTTTTAACATTTTAGAAGCTCTTTTTTTAAGAAGGGGCTTCAATGGAAACTCTAAAAGATGCAAAAGTTTTTTGCTTCACTATAAAAGACATTTTGAAAACCCACTGAAATGGCCGGAATGATCTCTCAAAACATTAATTAACATGAAAACCAAATTATATATTTCTGTTTGTCTGCTTCTTTCATCATCTAGGATCAAATGATAATCTTTTCAGGTCTGAGTAATGTTACAATATGCAGTTGTCCAAAAGTAAATACACACTATATATATATATATATATATATATATATATTCATAAAAGGGAGTTGCTATTTTCTTTTTAGTTCGAGAATTGGAACATCATCATCATGTGTCACCAGCAAGGATATCCCTGACCCTCTCTTGTCACTTCTCCCAATCATTCATTGCCTCTGGTAGGTCTTCAGGGCTACATCCCGTATCCTCTCAGAGCTGCTGTATGTATTTTCGAGCTGGCCATCCTGCTTTTGCTCGGCCATATGTGGGGGTCCATAGGAGTACATCACTTATGAGCTCGTCCCTGCTTCTCCAGCAGTGTCCTGCATGTCTGTTTCGTCTAACTTGGATAGTTTTCGTGATGGGAGGTAGGTGGCTATATAGTTGGTGCTTTGTGGGATGTTGCCTCCAGGACTTTTTCAATATGGCTTGCAGCATTCTTGTGTAATTGCCGTCGAGCTTCTTCTCCAGCTGTTTTTGTATTGATACGAATTGCAACATACTGTTTGAAAATTAACTTTTTACTGGTAACTTATATTTAGAAGAAAATTAACTTTTTATTCAAAAGATTGCTTGGAGTAAGGATATTCATAGTCAATACCTTAGGTATATATGACTGCAATACAACAAAAATGGCACATCATAGCGAGACTTTTATTAGAGCAATACAATAAAAATGCTCAAAGGGAATGAAGCAATTCCCAGTCTAATTTGTGACTGAATGATAATTTTATAAGGTTTATGGCTGCTCTGTCATAAATCTTCAAAAGATAGCAAGATTTTTCTTATTTCATTATAAAGTCAAACCAGACATTTTTAGCTCTGATTTATGGCCAAACTCAACTGTATTAAACAAAAATATAGTTACGTAATAGCACCCACCACTAACACACCAATGACACACAGACTTGATGTAACAGAGATAACAATTAAATGCTAATTAAGACCTTTAACTCTTTGGCCCAGTCAACTGGAGGGACTGCAGAATACACTGACAGCATTTCTGCAGAGAGGTAAGACCCCCACCAACAAGTTTCTGGGATATGACACTAAACAATCTGAAAGTGAGGATCTAGTAATGCTGGAGCTTTGGAAAAAGTGGAGTACCTCTTCATTGCCATTGCCCCCAAGTCCACTCTGGCCTGGAGTGGTGGCACTTGATAGGGTCCTATCTATGGGTCAAATAGAACTAAAATGCGTTCCTATGCTAAACTGAATTGTTTGAAATTGAATTTGTATAAAAATGGATTTGACATTAAATAACCTACAATGGTTGATATGTCATAAAACCAAACCAAACCAAATCTTAACTCCTTCCTAAATAAAAGCATCAATATTATCATTTAGTACTGAAAAGTTTATGAATCATTTAGTTTATTTTTTAAAATCTATGATTATTCCAATGTTTTTCTAAACAGGGATAATCAAACTGTTGCACTTATTTATTAACTGATTACAGCAAAACTGCTCAATAGATTTTAAAGATCAGGATTAAAGATCAGTTTAAATAGACCTGCGACTGCCAAGCTTTCTAATTCAATGCATTCTCTAGAGGTTGCCTGACCTGAAGAAGCATTCTGCCCAAGAAACCATCTTTGAACAATACATCTTCGATTAGCATGAAAGTAATGTCTCTGATGTAAGGCCAAACTGATGCGGTGGGGAGGTTGAAGATCCAAGTGGCATCTGCTAGCACTGACCCAGAAGTTTTTCTTTTACTCCATTAAACAAATGTGCATTGACAAACATCAAAGGTGCCATTTGGAAGCAAAGTGCAGAAATGCCTGTGAGTGATTATTGATTATTGATTTCAAGAATTAGGGACCTGGCCATTTATTAAAGTCAGGAAAGAAAGAAAAAATATTTCACCCTCCTCTGACTTTATTATTGATGGTGATATTGTGAGAATGAATTGCATATGGTTATGGAATATAGATTTTGCCACATCAACACCTACATGAGTTACACTAAATACATATATAGAAATCATGACTACTTTATGATCCAGGTGAGCTTGCTTATTGTTATGGACCAGTAAAAGGTCCGGAAGAAGGACATGGTCAAGACAAGAGGAATACATGTCAGTTAGAGAGAAATTTCAATCAGCCTGAGAGTCTAATAGATCTATTTGAAAATCATTCTTATTAGACAGGAATACTTGATACCATATAGCTGTGTGAAAAAGATTTCTAAATAAGAATAGTTTCTTAAAACCAAATAACTGCTTCCAAAAAAAGGTGGACTTCAGCATTAAGTTAATCAACAAAGTTTGGCAAGATATAAAACTGTTGTGGACCAGTAAAAGGTTTGGAAGAAAGACACAAACTCGGGATTACGTGAAACAGGTATATTGAATGAAAGTATAAATACAGCATAGATATAAGAGTGTTGAATGTCAGTCTGACTGCCAAAGTGTTAGGCTGGAGTTAACTCAACACCAAGATGAATATCTTCCAGGTATTTATAGTAATAGGAAGATTTCATTATAGTCCGTAAGGTAGGTACCATAACACTTATATGTGTCAATAAGTCTGTAACATGACATGTAGTTGTTACCTGAATTTTGGTCTGAAATTTTTTCTGGATAATTTTTTTTTTTATCTGTGTAATTAGTATTCAACATTAAGTGCATTGGCAAGAAAAGAGATTATGCTTAAAAATTGATACTGTGTGAGTAAATAAATCTTCTGATGGCCAAAGAATGTCTTCTTAACTTTTTGTTTCACTTTTTTCATTTCCTTTCACAAATTTCCTTTACCTTTAATAGAATTCTTTGTTTTGGAAACATTCCTTTTGAGTTCAAAGAGTGCAAGAATGCTCCATTTTTTTTTTCTTTTAGGTCTTAGAGCTTTCTGACAATTCTCTGGTCATTGTCAAGAGCAGAAATGAGACATGGCTGTTAAACTTGAACAAACAGACACTGAACTGTCTTAAAAATCTCTTCTCTCAGGAAAATAAAATTTGAATTGCATCATGAAAACAAGGAAACATATTAATTTATTCTTTTTTAATGGCTGGCTTTCATGTTGTAATCTTGAACTGGTTTTAAAATATTTCTGCCTTAATTTTGATGTAATCATTAATTATCAAGATGAGTAAAATATTATCTCCCAATCTAAAAGATATCGTATTTGTTGGGGGCTCTTTTATTTTCATGATTTAGGCCTCAAGTACCTACGATCACTTGCTGCAAATATTGTATAAGATATGAATGTTATTTGTTATAACAGATCTAATATTGGCAGGAATATTTAGATTTTTCTGGATATGTTGGTTGCTGTACATTTGGGTGCAGCAAAAACTCTTCCCTCCCACATTCTAAACTCACCTGTGTTGTGCATATCTCAATTGTAGTTCCATCTAGCTAATGTCTTACTATTATTTTTCGGACACAATCAGTTCCAATCATGGCTTTTCAAGTTAGATTTGAATGATGCTGTTCTGTATAGAAAAGAAACCAAGTAAAACTAATAAAATGTACAACGAAAAATAAAATCCGTTCAATTTTTCAAAATTTCTTGCCACTTTTTCTTGTCAGCTACATTTTCTTTAATACTGTGATCTTTAATATACATATATATATATATATATATATATATAAAGAAAATTGAAAAACAAATATGATAAATTGATTTATGATGATAAAGTCAATGTTAAAACATTTCATTTTTATCAAATGTTCATCAGGACTTTAAGATGGAGAAAAATTGTTGCTTGAGCAACGATGGATGCTTTTATTAAAATAATGGAAAAAGAGAAAGTACAAGGATCATTAAATAAGTTTCCAGACATTCTTCGTATGGGTACTTTTATTGATAGTACATGCATAAAACTCTAGTCCTCTTTGAAGTAATCTTCTCCGGCTGCAATGCACTTGTTGTACTGTTCCAACAACTTCTGGAAGGCCCCATGGAAGTCCTCTTTTGTGAACATGTCAATGACCTTCATCACAGCCTCTTTCATCTCCTAAATTGTCTCATAACGGCAGCCTCTGAGCTTAGGGAATAACCAAAAGTCACAGGGAGCAAGGCCTGGACGATAGGGAGGCTGAGGAACTGTCTTGATGCCCATCTTGGTCAAATAGTCTGGGACAAGGATGGAGTTGTGGACTGGTGCATTGTCTTGGTGGAAATGCCACTGAGCTGATTTGAAGAGTGCTGGCCTCTTCCCAAGGAATCTCTTCCTGAACTCCCTTAAAACCTCAACATAGTATTCCTTGTTGACTGTCCAGTGGAAACCCAGCACATGTAGATCATGGCAGTGCTGTCAAAAAAAGGGATCATCAAAAGTTTGTGGGTGGATTTGCTCTATCTGGCCTTCTTGGGTCTGGGAAAGCCAGCATGCTTCCACTGGGAACTCTGTTTCTTAGTTTCTGGGTCATAACAGTAGATCCAACTTTCATCACATGGCATTTTTTCCAAGTTTAAAACAGAATTTTATTGCATATCATTCTTCCTCATGTCCAGATTGTATTTTTGAAATTCACCAGCTGTGACAATCAGGTTTTTTAGGGTGTATTTCAATTGCTGCTGTAGTTGTTCATTTGAAGCTGAAATCATAAAAACTGGTCAGTCATCTCATAAGATGTATAGCAATAACATACTGAATTTTCAAGTGTCTACGACAATTTTAAATGCCTGTACAAAAAAAAAAGTCTAGAAACTTATTGAATGCACCACCTATATACAGAGAAAGACTCATAACTGTTCTGCCAGCATCCTTTTTTAAAAAAACACTGTTATGTGATTGGTACAGGCGATGATATTCAAAATGTGTTGAATTTCTTACTGATACAACTGACTGACAGATGATAAAGCATTAATTGTCAGAATTTTTATGAAAAGTAGAAGGAAAAGAAAGGAAAGAAAAGGAAAAGAAGAAATAAATAAAGAAGAAAAGAAAGGAAAGGAAAGAAAACAGACAGACCATATGTAATTAAATTGGGTATAAATCTCATTAAGATCGACCATATTTATAATGTTACATTTATTTATTATGTATCAAGTAGTATGAATATATGTATATAAACACAGTAATCATAAGAATATATGGAAGGATAGAATTCAAATAAATTTAGTTTATGGGGCTAAAAGAAGTGTAAATTTGATGGAAAGATGCTTAATCTTTAATCCACATTTTCATATGTATTTTCAGATTTCTAGTGTCCTGGTAATAATACTACACTGCATCTAGTGGTGAGGCTCCTGTTATAGAGCTTGAGTCATTCCTTGATTGCCATTATTCCCAAATTTATTCTGTGAAGTAATTCCTGTTAGAGCCCCATTTATCAGTTTAATGGATGTGTTTGAAATAATGAAGTGCTTACCTGTTTAAAATGATTGAGAAGATTCATTTTTGTATTGTATGTACAAACATCATAGTAGTTAAATTGACTTCAGCATAAAATAACCCAACAAGGGTTGACATGCCATAAAACCAGCGAACCAACCAGCCAACCAACCAAACAAACAAATAGCAAAAATCTCAAGACTGTATTCTATGATAACAACACTATTTTTATATATGATTTATATTTCAGTCAGTATTTCTTGAATCTCCCAACAATATGAATATATATATATATATATATATATATATATATATATATATTGTTTTTTGTGGTCAGTATTCCTTGAATCTCCCTGCAATATAAAATCTTCATATATATATATATATATATATATAGTTATAGTGTTGGTTGTCACTAATTCACTTTGTGGGTTTGTGGCGAACCAAGTTTGATATAATTTGGAGAGTGCTCAATATCTGTGATTGAGTTATTATATAATAATAATAATAAATAAATATATGATAGATTTTATATATTTAATTCCATGGAAGTTTGTCTGCAACCTTAGGTTTCATGAAGTTTTACAAACTTTTATAAAACCTCATGAAACCTAAGGTTGCAGACAAACGTCCATGGCATTAAATATATAAAATCTATCATATATTTATTTATTATTATTATTATCATAAATATATATTTATTTATATCATACATCTTCATTGATGCATCGGGATGGGTCATCAGTGATGTTTCCTTTGGGTTCATAGGGGGTTTCGAGTCTTGCAACATCAGACCCCCTCACCCAAATGACCCAGTTGGCATTGATCTTACTCCAACTCCCATCCTGGCAGCTAACCTGCGCATTCACACAAGACAAATGACCACAGAAATGGCTCAATATATAATTTTGCAACAGCCAATCAGAGCTAAGCTCTTCTGATGACTTCTAAATCTTTCCTTTAAACTCGGGAGGCCACTTTGCTCTTGCTTTCCAGCCGCAATGACGTCATTATTCGGCTCTTTGTTCAATCTATATATATATATATATATACCCAACCCCTCTGCACAATTAGGACACAATATAAGGTCAATGTTTAAGCAGAGTTTAACATGTTTCAATTCAGAATTTTCCTTCTCCTAGACTGTTTGCCATACCAATTTTAAAGAACCCAGTTTGCCCAACTGTTTACCCACAGTTGGAGGGAGAATAGTTGGATTCGTATTGGCCCAGTGGATAAAGTGTTCACCAATGGTCTGGGAGACCTGGGTTCAATCCCAGGTCGCGTCATACCAATGACTTTAAAAATGGTACTTGATACCTCCTTACTTAACACTCAGCAATATAAGGTATGTATCAAGGGTAAAGTGGAGCAATCCAGGGAAAGGAGTGGCACCCTCCCCTAGACTTCAGTGTTGTCACTATTGAAAAGGGAGCCTTTGGGTCACCCTCTACTACAGTTGCCAACTTTACTTTTAGAAGTGCTATTTGAAATGCCAACAGCTTTGTCCAGGATTTGAAATCAGGTTGTCATGTCCATTTCTTATAACAGTACGCATAACACCATGTGCATCTCCTTAAAAAAATTTTTACACTATCGTTTATCAGGAGTGAAGCCCCAGTTCTTAATTGTAGACATATATTTGGTGATGATTCCATGGATCATAGTCTCCAGTTTATATATTCATACAAATTTACACATAGCCAAAAAGTTTTTTTTTTATGTAATCTTAGAAATTTAATGTTATTATATAAACACTGAATTTTATCCACAAATATGCTTTAACTTAAGTGAGTACATATTTACCCAACCCCTCTCTCATGAGGAAGATGTGACACTAAGTCTATTTCAAATTAAGTACAACAGGTATGAATTCACATTTTTCTTTATCCTTGATCAACTTCTTGAGGGAGAAGCAATGGGTTCATGCCTTTCCCAAAGGAATTAGTGCAAAGGAAAACGTCAACAACCTCATCCAGGATTTGAATTTGGTTTAGTTTTATGGCATATAAACCATTGTAGGTTATTTAATGCAAAATCTTGTTTATATATATATATATATATATATATATATATATGTATGTATATATATTAAATATATATAATTTGTAAATACATTTTGTTGATAACATTCTTAAATAAGCCTGAGCTTGTTTTTTTTTTGCACACAGTTAAGTGGTTTCAGGCATTGTTATGTATCACTAGCAATTCAATTAAACAGCCGTCATTTGTTCATACACAGTTAAATAACCAAACATTTCTATTCCTATCAATTCAATTTAATATAAGTCAATTGTTTGCAGAGAGTGATAGCAATGAAGAGGTACTCCGCATTCCCCAAATCTCCAGCATTACTGGAGCCTCACCATTAAATTGTTTAGCATCATATCAGGATACTTGTTGGCAGGGGGTGGGGTCTTACCCCTCTGCAGAGCTGCAGTTGATTTGTTTTACAACCTCAGCCAAGTGGAATGTCATATGTAGAGGACAGACAAACGCTTCTTAATTAATAATAGGTAAATTAGGAATTTAAATTCTTTTCAGATGTACAAGTATCCAGTAATGAAGCAAATAAAAAGATCTCATTAAGATGTATCCCAAAGAAATATTTTATTTTTCTTTTCTAACATAATTTTCTTCAGTCCAAAATAACAGAAAATGTGGGTTTTACATCAACAAAACAGTACCAGATGAATGGTAAATGCTGGTATTGCCAAGAGACAGTGAATTTGCTAGTCAATGTGTCTATCTGCTAATACCCAAGAAGAAGGATTACTGATAAAAATATAACCAGCTCAATTGGAGGGTAAGCAAAACAATGATTTCTGTATAAACTATCTTGAAGGCTTTTTTTTCAAAAGAATAATATCATGATAGCTTTCCAAAATTACCTCCGTAAAGAAAAATTCTATGGGTTTCAGGATACAAATCAACTGTAAAGAAATTAACTTTGATAAATTCTGATTTCATTGTGAAGAACATAACAGCTTAATGGGGAGTCATTTGGCACAAGTCAACTAATAAGAATATAATTGGTTTTTACTCTCTTAAATTGGTAAAACTTCAGCAAAGATTTTAGAATAAACATTTGTCTCATGGTCAAACAACTATCAAAGATAGATCTTTGATAGTTGTTTGACAACATGATCTGGATCTTTCAAATTATCTACATTTCCTGGTCAGTTCCTGGCTAGAAGCCTACAATGGATTTCGAGTCCAGGTGTGTGACCTTTTCTTTGCCCTTTCAGGGTAATTTCTCGGATGCTCCCATTACACGGATAACTGAATGAAACAACACAGACTACCAGACCAAATATTAATGAACTAGAAGATGACTTATCATCTCCTGGGTTCTGTGATTCAAGTGGACCACAAAATAGAAATAAACAAAAAAGAAAAAGACAAGTATTTATCTACCTTTTGTTTTCACTTTCTCTTGCCAGAGAGCTGAAAAACTATGGAATCTGAGGGTGACAGTGATACCAGTTGTAATTGGTGCACTTGGAATGGTCTCAAAAACCTGAAAAAGAGAATGGGGAACTGGAGATCAGAGGAAGAATTAAGACCATCCAGACTACAACATTGTAAAAAATTAGCTAGAATAATAATGTTGGAGTGAATAACTTGCAAGAATTAATAATGATAATAATAATTCTAACTGGAGAACTTGAAATAACTAAAAAAAAAAGAGAACTTGCCATTTGGTGGATTTTGCCATTCTGACCAACCACAGAGTGAAAATAAAAGTAAGAGAAAAGATAAACAAGTACTTGGACCTTGCCAGAGAACTGAAAAAAGCTGTAGAATATGAGAGTGACAGTGATACCAATCGTTATAGATGCACTTGGAAGGGCCCCTAAAATCTTGGAAATGGGACTGATAGAATTGGAGAATAGAGGTAGAATTGAGAGCATCAAGACAATACAATAGTTGAGAATGGTCAGAATATGGAGAAGAGTCCTATAAAGCAAAGGAAACTTGCTATCACTCAGATCCTTGTGAAAGACCTTTAGCTAATGGTGTTAGGAAAAACTCACAAGGAGTAAAATAATGAAAATGAAGACAACTATATGGATATTTTCAGAGACAAATGAAGGACATTACTCATGACTTGGATATGCTTACAAAAGGGGAACTTAAAAAGTGAAAGTGAAAGTGAAAAGGGAATCTCTTATAATAACAGAACAAAAGAATGTCATAAAAACTTATATCAAAGCAAAAATTGATTATACTCCAAAGAATAGCGAGTGTAGGATCTGGTTATAGAGATGAAACAAATAATCCCATAGTAAGCGAATACAGCAAACTAGTATAAAAGGAATACACTAGGAATTGTGCAAGAGTATTTCTCCATACTAACAAATGGTATATACACAATCCAGAATCTGTCCTTGGAAATGAAGAACATAAAATTTTCTGGGACTTTGACATACAAATGGATCACTCGATTCACAAAAGGAACACCCGATCCAGTTCAGAAAACTAGACCAAGTGTTAATTAACAAGAAAAAAAAGATTATATCATGGATTTTGCTGTACCAGTAGACCATTGAGTGAAAGTGAAAAAAAGTCAAAAAGGAGCTGAAGAAAATGTAGAACATGAATATGATGGTGATTAGGGGAAGAATTAAATTCATCCAAAAATTGGCCAAGATACTGAGAAGAGTCCTGGAGACCTGAGGAAACTTGCTATCATTCCGACTTTCATGAAAAACTACCAGTTGAAAAACACACACTGAGTAAAAATAATAATGATGATAATAATAATAACTTGCAGAATGGTGGACTTTGCAGTCATAGTTGACTGCAGAGTAAAATTAAAGAAAGTGAAAAGAATGATAATTACCTCGACCTTGCTTGGGAATTGAAAAAACTAGAACAGGAAAGTGATGATTATACCAATTGTAATTGGTGCTCTTGGTGCAGTCACCAAAGGATTGATACAAAGACAGGAGGATTTGGAAATAATGGGACGAGAGAAGACAATCCAAACTACTGCATTATTGAGATCAGCCAGAACCTTGAGAAGAGTCTTGGAGACTTGCTCTTACTCAAACTCCAGTGAAAGACTATCAGTTAATGCTGATGTGAAAAACTCTCAAAGAGTAAAATAATAATAATAATTATTATTATAAGAAGAAGAATATTATTTCTTGGGTTTTATTTTTGAATTGAAACCAAATTTAATTTGTTTCATTTTCTGTCAACCTAATTTAAATATTACAATGCAAATTAGAAATAAAGTATTAGATCCTCAATTGTATAAAGATCATTTTAAAATAAAACCCAAAGGCACAACCTTAGGCTACATTCTTTAAATCAATAAATTACTCAACTTAATTTGTATTTTAAAAGGTTTTGTGAGCAGAATGGCTGATGTATATGTTTTATTGAATATGACAGCCAAATATTTCCTAAGTGTTCATCTTTTCATAACTTTGGAGCTCTTCCAAAAGTCATAACTCATTGTTCTATAGACTGAGAATTTCTCAATAGGTTCTTGGGCTGTCAATGAAATTGTTTGGATGATTGAAATTATCTCAGATCTTTATTCTTATTTATGTTTTATTTTTTGTATTAAGCAGTTACTTCCTTCTGACAACATCTCTCATTTGGCAGACTAAGGCTTTCACATATTTACATACATATATCCATATACTGTATATATATATATATATATATATAACCCCATCACATGGTGCATTATGGTAATATATACATAAATATGGAGTCACAAATGTATATCACTTTGCTGCTTAGATGAATGCAGCTTCATCATAATGACAGCTCCATTTCTTATCTGATTAAGATAGCTTACACTTTCATTTTCCACTATAGAGTTATGTAGTATGTGCATATATATATATATATATATATATATATATACGTCTTATTGAAGATGACAGATAAGGATTTAGGGTTTAGTTTTTTATTCAACTTTTCTTTTTGGAGACCTATGAATTCCTTGAACACAGAATCAATCCAGTAATTCATAACATCTTCAAAAATAGCGAAAGATGGTCAAAAGTACCAAAATTCAAATTGCAGTAACTGAGACTTCAAATAGTTCTTAAACTACCAACAAGAAGTCATGACATTTTCTTCTCCTAAATGAAAAGTTAGGCACAAAATCCTTGACTATCACCAATAATAAGACATACCTAGAAGAGAATTTGCAGCCTAAAAATTAGGTGTTTATATGAAACAGAATTTTTTATTGTTATACTGTAAATTGATTGACTTACCAACTCTCTCACACATACTCATATATATACTGTGTATATATATATATATATATATAAGTAAGGAAAAGTTGGCAACCATAGACGAGGGCAACCAGAAAGCTCCCTTTTCAATAGCTACTACATTATGGTGAAGGGGAGGGCACTACTCCTTTCCCTGGATTGTTCCTCTTTACCCTTGATACATACCTTATATTGCTCAGTGTTAAGCAAGAAGGTATCAAGTACTATTTTTAAAGTTTTTGGTATGACATGACCTGGGATTGAAACCAGGCCTCCTAGACCATTAGCAAACACTCTACCCACTAGATAAATGAGCCGATGAATAATATACCAATGTTTTGTATAAGTATGGATACATATAATCATACATGTAAATATATATGTGTGTATATATATATATATATATATGCGTGTGTGTATGTATGTATGTATGTGTGTGTGTGTGTGCCCTTGCATACATATTACAACCATATATATTTGTGTACATATATGAATAGATAATTTTATCTAATATAAAAATGAATATAATGATAATAAAAATTTCTAAAATTTTCTAAACTATACTCAGATATTATTTTGGAAATTTTTTAAAAAATTTCTTAATTAAATCTACAGCAAAATCCATGATATGATGTTTCTGAAAAAAATGAATAAATAAAATACGGTTAAAAAATCATAAGATTTTTCAAACCCTAATTATTTCATATACATTTTGAAACAGAACCCTATTAATGATAATAGAATACCGAAAAATTTTCTCATATTTTTCATTTCAAAATAATTTTTTCAGATGAACCATAACATAAAATTATAACACAGCCCAGAAGATGGTTTTAAGAAAAATCAAAACATTGCTATATTATTTATATATGAATAAATACATCCTTTTAATACCTTACATATATATATATATATATATATATATATATATATATATATATATATATACTCACACAGTATATATATGTGTATACATGAGAGAGTTGGTAAGTCAATCAGTCTACACAATGGCAATAAAAAATTCTGTTTCATCTAAATACCTAATTTTCAACAATCTATTTACCACCATATTTACCTCTACATTGATTACATTGATTTTAAACTTAATGAAAGTTTTTGTTTGAAATTCATCGCTGTATTAGGCTATTGACTTTTAGCTCACCACTAATCCACCCTCACATTTTACAAATATATCAGGGTTTTTTTTACACATATAATATATATTTTAGTTTCTCGACATCAAAAAGATAACTGGCTGACGGACAGATGAGGATAGAGACATTTAGATAATACATTTTAACACATAAGAAACCAAGCAATCAAGTATCATATATTCATTCTACAAAACATTTTTTATTTTAAAACTTCAGAAATAGTGACTGACTGACATTTGCAGTCTTATTCAGTTGTTATGACCATATGCAAATCTCATCTCCCTAATAAAATGAAAAAGGAATTCTTTTATGCTGCAGCCATATCAGTACTACGGTATGGATGTACCACTTGGATAAACCAAATGCTTGGAGAAAAAACTACATGGAATGTTGCATGCTTTTTAAAACACATTCTAGAAGCACCACCCTAAAAAAACAGCAGATGTACGGCCACTTACCCTATTTACCAACCCCTCCGCTCGGGCAGGATATGACACAAGGTCAATTTTTAAGTAGAGTTCAACAGGTTTGAATTCAGAGTTTTCCTTCTCCTAGACTAGTTGCCTCACCAAGGCTGAAGAACACAGTCTGTCCTACTATTTACCCATAGCTAGGGGGAGAATAATTAGATTCATACCTTTCCCAAGGGTATTAGTGCTATGTGAAATGCAATCAGTCTCGTAAAGGATTTGAACTTGAGTCGCCATGTCCATTTCCTATGACGATAACTTTTACACCTCCTATACGGCCACTTACCTCCCATCACACAAACCATCCAAACAAGACATGCTAGACTCTGCTGTAAAAGTAAGGACCAACTCATAAGTGTTCTTCTTTAATGGACTCCAACACACTGACACATCCGGTGTTGATGCGACAAGCAAAAATTTACATCATCAAATTTGTGAGGACATTAGGTGCCGTCTAGAGGACTTGCTAAGAGCAATGGCCAAGAAGTGAGAAACAGTCCAAGGAATCCATGCTGTCGACATACCACGGTGATGATCTAATGGTATGATAGATATTGCCAACTTTATATTTTGAGAAGAATTTACACTCCTGTGAAAAAAAAGAACGTTCTTGCAGGACATGATAAAGGTGAACGTGACATATGAAGTCAGTAATCACAAAGTACTTTTTAGAAAGATTTTAGTGCATATAATTCAAAACAGTAAAGTTTAGACTCAAAAGCATAAGACATGATTATGTTTAGACAGAAAGAATGGTGACAGTGATTGATTGACAGTCCAGGCAAATTTTTATTGGCTCATCCATTTATAAGATATATTTTGCCAATTTCCTTTTTCTGGCTTGTATATAGTCAAAGTGTAATATTAAAAACCTTTTATATAAAATACTCTCATATTTATTTACAGATGTAACTGACAGTGTAGAACATCTATAGTAAGTTGTTTCTCAATGCAATAACAGAGAATCATCTTTGCTTTATGGAGCTGCCAAAAATTACTTCTAAAAGTTCAATATTTTAAAGACGTTGTCTATGAAAAGAAAAAAAAAAACAAAAGTTATATATCTATTTTTTCGATCATTCATTTTGAAATAAGAACAGTCTGTGTTATGACTATGCACTTCTGGTGAATGTCAGCAGTTGGCATTGAGGACCAGATAAAAAAGTCAGAATTTTGAATGTTAATTTTCAAGGTAGGTCCATCCTTCCTTTTTGGAAGATTAGTGAAACAATCTTCTTACCTCAGTTTCTTATCATTTAACCTTCTTGAGAAAGAGCTGAATCCATCTCTTTTCCTTTCATGTATGGGTAAATAGTAGAGTAGACTGTGTTCTCTAGCTTTGGTTAGAATATAGAATTTTCCTTCTCCAAGTCAGGTTGCTCTTGCCTTGGCTAGAGAGCACAGTTTATCTTAGTGGGGAGTCTCCTGGTGTAGCGGCTAATGTGCTGAACTGCAACAGTGTAGTAAGACAGTTCAAACTCTAGCCATGCCATTACATTTACTTTTAGACTAATGTCCTTTAGAAAGTTATGAAGACCCTTATCCCTTCAGCTTGATGTTAGATAGTAACCACTATAGTTCTTTAACAATGAAGGTCGATATGCCATTAAAGAAAGAAACCGAACCAAACCAAATCTTTATAACAAGGGTTCTTTGAATGGTTAGCTTGCTAGTTAGTGAGTTCAGTTCCTGCTGGGTGCCCTGTACTTAGTTCTCTACCAAATTAGACTCAGTTTAAATGAATAACAAACCTGAGCTTGATAAATATTAAGTATCAAATGTTCCTGTTTAGAACAGTATGCAAGGAGCATATGATAAGTTTCTAGACTTTTTTGTACAGGGATTTAAAATTGTTGTAGACCCTTGAAAATTCAGTATGTTATTGCTATACATCTCATGAGATGACTGACCAATTTTTATGATTTCAGATTCAAATGGAAAACTACAGCAGCAATTGGAATACACCCTACTAAAGCCTGATTGTCACAGCGGATGAATTTCAAAAATGTAATCTAACACTTTAGAAAAACGATATGCAATAAAATTCTGTTTTAAACTTGGAAAAAATGCCACAGAAACGTATGGAATGCTTCAGACTGCTTTTGGACCACATTGCATGAATCGAGCATCAGTTTTTGAGTAGCATAAGAGATTCAAGGAAGGCAGAGAGTCTGCCAGGGATGATGAGAGGGGTGCAAGGAGTAAAGAAGTCAATGCACCACAGTTATTAGGCCAAAGGGTTAGGGTTACGATGTTGAGGTTTTAAGGGAGTTCTGTCGGAAGAGGCCAACACTCTTCAAATCGGCTCAGTGAAATTTCCATGAGGACAATGCACCAGTCCACAACTCCATCCTTGTTACAGACTATTTGACCAAGATGGGCATCAAAACAGTTGCTCACCCTCCCTATAGTCCAGACCTTGCTCCCTGTGACTTTTGGTTATTCCCTAAGCTCAGAGGCTGTCGTTATGAGACAATTGAGGAGATGAAAGAGGCTGTGACGAAGGTCATTGACACGCTCACACAAGAGGACTTCCATGAGGCTTTCCAGGGGTTGTTGGAACGGTAGAACAAGTGCATTGCAACCGGAAGAGATTACTTCGAAGTGGACTAGAGTTTCATGTGTGTACTATCAATAAAAGTGCCCATACAAAAAAAAAGTCTGGAAACTTATCGTATGCCCCTCGTATATCTTTTACTTTCACATCTAATTTGTAACCAATGACAAATAATTTGACACTCACCTCTGAGCAGTACCACTCCATACTATAAAAGGTTGGATTAAGGTCATTCACTGATGTCTGAGTTGTCCCAAAAGAGAAGTATTATCCACAATCTAACACATTCGTGAGGTGTTCTACATAAAAAAAGGCCATTAACTATAATTCCCCTTTGTGAGAGGAGGAATATTTATTATCTTAATTTATTTTCAGCAGAGTTGATCAGTTTTTGAGCTAAGGAAAAAAAAAAGGCCAGGATTCCATGAGCGCTTATTTCTAAAGCAACAGAGCTTCTCCGAAATAAAAATCTATATTTTCCACTATCTTCTTGCCAACTCAGTATATTTGCATACTTGTAGAATTTTAATAGCTCTGTGGAGTGAAATAGTCATTCAAGTTAATGTTTAAAGACAAGTAAAAACCAGCCATTCTTGCTTGGAAATTTGGTGCAGCACTATTTTCATATCCAATTAGGTCATTCATGTAAAATCTATAATACTCATTGGGTATTAAAAAAAAACCCAAAAAAAACACAGACTTGTATACATATACATATTTACCCCACCCCCCGCTCGAGCAGGATATAACACAAGGTCAATTTTTAAGCGGAGTCTAACAGGTTTGAATTCAGAGTTTTCCTTCTTCTAGACTAGTTGCCTCACCAAGGCTGAAGAATCCAGACTGTCCTACTATTTACCCATAGCTGAAGGGAGAATAATTGGATTCATACCTTTCCCAAGAGTATTAGGGCTATGTGAAATGCAATCAGTCTTGTCCAGGATTTGAACTCGTGTCGCCGTGTCCATTTTCTACTACGATAACCATTACACCATTATATATAATCATCGACTGGCAGACTGTTTCGTTGTATCACTATTCAGTGTGGCAAGACACGCGAGACCCTCCAAGCCGGGATCAAAACCTGCCTAACTTTACGCCAGGCTGATAAGGAAAAGTATGAATCCAATTATTCTCCCTTCAGCTATGGGTAAATAGTAGGGTAGACTGGGTTCTTCAGCCTTGGAGAGGCAACTAGACTCGGAGAAGGAAAACTCTGAATTCAAACCTGTTAAACTCTGCTTAAAAATTGACCTTGTGTCATATCCTGCCCGAGCAGAGGGGTTGGTATATGACTCGTAAATGTGAGCTGCTGGGACTGTTAATTTTTGTGACTGCTGTGTAGAACCTGTAATGCTGTATATACACTGCAGATACACGAGCCTCTCTTATTAACAATGAGACTGATACGTTTTTTATTGACTTTCTCTAATGGTGACAAAGTAATTTATTCTATCGATAACCACCAAAATGCCTTCCCATTTTCATATCATAACACAATGAAAAATCCCTAAGAAGTGGCATCCCAGCATGTAGATATCTAAAAAGAGGAAAAGGTCACAGAGTTGAAGGTAATAACAGCGCAAACTACAGAGAAATTATATAATTATAAGCACTTATTAATTTGTTTTTGTTTGATAAGATAAAGACGCTTAATTAATTCTAAGTGTCTAAAGAATAATGATTCCATTATAAAACAAATATAATTGTATTGGGCAAAGATGTATTTCAATACAACACCGAGAGAAGAGAATTGGAGATCTGGAGCAAATTAAGGAGTAGCAACAATACCTTCATGTGTGAATAAAGAAAGTTAATAGCAGTTTTCATTCTTCTTCTTCTTCTTCTTCTCTCTCTCTCTTTCTTTTGGAACTTGCTAGAAAACCTAAGGTAAACCAAATTGGTGCGCCTACAGCACTAGTTATACAAGCTTCATTGTGTACCAAGGTGCTAATGTGATCACGCAGTTTAGGAGAGTCAGCTTTTGAACACCCTTTCCTTTGGGCTATCCTTGTGCAGGGTGATAACTTCATTTGCAGGTCTGTGCTGTAAATGAGCGTATGTTTTCAGGCAAATTTTCTCCATGCTATCAGCACAGTGGAATTGGTTAATAACGAATTTCCAGGAATAAATGAGGAGCCGGTCCATCCGAACTTAATCTAGCCTGCCAAAGTAAACATCAAAAGTTTTTAGATTTAATCTCATCTAATACAGAAGAAAGATGAAGGGGTCCCCTTGCTTGGAGCTCTCTAACTGTGAGATCAGGAAAGTTTTAGACTAAAGCAGCTTGAACCGATATATTAGAGCTAAACAAGACCGGTATCATAAAACATTATGAATTTGGTACTTATTCAACATTTATGTATTGAGTTTTTTTGTTTTTTTTTTTGTTCGATATGTTTTGATTGCTATTTTAGGTTACTAGTGGATTACCAAGATAAAATATTTAGTATTTCCTATTTGAAGAAACGAAGTACATTTAGCTAGGAAAACGATGATGTACCTGGTGAACTTATGAAAATCCCATGACCAAGATTAAAATTTGATATGATATTTTTAATACTTTATTTTGGATTTACGTATGTCTTCAATTATATATACAATACTTTTATATATTTTATCACGCTGTTTTTTTTTTTTTTTTCATTGTTGGATTGCACAGCTTTTATTTTAACACTATTATTATCATCTTCCACCAAGGTTGACTGAAAAATATCATATACATTATTAATTACATATATGTTATAAAACCAAATATATAGAATAGATTATCGAACTGTGGGTAGGGTTTAGAATATGTTGACTGAATTCCCAGCAGAAAAGTAAGACACCCCCAAAAAAATGTGTCTTGGGTATGACACTAAACTGCATCGGATGGTGAAGCTCCAGTTCTGAAGATCTGGGAAGTGTGAAGTATTACTTCATTGTCATTACTCTCAGGTCCACTCTGTTTCACAATGGTAGTGCTTTTGGTTGGTTTGGTGGGTTTTTATGGCATATCAGCCTTTCCAGGTTATTTAACGCCAAATTGATTTTTATTTAAATAATCTGTTCCATTTAAAACTATCCAGTTTAGCATGAGTACACAGTTTAATTGTCAAAAGCATTTCTATTTCAAACTATTCAAGCAGTTATATATAACAATTCAGTTTTGAGTAAGTACAGTTTCAATGTCAAAAACAGTTCAATTCCAAATAATTCAGTTTAGTATAAGCATGCAGTTTAAATGCAAGAACTATTCAGTTTAGTCAAGCAGTTCTAATTCAGCTAATTCTATAAGTACAGATTTTGTTTACACACAGTTACATGTCAAAACAGCTCCATGTCAAACCATTCAGTTTAGTGTAAATACAGTTTCAATGTCAAAAAACAGTTCAATTCAAAATAATTCAGTTTAGCATAAGCATGCAGTTTAAATGTAAGTACGGTTTAATTGTCAAAAACAGTCCTATCTCAAGTTATTCAGTTTAATCAAACAATTCATTTTAGCATAAGTACGCCGTTAGTTCTATTTAACCCATAGATAGGGCCCTATCAGGTGCTACCACTCCGGGCCAGAGTGGACCAGGGAGCGATGGCAATGAAGGGGTGCTTCGTATTCCCCAAAGCCACAACATTACTGGGACCTCACCATCAGACTGTTTATTGTCATATCCAAGACACTCATTGCGAGGGGTTTTACCCCTCTGCAGAGGTGCAGTCAGTGTATTCTACAGCCCCAACTGACTGGGCAAATGGTAGTACTTGTTAAGTTCCCATCTAAGGGTCAAATACATATGTTTAAAAATTATTCATATTTGATTGGACCATGAGCAAAAAAAACCCAAAATCTTCAGAAACAATTATGTAGAGTTTCAGTCAACATATTCTACAACCCCAGCCAACTGGGCTCAAGAAAGAAATGTATGTGAGCTTTTTATTTTTTCAAACCAACAGGTCAAGTATTATGTAAATTAACAATTTCTACCCGATCACTGAAGTTTAGTACTTAGATTGGTGACCACTTAGTTAACACAGATACTGTAATCAATGTTTAATTATTAACAACTCCAAAAATTGTTGGAACATTTCCTGTGATGGTAAAAGAAAAATTTGAAAGCGATAAGATTTGCAATATAAAGACATTATTGAGAGAGAGAGAGAGAGATAAAATTTGATTTGAAGGAAATGACACTAAAGCCAAGTTTAGTATTTAACTGGGTAAATATTAAACGGTAAGTTAATTTAACTGGGTGCAATATTAAACGGTAAGTTCCACAGTTTTCTAGTTCGGATACTGATTCGAAAAGATAACACAGACAATAAAGTTTTTACAAAGGAATTTTATACAAAAGAAATAAGAAAGAAAGTGATAGAAAAAATAAAGCGTTGCAAATCTTAGTGCAATTTGCGGGAACTTATCTGACAGAGTGACTGGGAAACAAAGTTCTTTGAATTTGAGTATTTTTCCTTTCTTTTTTTGTTTCGCCGAAATGTTTCAGAGTTCATTAAATTGCGAGTCTTCTTTAAAGTTCTTTTCGACAGAATTCTCAGTTGAATTTTCTTTCAGTTGTTTAACTTGGTAGAATTTGAGAAATCGACTTTCGTTTAATTTTACTTTTATTTCATGGGAAGCTTCTTGAACTTGTTGAACTTCAAGAAGCGAGAGACAAAATCTTTCTGCCTCGATAGTCTGGTCCCCGAATTCGTACTTTCGTTTGATTTTGGTTTTATTTCTTGGGAAGCTTCTTACCTTTACAGTTTGAAATACTTATCGGCTGTTCAAGAAACGAATGACGAAACCCTTCTGCTATCTATTTTTTCTTACCTTCAGTTTAGTCCCCGAATTCGTACTGAGGGTCCCAATAGTAGTTCTCGACAAAAGTGGTAGATAGCATTTTGGTGCCGTATTGTCTGGGATTACTTCTCCCTTTCCCACTTTGACCAAAGCACGTGGTCGGTTTGATTTTTTTCTTAGCAATAAATTTTTATAATAGGAGAGTTGAAGCCTCTGAGAGTTATTGAGTAGATAAAGTCAGAAGGCAAACATTTGTTTTTTTTTTTTTTTGGTCTCTTTTCACTTTTGTGGATACATAAATATGACTGCAATCACTCATGTATATTCCCACCTTACTCCAAAATTTGGGCTATGAATTTCTGGGGAAATAAAAGCATATCTTTTTACAGTATACACTGATTTTTGCATTTCTTGAAGCTAACTTTTTATCCGGTTAGTATAGACTAAAAATAAAAAATGATACAGTTGACTTAGGTTTTGAAATAGAACATTTACTCAATATTTAGTGCAAACACGCTGACATATTCACACAAAAATGCGATGAATTTGTAGTAAAAATAAACTCATATGAAAACAAACAAATTATAAACACACATTCTATCAGCCTCATCGGTTAGGTGTTTCCTAAGTTGGTTGAGATGTCTTTCATGAGCAAATTGTGGACCCTTTATAATATAAATCATGTTCCCAACTCTTTTTTCAATCGTTCCCATTTCCTAAAAAGAGTCGCTGTCTTTGAAGAATTTGAAAAAGACTGTCTCCGGGATTATATCGTTTTGTGAAGTACAATGCATGTTCTTCCAGGCTTTGTCTGTTTAAGGAATAGTTTGTCGTAAACGGACCGTATCCGACGTGCAAACATTACCTCGGCTGGAGATTGTGAGGCTGGTGTTTAGTTATTAGTTGTAATCCTGTATACTTGAAGAAATTGTTGGAGGGCTCTGTCAGTTAGTGTAGCCCTAGCTTTTTTTAAAGCTCTTTTCAAAGTATCCACAAATCTTTCAGCCTGTCCGTTAGACCTCGGATGGTACAGAGGGATCTTGATGTGTTCGATCTGGTATGTCTCATAGAAGTTTCTAGATTCTCCTGACGTAAACTGACCTCTATTATCGGACACTAAGGTGTCCACTACTCCGAATCTGGCAAACAGTTCATGTAGAAATTTTGTCATAATTTCTATCGTTGGGTGTTTGCATCTGTGTATTTCGGGCCATTTCAAAAAAACTATCGACTACAATCAGATAGTAATATGCTTCCACAAGACCGGTGAAGTCATTGTGAATTCTAGACAATGGTAGATCCGTTTTTGGCCAGAGATTGAATTTAATGGGAGGTGCCTTGGCTGCCAGGGCACAGCCTTTATATGTTTTGACAGCGTTTTCTATATCTTAGTTCCCTGTTTGGCTAATGGACATAATATATATATATATATATATATATATATATATATATATATATATATATATATATATATATATATTGCCATCCACAGACAGATTGTTTCCTTGTATCACAACTCATCAGTGTGGTTAGATATACAAGATGCCACAAACTGGGATCGAAACCCAGCTAACTTTATGCCAGTCGATATCTTATTGCACACCCATCAGCAATATCAGCGTAAGCAAAGGGATTTTAACGCATATGAATAATTTTTTTTTTTGTTTACATATGCGCTTTAACGGCTACCAGGTGCTCAATTCATTAGAAGAGCTTTGCATTACGCAAGTAGCAACCGGTAATTCCTTTGTGAGAGTGCTTAACCCCTGCAAGGCAAAAGGGAGCATATATGGATATATCAGTGACAGTATAATATATGTCCAAAATAAATGAAATTACTTATCTGTCAATTTAGATATTGGCTCAGTTTCTTTAGAAGAGATTTTTCAACAAGAAAGAGCCAAGTAAGAATCAACTACGACAATTAAAATTTTGTGATTGATAAATCATAATGTTAATGGGTATATATATATATATATATATAATTAGCATAGTTGAGAAAGAATGTACCAATTGGAAGAGGTTCACAAACATTGAAAATTTATTTCAAAATAATTTGGTAATTTGAAACTAAATCTCTCTCTCTCTCTCTCTCTCTCTATATATATATATATATATAGGGGTGAGCTAAAAACGTTCACATAATGATGTTAACTGCTATTGATGACTTTTTTATCAATGGGATCCTAGCACTGCAACACTGAAAGTAATGTGTGGACCGCGAATGTCTGAAAAAAAATCATTTTGTGACCTTCAATTTGAATACCTTGGTCAGTCTATGAATTTTACAACTGATACTTGTATATATATATATATATACATACGAGTATCAGCTGAAAAATAAAGCAAGTTATAAATAACTTACCTCATTTGTTTGCTTGGGTGATTGTGCGTTTGTTACCTATGGACTTCGAGGTAAATGGGCTAATCTTGATGAAACTTCTTTCTTCCTTTTAATTCAAGGAGTGTTTTAATGGTATTTGTTGGCCTGCTCCCAGAAGTATCTAACATTTTTGCTTAAATTGATCAGGAAGATCTCATTTGTGCAGAAAGACCACAAACATGAGGAAACTGGGCCGAAAAAAAATCAATGTATAATAACTACGTCTTGTCTCAAAAATTCAGACAAAAACACACTTTTTACGGACTGTCACAGAAGAATTTCGGATAACTAACCCTTAAAAGTGCTATATGAAAGGCTGACAGTTGTGTCCAGAGTGAAACTCTTTATATAATATTCAAAGTTATCTGGTTTCTATCCCTATGTCTCTTATATATCTGCATTTTGAAATGCCTGACAAATACAGACAGTATGCATACAGTTTATTATATGAATAATGTGTTTCTCAAAAAAAAAAAAATTATCAAATTATACCAAAGCTATTGCACTAATTCTAGTAATTTTAGTATAAATATTTTTTAATTTTTAAAGGAGATGAAATTATTAAAAGCCCAAATAGATTTAAAGAAAATAAATAATCCTAGTTATCATTATATTACTTGCACTACTTTTGTTTCTCATTTTTTAATAAAGGAAACAAAGGATCAAAAGATTGAATTGAAAGACAGATTTATTTAGAAACAAATGAAATGAATCAAAGTCTTCTAATTATTATTTCCCTTTTCATTTAACAGGTATCATAAATTAACCAGATTGGACAAGCATCGTAAATGATCCTATTTACCCAACCCCTCCGCTCGGGCAGGATATGACTCAAGGTCAATTTTAAGCGGAGTTTAACAGGTTTGAATTCAGAGTTTTCCTTCTCCTAGACTAGTTGCCTCACCAAGGCTGAAGAACCTAGTCTGCCCTACTATTTACCCATAGCTAGAGGGAGAATAATTGGATTCATACCTTTCCCAAGGGTATTAGTGCTATGGGAAATGCAATCAGTCTCGTCCAGGATTTGAACTCGAGTCGCCGGGTCCAATTCCTGCGACGATAACAATTACACCACGGGCACCTCCATCGTAAATAATAAAGCTCCTTGTAATTGAGACACAACATAAAAATTTACCATCAATCGGAAATCAAATTTTTACATTTACTTTTATATTAAAAACGCATCATCTGTTCTTTGTAAAAATGATTGCTCCAAAGAAAGTTGCCTGTTAAAAGAAAAAAAAGATGTTTAGATTTAAACTAGATGAACTGCAGATCTTCTTTTAAGTTTAACATTTTTAACTGATTTAGGAAAACTTTACTGTTTTTTTTATCAGTATTTCATTTTCAGATAATATATAACACTGGTCAACAACAAATTTGTTGTCTGCGTTTTTTTTAGCTGATTTAAGACGAATCTGATGCGCTGAATCTAAAAATCACATTGGTTTTGCTCAACCAGGTCAAGTTTTTGAGCTACGGCCACATGTCGCTTTTTACGTTTTTGTTCCCATGTACGCATGTGTGGAGCATTTTAGAAGAAGTTGGTGGGGGTCAAATGCCATGTCGAATAATTGTTTCAATTGGAAATGATTATCTTAAATGACAAGAAGTATTCAGGTTCGATAGTTCTGGGTGATTATGTCGAAAAGGAATCAGTTTGAAGTCATAAAATCATGTTTTCTGTACACGTGGGATAGTAGGAACCGTTCTAAGCATTACAGGAAGAAGGACTGACCTTTGCGGGAGGAACTAGTGCCTTGCAAAGAAAGGAACGTCATCAACGACTCTCTGGTGGACAGAGACATAATAGTCTTCCCACCACTGCACATCAAGCTCGGCTTAATCAAGCAGTTGACCAAGGCTCTGGACAAGGATGGTGACTGCTTCACTTACTTATGCCAGGTTTTTCCAGTATTGACTAAGGAGAAGTTGAAAGCTGGCACCTTTGATGGTCCTCAGATCCGGCAGCTCATCAGAGATCCAGAGTTCGAAAACCCAATGAACGAAATGGGACTGGAAGCGTGGAAGGCATTTGTTCTGGTTGTGAAGAACTTTCTTGGCAACAATAAGGTTAGAAACTACGCAGATCTTGCCAACAACATGCTGACTGCTTTCAGAAACCTGGGCTACAACATGAACGTCAAGATGCTCTACCTATTTTCCTGAGAACCTGGGTTCAATGATTGACGAGCAGGAGGAGAGATTCCATATGGACCTGAAAGAGATGGAGACCAGGTTTCAGTGTCACTGGGACGCAGTCGTGATGGCTGACTACTGTTGAAATCTGAAGAGAGACCTCCCTGCCGCTGAGCATTCCAGGAGTTAAAAAAAAACGGGAGTTCAAGTCCTGAAGTTTGAACAATGGTGAAGCAACATGCAATTTACGTGTACTTACCTTTATCAATGCCCACCATTCAATTTATAGTAATCGATATTTCTATCAGGTAATCAATATATGTTGTTGGTAAAACATTTTTTCTCTTAAAAACATATTTAGGATATGTGTTGACAAAAATCAGCTGATAAAGCCACAAAAATGTAATCGATTTTGTCAAAAGATCTGATTTTTTTTTCAAATCAACCTGGCAAAAAAACCTGACCTGATGGAGAGAAACGGATGCCATTTCCTGATTCAGCAGTGCAAAAATATCCTAAAATCAGTTGTAGAAATCTAGACAACATTCAAAAAGTAAAAAATTGTTGCCCAGTGTAATTAATTAATTAATAAAAATTTCATTTTTTTTAAAGCAAACACAGAAAGCCTTTCAATTCAAAATACTTGCGTTTTACATTTGTATAAGTTCAAGTTGAACTATATGGAATGTAAATTCCATTTTCATAAATAAGCAAAAAATATTGGCCTCAAAATTTTGCCTAAGATGATTTCAGTTGAGAAAATCAGGAGAAGCTGATTAAAACCATTAATTGATGAGAATCCTTTGATTGGTTGGTTGGTTTGTTGGGTTTTATGGCATATCCACCTTTGTAGGTTATTTAACACCAAATCCATTTTTATGTAAATAATCAGTTCCACTTAAAACAATTCAGTTTAGCATGAGTACACAGTTTAATTGTCAAAACATTTCCATTTCAAACTATTCAAGCAGTTATATATAACAATTCAGTTTAGTGTAAGTACAGTTTCAATGTCAAAAAGCAGCTCTATTTCAAATAATTCAGTTTAGCATAAGCATGCAGTTTAAATGTTAGTAGAAGTTAATTGTAAGAAACATTTCTATTTCGAACTATTCAGTTCAGCACAAGTATGTGGTTAAAACAGTTCTATTTTAAATAATTCAGTTTAGCATAAATACACAGTTTGAATGCAAAAATCAGTATTGTGAAAGAAGTACGGTTTAGTTCTATTTAACCCATAGATAGGACCCCTATCAGGTGCTACCACTCCAGGACCGAGTGGACCTGGGAGCAATGGCAATGAAGGGGTACTCTGCATTTCCCAAAGCTCCAAAGAACCCTTTGAATATTATGGTCAAATATATTCCACAAAGAATTTCAAATTTTCAATGGATTGAGTGGAAATATCTTAAATCATTGAAACTCATCATAAATAAAAAGAATAAATCCTAATAACTGGTTTCCATTTTTTAAAATTCAGCTTTATGTAATAATGATCAACTGTATAAAATGCATTGTTTTTACATTATATCATCATATGTAATGCAAATATAAAATCTTTAGAAGATTTGCACACATGAAAAGGCATGATTTATCTCTTCTCCCAACAATTAAATAGTAGGGTAGACTGTGTTCTTTAGACTTAGTACAACAACAAAGCTTGGAGAAGGAAAACTTTGGATAATAATAAGAAACTTGTCTCAAATATATTTCTTTCACTTTTCTAAAATGTTTGAATGGTATTTGTTGATCCGCTCTTTGAAATGCCTGTAATATTTTGACTTAAACTGACCTTGTGTCATATCTTACCCATGACGGAAAGGGTTGGATAACTATGAAGCCAATCAACAACCAAAACAGTGCAATCATTCTGACAGAGTTTTTGGTATTAGGCAGAACTGGAGAGATTTCATCCAAGATAAAAAGTGCCATGTTTATACTGTTATAGACAGTCATAGCTCTTCATAGTCTTCTTTATTTGTAAGCTGTGGCTCTTTTTGGGAGAGATTGGGAAGTACTTTCCTGTTGTTATTCTCCAAGACTGGTTACTCATCCCTATTGCTTGAAAGTAAAATCTGGTCAGCTATTTTCCCCATAATTAACAGTGGATTCATGCCTTACCTAATTCAGAGATGGGAAAGTAGTTTCCAGTTGCCTTCTTCACAGTTTGAATTCAGTGTTGTCATTCTTCTATACTGGTTGATCATTATCATTGTGAGAAAGCACAATCTGTTCTGCAAAATTCCCCATAGTTTGAAGGAACAGTAGAGTGATACTTTACTGAAGATCATTTGTGGAAAATTAAATACAAACAACCTTTGAGGGAATTTGCTCAGGACTTGCCGATTCTATTTTGTGTGCAAATAATCATTAATACCATCAACTCATTCTTGTTCAGAGAAGCTTTAAAAAATGATATGTCACAATGAAAATACTCAAAATATAAACAGCTCATTGTTTTATTAATAGAAAGCATGTCATTTTGCAGCATGATAAAGTTTGCTTGCAGATTGCCAAAATTATATGAAATTGAATCTATAGAAAATGGTGATTTTATTGTACTTGGCTCATTCATTTGACCTTTTTCTACAATCAAATTCTCATCTAGAAAACTTTTAATATCAGCATCAAATTGATGAAGCCTCTAATGAATTTTAGATTGAGAATTATTTTTGAAGAGAATAATTAACTTTTTTGCAATATCTAATAAATGTATCAAAGCTGAAAGGCCATCTATTGGTTCGGCAAAGAATTTTCTCAATTCATTATATTTAAATAAAATGCAATTTAATGCAGGACAATCTGATATCTATATTTGTAGTTGAGAAATTCATCCGTTCTTTGTGATTTGATGTAAAGCTACAGAACTTTTGAATCAAGAGGAAAGTTTAAACATGAAAAGATATTTTTGTTCCTTACAGAGAAATAAGAGGATTATCAACGAGAGAGGATCTCAAACAAAAAACTATAATCTATTATATGCAAGACATAGTTAATTATATTGAATTTAAATTTTTGAGAGGGGGGGTGCAGGAACCCCTATGTTTTAGTGGTTAATGAGCAGAACTCTGACATTGTAGTTAGCAAGTTCAAACTAGTTCTACTGTTGCATTCACTTTCCTTTGGAAATAACTGAACCTGCTTATTCCTCCAGTTATCGGTTAAATAGTGGCACTACTGTTCTTCTGTAAGGTTGGCTTTAGCATTGAAATAAAGGTTGATATGCTATTAAAAAAGAAATCATATTTTGGAGCTACAAAATCAAAAAAATATTTGTTTTACTAAAAAAGATTATGAGAATCTCCTTTTCTTCCTTTTATTATTAAAACATCTCCAGTATAAAAACATTTTTTGACATTGGGTTGTCTTTTCTGTTGAATTTTAGAATATACAAGAACTTAATAAATCGGAACGGAATAAAATGTTCTATTTACAGAATTATAATTTATAAAATGAAAAAGATAAATTTTCTAATCATGGAATATTCTGGAAACATATAAAAAGGAACAATCTAATGTTCTTTTCCAAAATTTCCTTTGTCAATTTATTGATTCTGTATATAACTAAATGATAGTTGTCTTCGAGGGTTTTAAAGAGAATTTGTTTCAAATCAAATCTCAACCAAATTATCTCCTTTGCGTCTCAGCTTTTGAGGAGAAAGTTCCAGATATAAAATGTCAATAAACCTACATCTTTCACACAACTCTCAATCAAGTTATCCCTCTTCCATCAGTTTAGTCAATAAGATGCTATTTTAAATTCTTTTGACTCTCTGACCAAATTGAAACATTATTTGTATAATAAACAGTGTACTTTAATCAATAAAAATATCATAACCTAGTTTTTCTAAAACTTCTTGTATTTACTTTCCTTATACAAATCAACTGTCATTTTTTTATGTTAACAGATTTTTAAAATTATGAATTTTTATTTAGTTATTATGATAATTTAGTTATTTTCATAATTTTTTTAATTCAGTTTTATTTTTTTGTTGTACATGTGATAAATGTACCATAATGATTTTTTTCATGTTTTAAGCTTTTTCCTCGAGGGTAGAGTATTCGCCAATGGACCAGGAGACCTGGGTTCAATCCCAGGTCGTGTCATACCAAAGACTTTAAAAATGGTACTTGATACCTTCTTGCTTAACACTTAGCAATATAAGGTACGTATCAAAGGGAAAGTGGAACAATCCAGGCAAAGGAGCAGCACCCTCCCCTACACCTCAGTGTAGTAGTTATCGAAAACGGAGCCTTCTGGTCACCCTTGACAAAGGTCACCAACTTACTATAACTAGTAATGTATAAACATTACTAATTATAGGTTTATGTTTTTCAAGGAGGAAATACAAAATAATTAATATTATTGTTTACAACTGGACAAAAAACAAAAATAGAAAAATCAATAAATTTCTCAAGAGTCTTTCACTTAAATTTTAAAATATTTCTCTTGAAAAATACATGAAAAATTTGCACTAAACAATATTAACATAAGATCATCATCATCATGATGTTGTGCCGCTAGCACAGATATCCCTGACCCTCTCTCACCACTTCTCCCTATCATTCATCGCCTCTGGCCGGTCTTTAGGGCTACATCCCGTATCCTCACATAGCTGCTGTATGTATGTTCGAGCTGGTCATCCTGCTTTTGCTTGGCCCAATGCGGGGGGTCCATAGAAGTACATCACTTATGAGCTCATCCTTGCTTCTCCAGCATTGTCCTACATGTCTGATTTGTCTAGCTTGGATAGTTTTCATGATGGGAGGCAGGTGACCGTATAGTTGGTGCCTTGTGGGGTGTTGCTGCCAGGACTTGTTCAATATTGCTCGCAACATTCTTGTGTAATTGCCAACAAAATAAGTAGTGTCCCCCTTGCAAGTTGTAGAGACAAAAAACATAAGATAATTTGATATATAATTTATAAATCTTTTTTCTAGTTTGTAGATTTGTGAATAACAACAAAAATTTAAAAACCATCAGTGATGGAAATATTAATTTCTTTCCCTGAAGTAGGAGGGTACTTCAGCTAGTTTAAACTATTATGATTGTCACCATATCAACCCAATTTTGAAGAACGCTTGAGAAAATTTTACAATATTCTATCATATCATCATCATCATCATCATGTCGTGCCACCAGCATGGATATCCCTGACCCTCTCTCGCCACTTCTCCCTATCGTTCATCGCCTCCGGCAGGTCTTCAGTGTTACATCCTGTGTCCTCACATAGTTGCTGTATGTAAGTTCGTGCTGGTCGTCCTGCTTTTGCACGTCCATATGTGGGGGTCCATAGCAGTACATCGCTTATGAGCTCGTCCTTACTTCTCCAGCAGTGTCCCGCGTGTCTGGTTCATCTAACTTGTATAGTTTTCGTGATGGGGGGCAAGTGTCTGTATAGTTGGTGTCTCGTGGGGTGTTGTCACCAGGACTTGTTCAATACTGCTCTCAATATTCTTGTGTAATTTCCGTCTAGTTTTTTCTCCAGCCGTTTAGTTAGCGTCCATGTAGTGCATCCATATAGTAGTATCGACACAACCACTGCCTGGAAGAAACTGCGTTTCATTTTATCGGTTAGGTCTGATTTCCATATGATCGAGAGCCTATCGATAGCCGTCCACGTCTTCGTCTGTCGTGTGTCGATGTCTTTTTCGGTTGATGAGATGCTACTTCCTAGGTAGGTGAATTTGTCTACTAGTTTCAGAGAGGCTCCATGTAGTGTGGCAATGTTGCCCATTTGGTTGTAACACATATATTCAGTTTTGTGTGCATCATATAAAAGTAAGAAGATATCATTCAGTATAACATATAAATCTTCATAAATATATTTTTTGGGCCATTTTCTTTCAAATGTGTTTTGATTGATCTTAATGGCATGTCAATCAATCTAGGGTTATTTTATATCTAGATGTTAGGGAATCACATTCATCGTAGATTTATATTTACATTTTTTTGTATAATTGCTTCTTAACATTTTTTTCAGGCACATGGTCCTTTTAAAGAGGAATAATTCTAAACAAATCAATTTGACCAATAGATAAGATTCTAACAGGTACTACTGAGTCAGAGTGGTCATGGGAGTAATGGCACTCCCCAGATTTCCAGAAGTGAAGTTTCACCTTGCAATTTAGTATCATGCCAAGACCCCTTGAGAAAACATTTTAAAGGATCTATTAAACCATACTAGGTGTTAATTTCTATTGAATGAAATATTTAAAAATTCCTGACCTGATGCCTGCAGTAGGATAATAAAAGAAAACATTAACACAATTTCTAATTTGCAACAATGAGAAATCAACATTCTTTAAAAATTGCTATTGAACACTGACAAAAAGGAAATTATTTAAATCATAAAGAATTAAACAGTAATTACAACTACCGACCAGGTATTTTCTATGGGGTTTTATTTAAAATTTAGTGTCTAGAAGAGTGTTTTTATAACAGAAATTTGATTTTGACAGCATAGACACACAGCATGTTGATGATAATTAAGAGAACCTTAGTCTGTCATTAATCTCTCTTCAGCTTTTTTCTGAGCAATGTTTTATTAAAATTCAGGAATTAAGTGTTGTCATTAATTAGACAGACTGTTGATGAGGAGCAAAGAAGATATTCCCGCCTCCCCTGAAAACATTCTTTAAGAGTGAAGCTTTTCAATAAAAGTTTAAATCTTTAATTCCTAAATAAAAGTGTTGTTTTTTTTTCCCTTTATAGAATGGTCTTGAATTAACGTTCTGAATTCATAATTTTAATTCAATCATCATCCCAATATTTTGAATTGGGAGCTTTCTTTCCAGGGATAATTTTTAAACAGATCTATCTGATCCTAAGATGAGATCTTAATACAATTTCTGTTTTGCAAAAATGAGAAATCAAAAATTTTGATTTAAAACAATATTAAAAGATTACTAAATAATATTGACAAAAAAGAAATTACTCCGCACTGACCATGAACAATCCCATGGAATTTCAGCTTTTTGAGGTTTGGGTCGGTTTGATGGTATTTAATGACATATCAACTCTTGTAGTTTATTTAATGCCAAATCCTGTCTATATATATATATATATATATATATATATGAAAGTAAATATGGATAAAATACGACAGTATGAAGGTAGCAGAAAAAACAATCCAAATAGGTGAATATATTATGATGTAAAGTCGATGTTAACGTTTCGGTTTCAGTAACCATCATCAGGACTTGGATATCAAAATAGTTCACATAGCGATGGATGCTTGCTGAGATGACAGGAGCAAATGAGAAATATTCTACGAAAAGATACATGTTTTTTCTGCTACCTTCATTAATATATATATATTAGACAGGGCAGTGAGCTTTTTCAAATCACTGTAGGATTTGTCAGGTCGCGTAGAGCAATTAGTTACGATAGCCAAGAATAATTAGTCACTTTAACTAAGAGCAATCAGTCGTGAAGACAGAAAGCTAAGAATTGCTGTGACTGAGGAACGGGAGATATTTATGGTGCCTTGGAGCATCCCATTGTGCACAAGTGGGCGATTCTATTTCATGGGTCGTGGTTGGCTGCTGGTAAGGGAGTGAAGGTATTTCATTATATAAACCAGCTTCAGTTTAGCTTTGTAAGAAAGACTGCAGAGGTATGTGTTATTATTATACAATCATGATCACACATATATATTAGTGTGTGTGTATGAAAATTGCAAATAACCAACAAATGATTATATGAAGACACTGCATCTTGATTTTGCATTCTCATGAAGTGACAAAAAAAAAAAAACAAATTCAGTTGGTATTATAAAAAACTGCTAGTGTTCTCTATTAAAGGGATTTTGGTACGGAAATTTACAGTTTTCCTTCTCTTAGTCTTGTTGCCATACCAAGGTAAAAGACCCCAGTCTGCTCTACGATATACCCATAACTGGTGGGAGAATAATTAGATTTATACATTTCACAATTGCGGAAAAACATTCTAAAATTATTTTATTTAACAAATCTCTCAAAGTTTTGAACTGCACACTTCCCATTCTTCCCTCGGGTTGTTGCTGACATTTTAGGAACCAAAACAAACTGCTAACACTGCATAAGTTTTGTTTTTTCATGTTACAATAAAACAATATCATTTATATTAAGCTTCTTCTTATAATGACATTATCATTGAAAAGTGAAATTATAACACCTCTATGTGCCCATTTAATGACAGGGCAATGTGCGTTGATTAAAATACCTGAAATTAATTTGCACAAAGGCTTCCTCGGATACATTTTTTGGTTACACTAAAATAACTTTACTTTTAGAAGAATTTCAATCAAGTTATAGAAGCACACAAACAATATTAATTTATCGACTTCAAAAGAAATTATAACAATGTGAATATAATTTGTAGGATTTATTCATTTAGTTGTTTATTCAGGATTATAATTTATTTATTTATCTAAAAAGGGTGCCATCGTATAGATCCATAAAAATTGATTTTTATATCTCTTACATTTCATATTTACTATATGTATGTTTGATATGGTTATGCATATTATTACAGGACGCATACGATTTTGTGATGAAAATTATAAAATTCTTATTGTTATGGTTTAATTTCAGCAAAATAATTTTTTTTCAATTTCCTTTATCATGAAAAGGACTATAAAATATTTCAACTCACTTTGATTTTGAAAGTCAATAGGTAATTATGATGTTGTGGGCTTCCATAATTTGAAATAAAAACTATAAGTATGATGCAAGTTAGTACTGAGTTTAATGACTATCAAAGGTGACTTTTAATAAGTTGTAATATAAAGGTAACTTTCAATAAGTTGTGATATAAAGGTGGCTTTTAAGCAAGTTGTAATATGAAGGTGGCTTTTAAACAAGTTGTAATATAAAGGTGGCTTTTAAACAAGTTGTAATATAAAGGTGGCTTTTAAACAAGTTGTAATATAAAGGTGGCTTTTAAACAAGCTGTTATATAAAGGTGGCTTTTAAGCAAGTTGTAATATAAAGGTGGCTGTACTCTTATGGATCCCCAGACATGGCCGCACAAAAGCAGGACGACCAGCTCGAACATACAATCAGCAGCTATGTGAGGATACAAGATGTTGTCCTGAAGACCTACCTAGGGCGATGAACGATAAGGAGGAGTGGCGAGAGGGTCAGGGATATCCGTGCTACCAGCACAATATGATGATGATGATGAATATAAAGGTGGCTTTTAAACAAGTTGTAATATAAAGGTGGCTTTTAAACAAGTTGTAATATAAAGGTGGCTTTTAAGCAAGGTGTAATATAAAGGTGGCTTTTAAACAAGCTGTTATATAAAGGTGGCTTTTAAGCAAGTTGTAATATAAAGATGGCTTTTATGCAAGTTGTAATATAAAGGTGGCTTTTAAACAAGTTGTAATATAAAGGTGGCTTTTAAGCAAGTTGTAATATAACGGTGGCTTTTAAACAAGTTGTAATATAAAGGTGGCTTTTAAGCAAGCTGTTATATAAAGGTGGCTTTTAAACAAGCTATAATATAAAGGTGGCTTTTAAGCAAGTTGTAATATAAAGGTGGCTTTTAAACAAGCTGTTATATAAAGGTGGCTTTTAAGTAAGTAGTAATATAAAGATGGCTTTTAAACAAGTTGTTATATCAAGGTGGCTTTTAAACAAGCTGTTATATAAAGGTGGCTTTTAAGCAAGTTGTAATATAACGGTGGCTTTTAAACAAGTTGTAATATAAATGTGGCTTTTAAACAATTTGTAATATAAAGGTGGCTTTTAAACAAGTTGTAATATAAAGGTGGCTTTTAAACAAGCTGTTATATAAAGGTGGCTTTTAATTAAGTAGTAATATAAAGATTGCTTTTAAACAAGTTGTAATATTAACGTGGCTTTTACACAAGTTGTAATATAAAGGTGGCTTTTAAGCAAGTTGTAATATAAAGGGGGCTTTTAAGCAAGTTGTAATATAAAGGTGGCTTTTAAACAAGCTGTTATATAAAGGTGGCTTTTAAGCAAGTTGTAATATAAAGGGGGCTTTTAAACAAGTTGGAATATAAAGGTGGCTTTTAAACAAGTTGTAATATAAAGGTGACTTTTAAGCAAGTTGTTATATAAAGATGGCTTTTAAGCAAGTTGTAATATAAAGGTGACTTTTAAGCAAGTTGTAATATAAAGGTGACTTTTAAGCAAGTTGTAATATAAAGGGGGCTTTTAAGCAAGTTGTAATATAAAGGTGACTTTTAAGCAAGTTGTAATATAAAGGTGACTTTTAAGCAAGTTGTTATATAAAGGTGACTTTTAAGCAAGTTGTAATATAAAGGTGGCTTTTAAGTAAGTAGTAATATAAAGGTGGCTTTTAAGTAAGTAGTAATATAAAGATGGCTTTTAAACAAGTTGTTATATCAAGGTGGCTTTTAAACAAGCTGTTATATAAAGGTGGCTTTTAAGCAAGTTGTAATATAACGGTGGCTTTTAAACAAGTTGTAATATAAATGTGGCTTTTAAACAATTTGTAATATAAAGGTGGCTTTTAAACAAGTTGTAATATAAAGGTGGCTTTAAAGCAAGTTGTAATAAAAAGGTGGCTTTTAAACAAGCTGTTATATAAAGGTGGCTTTTAAACAAGCTGTTATATAAAGGTGGCTTTTAAGCAAGTTGTAATATAAAGGTGGCTTTTAAACAAGCTGTTATATAAAGGTGGCTTTTAATTAAGTAGTAATATAAAGATTGCTTTTAAACAAGTTGTTATATAAAGGTGGCTTTTAAGCAAGTTGTAATATTAACGTGGCTTTTACACAAGTTGTAATATAAAGGTGGCTTTTAAACAAGCTGTTATATAAAGGTGGCTTTTAAGCAAGTTGTAATATAAAGGGGGCTTTTAAACAAGTTGGAATATAAAGGTGGCTTTTAAACAAGTTGTAATATAAAGGTGACTTTTAAGCAAGTTGTTATATAAAGATGGCTTTTAAGCAAGTTGTAATATAAAGGTGACTTTTAAGCAAGTTGTAATATAAAGGTGACTTTTAAGCAAGTTGTAATATAAAGGGGGCTTTTAAGCAAGTTGTAATATAAAGGTGACTTTTAAGCAAGTTGTAATATAAAGGTGACTTTTAAGCAAGTTGTTATATAAAGGTGACTTTTAAGCAAGTTGTTATATAAAGGTGACTTTTAAGCAAGTTGTAATATAAAGGTGACTTAAGCAAGTTGTAATATAAAGGTGACTTTTAAGCAAGTTGTAATATAAAGGTGGCTTTTAAGCAAGTTGTAATATAAAGGTGGCTTTTAAGCAAGTTGTAATATAAAGGTGACTTTTAAGCAAGTTGTAATATAAAGGTGGCTTTTAAACAAGCTGTTATATAAAGGTGGCTTTTAAGCAAGTTGTAATATAAAGGGGGCTTTTAAACAAGTTGGAATATAAAGGTGGCTTTTAAACAAGTTGTAATATAAAGGTGACTTTTAAGCAAGTTGTTATATAAAGATGGCTTTTAAGCAAGTTGTAATATAAAGGTGACTTTTAAGCAAGTTGTAATATAAAGGTGACTTTTAAGCAAGTTGTAATATAAAGGGGGCTTTTAAGCAAGTTGTAATATAAAGGTGACTTTTAAGCAAGTTGTAATATAAAGGTGACTTTTAAGCAAGTTGTTATATAAAGGTGACTTTTAAGCAAGTTGTTATATAAAGGTGACTTTTAAGCAAGTTGTAATATAAAGGTGACTTAAGCAAGTTGTAATATAAAGGTGACTTTTAAGCAAGTTGTAATATAAAGGTGGCTTTTAAGCAAGTTGTAATATAAAGGTGGCTTTTAAGCAAGTTGTAATATAAAGGTGACTTTTAAGCAAGTTGTAATATAAAGGTGGCTTTTAAACAAGCTATAATATAAAGGTGGCTTTTAAGCAAGTTGTAATATAAAGGTGGCTTTTAAGTAAGTAGTAATATAAAGATGGCTTTTAAACAAGTTGTTATATCAAGGTGGCTTTTAAACAAGCTGTTATATAAAGGTGGCTTTTAAGCAAGTTGTAATATAACGGTGGCTTTTAAACAAGTTGTAATATAAATGTGGCTTTTAAACAATTTGTAATATAAAGGTGGCTTTTAAACAAGTTGTAATATAAAGGTGGCTTTAAAGCAAGTTGTAATAAAAAGGTGGCTTTTAAACAAGCTGTTATATAAAGGTGGCTTTTAATTAAGTAGTAATATAAAGATTGCTTTTAAACAAGTTGTTATATAAAGGTGGCTTTTAAGCAAGTTGTAATATTAACGTGGCTTTTACACAAGTTGTAATATAAAGGTGGCTTTTAAACAAGCTGTTATATAAAGGTGGCTTTTAAGCAAGTTGTAATATAAAGGGGGCTTTTAAACAAGATGTAATATAAAGGGGGCTTTTAAACAAGTTGGAATATAAAGGTGGCTTTTAAACAAGTTGTAATATAAAGGTGACTTTTAAGCAAGTTGTTATATAAAGATGGCTTTTAAGCAAGTTGTAATATAAAGGTGACTTTTAAGCAAGTTGTAATATAAAGGTGACTTTTAAGCAAGTTGTAATATAAAGGGGGCTTTTAAACAAGATGTAATATAAAGGGGGCTTTTAAACAAGTTGGAATATAAAGGTGGCTTTTAAACAAGTTGTAATATAAAGGTGACTTTTAAGCAAGTTGTTATATAAAGATGGCTTTTAAGCAAGTTGTAATATAAAGGTGACTTTTAAGCAAGTTGTAATATAAAGGTGACTTTTAAGCAAGTTGTAATATAAAGGGGGCTTTTAAGCAAGTTGTAATATAAAGGTGACTTTTAAGCAAGTTGTAATATAAAGGTGACTTTTAAGCAAGTTGTTATATAAAGGTGACTTTTAAGCAAGTTGTTATATAAAGGTGACTTTTAAGCAAGTTGTAATATAAAGGTGACTTAAGCAAGTTGTAATATAAAGGTGACTTTTAAGCAAGTTGTAATATAAAGGTGGCTTTTAAGCAAGTTGTAATATAAAGGTGGCTTTTAAGCAAGTTGTAATATAAAGGTGACTTTTAAGCAAGTTGTAATATAAAGGTGGCTTTTAAACAAGCTATAATATAAAGGTGGCTTTTAAGCAAGTTGTAATATAAAGGTGGCTTTTAAGTAAGTAGTAATATAAAGATGGCTTTTAAACAAGTTGTTATATCAAGGTGGCTTTTAAACAAGCTGTTATATAAAGGTGGCTTTTAAGCAAGTTGTAATATAACGGTGGCTTTTAAACAAGTTGTAATATAAATGTGGCTTTTAAACAATTTGTAATATAAAGGTGGCTTTTAAACAAGTTGTAATATAAAGGTGGCTTTAAAGCAAGTTGTAATAAAAAGGTGGCTTTTAAACAAGCTGTTATATAAAGGTGGCTTTTAAACAAGCTGTTATATAAAGGTGGCTTTTAATTAAGTAGTAATATAAAGATTGCTTTTAAACAAGTTGTTATATAAAGGTGGCTTTTAAGCAAGTTGTAATATTAACGTGGCTTTTACACAAGTTGTAATATAAAGGTGGCTTTTAAACAAGCTGTTATATAAAGGTGGCTTTTAAGCAAGTTGTAATATAAAGGGGGCTTTTAAACAAGATGTAATATAAAGGGGGCTTTTAAACAAGTTGGAATATAAAGGTGGCTTTTAAACAAGTTGTAATATAAAGGTGACTTTTAAGCAAGTTGTTATATAAAGATGGCTTTTAAGCAAGTTGTAATATAAAGGTGACTTTTAAGCAAGTTGTAATATAAAGGTGACTTTTAAGCAAGTTGTAATATAAAGGGGGCTTTTAAGCAAGTTGTAATATAAAGGTGACTTTTAAGCAAGTTGTAATATAAAGGTGACTTTTAAGCAAGTTGTTATATAAAGGTGACTTTTAAGCAAGTTGTTATATAAAGGTGACTTTTAAGCAAGTTGTAATATAAAGGTGACTTAAGCAAGTTGTAATATAAAGGTGACTTTTAAGCAAGTTGTAATATAAAGGTGGCTTTTAAGCAAGTTGTAATATAAAGGTGGCTTTTAAGCAAGTTGTAATATAAATGTGACTTTTAAGCAAGTTGTAATATAAAGGTGACTTTTAAGCAAGTTGTAATATAAAGGTGGCTTTTAAACAAGCTATAATATAAAGGTGGCTTTTAAGCAAGTTGTAATATAAAGGTGACTTTTAAGCAAGTTGTAATATAAAGGTGGCTTTTAAACAAGCTATAATATAAAGGTGGCTTTTAAGCAAGTTGTAATATAAAGGTGGCTTTTAAACAAGTTGTAATATAAATGTGCCTTTTAAACAATTTGTAATGTAAAGGTGACTTTTAAACAAGTTGTAATATAAAGGTGGCTTTTAAGCAAGTTGTAATATAAAGGTGGCTTTAAAACAAGCTGTTATATAAAGGTGGCTTTTAAACAAGCTGTTATATAAAGGTGGCTTTTAAGTAAGTAGTCATATAAAGATTGCTTTTAAACAAGTTGTTATATAAAGGTGGCTTTTAAACAAGCTGTTATATAAAGGTGGCTTTTAAGCAAGCTGTTATATAAAGGTGGCTTTTAAACCAGCTGTTATAAAAAGGTGGCTTTTAAGCAAGTTGTAATATAAAGGTGGCTTTTAAACAAGTAGTAATATAAAGGTGGCTTTTAAGCAAGTTGTAATATAACGGTGGCTTTTAAACAAGTTGTAATATAAAGGTGGCCTTTAATCAAGCTGTTATATAAAGGTGGCTTTTAAGCAAGTTGTAATATAAAGGTGGCTTTTAAACAAGCTGTTATATAAAGGTGGCTTTTAAACAAGTTGTAATATAAATCAGAAAAATGAAAAGAAAAACTATTAAAAATATGTTTATGAAATTTGTTGCCAATTTTTTATTCTCTGCCTCAACTTTTAGATGTATAACAAATTATTTGATTGTTTAACTGATATCTTTTTGATACATTATGAAAGTAAATGATAATTTCATTTGGGATAAAGATAAAAAAAATTTTTAAATTACTGCATATGAACTCAGAGCAAAATTACTTGTTAGGTCAATCAGATAGGACTGCCAAGTGACCCTAGATGTTCAAGCTTTCCTGTATGCTATTATATTTTTACTGATAAAAGCTAATCCTAACCTCTTTCTAAAAAGTTGAAAAGAACAAGTGCTTTTCCATGTTTTCCTTTCATCTCTGTATTACAGAGCCATAAAAATAGCATATGAACACAACAAAGTGTATGAAGATAGAAAAATTAGAAAATATCTTAAAGATGAATAAAGATGATTTTAGTAGTATCATGAATTTTGGACACTACCAATAAGGCACAAGGGAATGAAGTAACTAGTGAGACAAAATTTCTAATGTGAAGCAGATGTTTTGGAATATTTGGGGACATGTGAAGTGTGCATCACATCTACAGGGTGGAATGATAAAATTGGCGTCGTAAAGAAAACAATACTACAGCTTTATTTTAAAACTTTTATTGAAAAAGTCAATTCAGGTAACTTCATTATGTAGTAGAGCTGACATCTATTTAATGCAGCCACCTTCAGCCTCAATCACCGCCTCGATACGGATCCAGAACTGGGAGCATGCCTTTTCCACAAGTGCCGGAGGGAGCTCAGCGAATCCTCAGCAGATGGCGGCAATCAGGCTGGCTTTGGTGTTGTGGGAGGTCATGTTGGTGATGTTCTCGACGTTTGACCAAACGAAGTAGTCCAGCGGGTTCAGGTCGGGGTGCCAGTGAGAGAAGGGTACAAAGTCGTAACACTCCTTCTGAAGCCAAGCCTGGGTTTCTTTAGACTTGTGGGCCGGCACTGAGTCCTGCTGCCACACACAGGGTCTGCCACCGGCCACTTAATTGCACCAGGGGATCACCACACTCTTCAGCACATCCAGGTACACTTTGGTGTTGACTTTCAAGCCGACTTCGAAGATGTGAGGTGGCATGATGTGGCCCTCACTTGAAACCACACCAAAGACCATAACTGTAGCTGGAAACTTTGTTTTCATCACCCTGGGCTCGTCCCTGATATTCATGGCAATCCAGCAAGGATGTTGGCAATGGTCGTGTTGTCATAACTTGGATCGGTAGAGAGCATGAGTTGTACAGCAGTGCATCTCCGATCTTGCTCGTTGAACATTGTGTCACTTTAAGACAGGATAGAAGGCTCCTATCACTCTTGGAATTTGTACACAACTGGCCAACTAGTAGATGGTCTGCAACAAAAAAGAAAACTGGTTTTCATTAAACAGAAATGGAACCGTGTCACTTTTTTCTAGGGCGACAATTTTATCATTCCACCCTGTATCATGGGACCAAAGAAGTTCAAGCCACGAATGGTACTCACCATAGTTGGTAGTATCATAGGATTTAAAGAACTGGAACACAGTTTAAGTGAAGATTTGAAAATAGCATAGCTGAACATACAACAAAGTCTAATTTAGCAACTTATAGTTTACAATGTCAAAGTGGGTCGTAACATTGCAAAAGCAACCAAAAATGTTTGTTGGGCAAAATGTTAAAGCACAGTTGATCATGGTACAGTAATCAGATGGTTCAAGATTTTTGCTTGGGTTGCAAGAACTGTGGCCAAAAACAGGATTCCAAGACTGTGCTTCAAGCCACAGAGGCAAATACAGTGAGAAATCCTTAGAAAAGTATCAGGCAAGCTAAGCAGCTTTCTGTCCAATGTAAGTCATTACCATCGCAACATTGGCTAAATCATCCAGAGCTGCTAAATTCTGCCTCTCGTTGCCAAAATATTGCAAAACTTTTAATTCACAGAGAGTCAGGATTATTTGATGAATCATAAGGATTATTAATTTCATTTTTTTTTTTTTGTTTCACTATTATCATTCTTTACCATTCCTCATATCTACAATCCTTTTAGGAAGAAGAAAGTGGGTTTTGTTAGATATTGAACAAGACAAATTATCCTATATACCAACCCCTCCATTCAGGCAAGATATGACACAAGGTCAATTTTTAAGCAGAGTTTAACAGGTTTGAATTCAGGGTTTTTCTTCTCCTAGACTAGTTGCCTCACCAAAGCTGAAGAACCTAGTCTGCCCTACTATTTACCCATAGCTGGAGGGAGAATAATTGGATTCATACCTTTCCTAAGGGTGTTAGTGCTATGTGAAAAAGGCAATCAGACAAATTATGATCCTTGTTTCTGGGGACCAAACATGATAGGTTATTGGCCAAAAAAAGCAGCAAAGTGAGCAGCCATATTGATCATATCCATGCTTTACCAAGTCAATTTGATCTTCTGTGGTTTTTCATAACTTTTAGCAGGCTTAAGCAATATGCAACAAATTGGCAATAAGTTAAGTGAATGATGCGGATGAGTAAAATACTATAATAGAACATCAAAAGAGCTACAACCATGCAAACTAGATTAACAGATTTTTTTACAATCCAGGCCAACTTCAAGATTCAAAAGAAAGCACAGTGAAAATAAGAATGTACACCATCAAGTTGGTGAAACTGTAAGGGACCACAGAAATTGAGGTATCACGTGAAAGGATGAAGAATCGTTTACCACTGATGGTGAGGAAGAGTAATGTAGCAACACTACTTGGTCCAAACTGGTTAAAGAAAAAAGGTTAGATTGGAGAACAATATTTCCTTTATATGAGGAGAAGGCTCCTTTAAAATTGAAAGAACTTCTCATAAAATTTAATTCAGTTCACTGAGGAAATAGGCTGGCTGAAAAACTTCAAGGTTATATATCCATTGAGAAAACAGCAAGTTCTAGGTTTTTCTGGTGAACACTGGTACCCTATGCCATAAAGGCAGATGTGGAAAATGAACTGAACCATCTAGATATCCAGGGATTTTTAAAAGATGCGAGTATTGTCCATGGGCTGCTGCTGTTGAGGCAGTGGTTAATAATAACAATGGAAGTATCCAGATATGTGGTGATTACAAGCAAATAGAAAATGCTGTTACACCTTGTGATAGTTACCCCATACCATAAATGGAGGACCTGTTTGCTACCCTAAGAGGCAGTCAGAAGTTCAACAAGCTAGATTTAAGCCATTCTTATCAGTAAATTAGAGTTGGAAGAGGAAACACAGGAGTTGTTGATGATAAATACCCATCATGGATTATACCAATTCACCAAATTATAATTTGGAGTGCACAGGGCAATGGGAATTTTTCAACGAGAGATGGATAAGAGGTTGAAGGATATTCCCTAATTTTGGGTCAGAATGATGTCAGTCATTTAAAGAATCTATGGAACGTAGTTACTGCTTTGGATAAAGCAGGACTAAAATTGAAGAGAAGTAAATGCAAACTTCTTCTTCGATGGTAACATATCTGGGTTTCAAAATCAACAATGAGGGCACAGCCCATCTTCCAGAGAAGGTGGCTACTATGACAGGGGCTCTTCCACCAAAGAATGTTGTAGAGTTAAAAGCTTATCATGCAGTGGTGAACTACTATTACATTCACTTACCCAATTTATCGAACATACTTGAGTCACTTCACAGTTTAATGAAGAAGAGCACTGCTTGAAGACGAGAACTTTTGAAGAAACAAAGAAAATGCTATGTTTTGCACCCCTTCTAACTCATTTAAATCCATCCAAAATGATCTCTTTAGTTTTAAATCTCTCTCCATGTGTTGATATTCAACATAAAATAATCATTTATGCAAAGTAAGTAAAGTTGGCGACCTTAGTCAAGGGTGACCAGAAGGCTCCCTGTTCAATAGCTACTACACCGAAGTGTAGGGGAGGGTGCTACTCCATTCCCTGAATTGCACCACTTACCCTTGAACCACACCCTATAATGCTGAGTGTTAAGCAAGGCAGCATCAAGTACCATTTTTTAAGTCTTTGGTATGACTTGATCTGGGATTGAACCCTGGTCTCCCAGACCATTGGTGAACACTCTACTCATTAGCAACAGTTCGCTATTCCCGAGGTTATATTAGATAAATAAGTATATTTCTTGTAAAAGATCTTATAATCTTTCTTTAGATTCTGCCTGGAAATAAAGGCTAGCTATCAGATCTCTACAAAGAAACAAAAATATCATAACAGTTCTACCAGACTAAGGTAATGTCCTGTTTTCTTTGAAGAGTACTGTTTATATACATTAACTCTTCTTCCTTTAGATCATTGTTGCTAAATGTTAAAAGGCAATAAATTATCCTTTTCTTAACATAGAAATGATAGTTTGAACTAAAAACCAGAAATAATTCTGTACGCTTTGGTTTTCTATGAGTGCAATGTCTAAAACTCTTCTTTGTGGATTATGACAACATCAAAAAAAAATGTGTTTATTATTCTTCTTTTTTGTTTAGATGATCCAATTGAGTCAAAATGATCAAAAAGAACTTTTGTATTTTCCTGATGATGGCAAATTGCCCTTTTGGCAGGGCTTAGAATATACAGACTATTTCCAGCTGAGTGGTAAGACCCTTCCAAAAAAATACGAAAGTCTGTCCAGAGTATGACACTAAACGGCATCTGATGTTGGAGCTCCAGTCATGGAGAACTGGGGAGTGTTGAGTACACTTTTATTGGCATTACTCCCAGGTCCATTCTGTTAGCATCCCATCAAGGGTCTGTTTAAAAATTATTCATATTTTAAAGGATGATGTGAAAATGTAAATATAAACACAATGAATGAGATTCTCTAACATATAGGCATAAAATATCCCTAGACAAGTTGGCATGCCATTAAAATCAAGCCATCTGATGGAGGCAAAACATGAATGTATCATTTGCATTTCCAACCCAGATCAAAGGTACAGTTGGTTGGTTGGGTTTTATGGCATATCAATCTCTTATGGGTTATAAGTAAGTTGGCGACCATAGTCGAGGGTAACCCGAAGGCTCCCTTTTCGATAGCTACTACACCAATGTGTAGGGGAGGGCGCTACTCCTTTCCTGGATTGCTCTACTTTACCCTTGATCCGTACCTTATAATGCTGAGTGCTAAGCAAGGAAGCATCAAGTACCATTTTTTGAGTCTTTGGTATGACTCGACCTGGGATTGAACCCAGGTCTCCCGGGCCATTGGCGAACACTCTAACCCCTATGGGTTATATCATGCCAAATCTTGTTTATATATATATATATATATATATATACAATATATATGAATTGTAAGTGTATATTTTGTAGTTTGACATTTTTAAACCCAGTCAGATCTCACTTGTTTGCACACAGCTAAAACAGTTCTAAGTATTACTGTCCAACACAAGTACTTTTATCTTATGTTAGTAATTTGTTTCCACACAGTTAAGTTCAAAGATACAGCTACTTACCTCCCATCATAAAAACCATCCAAGTAATATGAAAATGACATGCAGGAGAAGCAAGGACCAACTCTTAAGTGAAGTTCTCCTATGGACCCCTACACATAGACATGCCAGTGTTGGCTGACCAGTAAAAACTCATTTACATCAGCTCTGTGTGGACACAGGATGTAATTTGGAAGACCAGCCAGGAGTGATGAATAATACGGATATATGGAGACAGAGAGAGAGAGAGTCAGGACAATCCTCCTTGATGAAGTTGTTTTTAAAGCAGGTTTATAAACATTGTATAAAAATATTCAAAATCACAAAAGAGAGCTATGACCCCTTAGCTGAGTCTCTCTTCTGGCCCTGTGATCTGGTTTATAGTCATGGGGATACTACGCATGCAGTGTATCTTGGGCAAGAATAGGTCAACAACTGGTTAAATTCTGTTTTCTTCAAATAAACTGGTAGCTATGTTAAGGTTAAAGAGCTTAGTCTGTATCACTATTCACCCATAGCTAGTTTGATTCATATCTTTACTAAGGGTATTAGCACTATGTGAAATAGAAACAGTGTTGTTCAGGATTTAAACTTATCTTTGACAATAAAGTAAAGTTGGCGACTGTAGTCGAGAGTGACTTGAAGGCTCCCTTTTCAACAGTTACTACACTGAGGTGCAGGGGAGGGTGCTACTCCTTTGCCTGGATTGCTCCACTTTCCCCTTGATACATACCTTATATTGCTGAGTGTTAAACAAGGAGGTATCAAGTACCATTTTTAAAGTCTTTGGTATGACGTGACCTGGGATTGAGCCCAGGTCTCCCGGACCATTGGTGAACACTCTAGCCACAAAGCCAATGAGCTGGTATATGACAATAACCATGGATATATAGAAAACTATAATTGGAAATGTGTTCTTTAACCACAAAATGTCAACATTTCTAATAAGTTGTTCACTAAAATGCCGTTTAGATTCTTAAAAGATCACTTTCCAATTTGTTTCAAAGGATTTTAGGACTTCTTTTGTAGGTAGATTATTGAATGCGTTCTTCATGGTTAAGTTTTCCATTTGTGAAAATCGGATGGATGGCCCTTTAATTATTTCCATGAAATAGGCTTGACATTTATTGAAGAATTTCATGAAAATGATTTCAAGAAATCATCCAAGTGATAGCTCAAGGGATGACAGGCTGAGCAGCGGCAGTTTGCTGTGATCTTTATAGAATATTTATATCTTCAAAAGGCCATAAATATATTGCAGTTTGCTATCATGTTGAATCAACTGTCAGTATTCCTTTCTGTGAAGTAAACTTAGTTCTTTAGACTCTGACACTTTGTTCTTTAGACTTAGACACTTGCCTTTCCATGTATATATGGCTACCAGTTAGTTTTTCTTTGTACACTTTTTGTCCAATCTCATCATGATATTAACTTGTCTGATAAACCTGTTATAATATTTTTATCTCTTTGTATCTGATGATAGATCTTACTTCCATTCTGGTATTTGTTTGGATGAGAATCTAAACAAAGTATTAATGTATATAAGTAGTTACCTCTAAAGGACAAATTCTCTGTTTTTGAAGTAAGAGAGAGAGAGTGATGGATACATGCCTTTCTGAAGGGTGTTAATACCAAGTCAAACTAAGCAAACAGCCGCATCTAGAAATTAAATTTGGCTCACCAAGTCCTTCTTTTGCGGATATTACGCCACTTCTAAGCAATGAGAAAAGTTTTTAAAATTTCTCTAGTACAGAGAAGGTTTGATTTGGTTTCTTTGTTTAATGGCATATCAACCTTTGTAGGCATCCTTCTTGAAGAACAGTAATGGTACTATTTAACCCATTGCTGGGAGGATAAGGGGGGTCATATCTTTCCCAAGGGTATTTGTCCAAAAGAGAACATAATAGCATGATTGGAGTTTGAATTCACTTACTATGATTCCGCAGTCCATCACTTTAACCATTACACCACAAGAACACACCCTACGGAGAAGTATAACTGCTAGAAACAATGATTATGTTGCTGAAGTCCGATTCGAGCTAGGGCAAACAGGTACCAAATTCTGATTCTACATTGGGTGAATAGTTGGTTAGTTGGGTTTTATGACATATCAACCCTTGTAGGCTATTTAATGTCAAATCCTGTTTATACATAAATGTATATAATTTGTAAACATTGTTTGTTGGTAACATTTTTAAATGAACCAGAGCTGGGAATAGTGGCATTGAAGGTATACTGCATATTACCTAAAGCTCCTGGATTATTGGAGCCAAACTATCAGATAGTTAGCCTCACATCCTCTACACTCATAAAGGGTACTTACTCCTCTGCGGAGATGCAGTCATTATATTCTACAGCCTCAGCCAACTGAGCTTTTGAGTGAATAGATGCCATTCCCTGATTCTTGCTAAAGTAAACAGATACCACATTCTGATCCTAAATTGGGTAAATTGTTGCTATTTTTGGATTCTATGTTAAGTAAACAGAAATCACATTCTTATCTGACATTAAGTATATTGATGACATATTCTGATTCTAGGTATGCTGAAGAGATACCACATTCTTATTTTATATTGGCTGACTAGATGCCATATTTTGATTCTAGATTGATTGGGCAGATACTACATTCTCATCTGATATTGGAGGAATAGGTACCATCTTCTGATTCTTGGTTGAGTGAATATATATCACATTCTGATCCTTGGTAGAGTGAGCGGATAGCACATTCTGATTAATATCATAATGTTTTTTTTCTACAGCCCAACCACTCTTTGTTATTGCCTTCATGATAAAATTTTATTGTTAAAAATATTCATATTCAAAATTTCATGAAAATAGATAAAAGAATTGATGGGAGGAACCAATGGACTCCTGAATATCAAACTTAAAAGAACAAAGTCATATCTTAATTTGAAATACAAAATTTTGGTATGGAAAATTTTATTTAGAGAGAGAAGGGACCACCATATCTTTTCTGGGATGAGATCAGAATATATAACAAACAAAGAGTCTCGCTGATTGATGAGAATTTAAAAGAAGTTATGAACTTTGACCATGCAGATAAAAAAAAAAAAAAAAAAAAGTTCATAAAAATAAGACTGAAGTTACCAAGACAGAAATAAATCTTAAATGAAATGTTAATGTTGTGGCCTGTTAGGGGCCAGAAAGAAGACACAGAAGAAGAGAAAGGAGGTTGAACAAGTGTATTAAATAAACAGAACATATATATATAAAATAAGTGTTAGTACAGCAGATAGAAGTGTCCGTCCAAACTGTCAGGTCTCAGTGACAGTAAAATAGGGTTAGTATTTATGAAGGAGGAAGAGTTCATTATCGTGTAGGTAAGTCACCATAACAGTTAATTTTCTTCAGAATATTCCCCAGGGCATTCAACTCACTTGTTTTAGCAAGATTATTTCAAGGATCATTAAATAAGTTTCCAGACCTTTTTTTGTATGGGCACTTTTATTGATAGTACACACATGAAATTCTTGTCCCCTTCGAAGTAATCTCCTCCGGCTGCAATGCACTTGTTGTACTGTTCCAACAACTTCTGGAAAGCCCCATGGAAGTCCTCTTGTGTGAGCGTGTCAGTGACCTTCATCATAGCCTCTTTCATTTCAATTGTCTCATAACGACAGCCTCTGAGCTTAGGGAATAAGCAAAAGTCACAGGGAGCAAGGTCTGGACTATAGGGACACTAAGGAAGTGTCTTGATGCCCACCTTTGTCAAATAGTCTGTGACAAGGGTGGAGTTGTGGACTGGAGCATTGTCCTGGTGGAAATGCCACTGACCTGATTTGAAGAGTGATGGCCTCTTCCCAAGGAATCTCTTCCTGAACTCCCTTAAAACCTCAACATATTATTCCTTGTTGACTGTCTGTCCAGTGGGAACCCAGTGGATGTAGATCATGCCAGTGCTGTCAAAAAAAAGGGATCATCAAAAGTTTGTGGGTGGATTTTCTCTATCTGGCCTTCTTGGGTCTGGGAGAGCCAGCATGCTTCCACTGGGAACTCTGTCTCTTGGTCTCTGGGTCATAGCAGTAGATCCAGCTTTCATCGCATGACATTTTTTCCAAGTTTAAAATAGAATTTTATTGCATATCATTCTTCTAAAGTCCAGATTGCATTTTTGAAATTCACCAGCTGTGACAAACAGGCTTTAGTAGGGTGTATTCCAATTCCTGCTGTAGCTGTTCATTTGAAGCTGAAATCATAAAAACTGGTCAGTCATTTCATAAGATGTATAGCAATAACCGACTGAATTTTCAAGTGTCTACAACAATTTTAAATGCCTGTACAAAAAGTCTGGAAACTTATTGAATGCACCACATAAAAGAACTTCTGAAAGTCCTATATTGATATTTTTTTTAATTCGTTTTTCTCCTTTATTTCAGCTATTTCAATAAGCAAACGTAATGTTCTAGAACATTTAGAGCCTTTTACTTGGCCAATCTACATGTGAGCCTTACTCTATGATTGTTCAGCTCCCATTTCTTCACTTCTCCAATCAGTCAACTTGTTGCTTCAGTCACAGATATCTTTTTCATGTTGCCATCTTTGTTGTTATTTATTATCTTCTATCAACATCCCCAGTTATTCAAAGTTCTTTTCAGCTGGGATGAACAATGAAAATGCAACCATAATTTCCCATGCACATATTACTTTTTATTTCTTGGTGACATTTCAGTCATTACTCATTCAACTTAACAGGGAATCAGTGAGAATAAGATGAAGCTTTTTGACTGTTCAAGTCAGGTGTTTCTCACTAACTGACTAACTTTCTTCTCACTCTAGAGCCATTTTGGACAATTGACTGAAACCGTCTCATGAAAGCAGTGGTCTCAGATTAACCTCAATATCAACAGTTGTTCGTCATATAGTAAAATGCAGTATTTTTCCACAAGTTTAATGGCTGAGAACTTAACTTGAATGCTACAAAAAGATGTCAAAAATAAATCTCACCTATCTGTAATGTAATAATTAGTATCTATCTAATAAAGCTGGCAACCGTAATCGAGGGTGACAAGAGGGTTCCCTTTTCAATAGCTACTTCACCAAGATGTAGGGGAGGATGCTACTCCTTTCCCTGGATTGCTCCACTTTACCCTTGATACAAACCTTATATTGCTGAGTGTTAAGCAAAGAGGCATCAAGTACCATTTTTAAAATCTTTGGTATGATGCGACCTGGGATTGAAACCAGGTCTCCCGGACCACTGGCAAACACTCTACCCAAAAGACCAATGAGCCAGGTCTATTTAAGCTGATGTTATATAGTGGTAATAATAACATAATACCCCTTGAAAACACACATATATATATATATATATATATATATATATGAGAATTACATGTGATGTGTGTATATATATATATATATGAGAAGTACATATGATGTAACATGATTAGCCATATCTAAAGAAATTGATATCATGAGCAAAATTCAAATCCTGAACAAAGCTGTTGGTATTTCACTTTACACTAATGCCCTTGGGAAAGGCATGAATCCTTCTCTTCTTTCTCCAAATATAAGTAAGTAGTAGAGAAATCTGGAATCTTTAGATTTAATTTGGCAGCCAGTCTAGGAGAAGGAAAAACTAAGTTGAAAATCTGAGGAGTGTTCTTCAAGAAAATCTGTGATACATTGGTGCAGCACTCTTCTATCATCAGCTCACCCAAAAATTGTGGCAGATTGTACACTGGCAAATGTAAAACAAATCATCAGTGAAGGAAGTCAAATGCTTAACATCTTTAACTGAAGTATCGGACCTTCATATATAAAGATCTTAAAGATTTACAAAAGTGTCCATCATTTATATATATATATATATATATATTTCCATAACTAAATTCTGATGACTGCCAATCTTTCAAGATCAATTACAAATGAAAGACTTTTTATCCTTTCACCCGACTTCCAACAGTTTTATTGAGGTTCACCTTGCTCATCTTTACAGGACATGACCACAAGTTTCAATCTTCAGAATCAAGCACTGATATCAGTCAACCCCTGCCCAACCCAATCATGGTCTGAAGCCAAAGCCTCAAATCCTCAAGAGAAATTTAAAATCAATTCATCATCTCAAATGATTTCCATTTGCTGTCCATTTCTTCTCTGGACAAAAGTAATTTCCCAATAGTGAAGAATTGTATATTTTTTTTTAAAGGCAGTGATCAGCTGAGTCTGATTTTCATGATTAACAAAGATCTTTCAAGATTTGAATCAAACAGTCTAAAATGATGTTATCTAATTTCATTAATAGGCTCAAGTGGAGGTCAGTGTTGTCTATGTTTGTTAAACTAGACATAATGCTACTTAAAGTTTGGGTGGAATCGCTTAACTAGTAGAACTATTCCCTTCATTAAATGACAAACTTTGATTGAACCAAAATTGAATCTGTTCCGATCATTCAACACTATCTGTATAAACGTCTGCCACACAAACTGCTCAAACTCAGTGGAAGTGAAATGAGAATAAAAGTTTGAATAAAAAACCAGCTGACAAATAACTTTCTCAACAATTATTCTTATTATTAATACAAGTTTTCTTTTAGCCATATTTACCAACCCCTCCACTCGGGCAGGATATGACACGAGGTCAATTTTTAAGCGGAGTTTAACAGTTTTGAATTCAGAGTTTTTCTTCTCCTAGACTAGTTGCCTCACCAGGGCTGAAGAACCTAGTCTACCCTACTATTTACCCATAGCTGGAGGGAGAATAATTGGATTCATACCTTTCCCAAGGGTATTAGTGCTATATGAATTGCAATCAGCATGGTCTAGGATTTGAATTCGTGTCACCGTGTCCAATTCCTATGATGATAACCATTACACCACGGGCACCTCCTCTGTTTTCTTTTAGCCCTTTGTTTTTTCTTAACCCTTAGCATAACAAATAAATTGATAAATAAATAAAACCTGCCTGCTCAGAGTAAATTATTCATATTGAGTATCAATTAATTCTATAATTTATTGTTTGCCAACATTATATACTTGGAACATCAATAGATCAAATGAAAGAAAATGCTTTTTCCTTGGTAATAATATCTCATCTACTGAAAGCAATATCAACATATGCTTAGATAAAGCATCAATTGCAATTAACAGGTTATCAACCATATGAAAATCTAATCCCTGATAAAATAAAATGGGAATTCTGTCAAGTTGTAATCACGTCAATACTTCTGTATTTGTTGCAACACTTGGACTCAAATGTAGTTTGGTTTGTTTGGTTTTATGGCATATCAACCTTTGTAGGTTATTTAATGCCAAATCCATTTTTATGTAAATAATCTGTTCTATTGAAAACAGTTCAGTTTAGCATAAGTACACAGTTTAATTGTCAAAAACATTTCCATTTCAAACTATTTAAGCAGTTATATGTAATAATTCAGTTAAGTGTAAATACAGTTTTAATGTCAAAAAACAGTTCTATTTGAAATAATTCAGTTAAGCATAAGCATGCAGTTTAAGTGTAAGTATGGTTTAATTATCAAAAGCATTTCTATTTCAAGCTATTTACTCAAACAATTCAGTTTAGCATAAGTATGCTGTTAGTTCTATTTAAACCATAGATAGGGCCCTATCTGGTGCTACCACTCCGGGCCAGAGTGGAGCTGGGAGCGATGGCAATGAAGGGGTACTCTGCATTCCCCAAAGCTCCAGCATTGCTAGAACCTCACCATCAGATTGTTTAGTGTCATATGCAGGACACTCGTTGGGGGGGGGTCTTACCCCTCTGCAGAGAAGCAGTCGGTGTATTCTACAGCCCCAGCCGACTGGGCAAGACTCTAATGTAGTTCTTGGAAAACAAAGTAGATGGGAATTATACAAGGATGAGTACTTCAGCTAAATCCTGGAAGCAGCACTCAACAAAAGTGGCAGTACATCCACTTTCCTTTCAGTTCACAAACCATCCAAATACTGTTGATGAAGCAGAGACAAACTCTTAGGTGACATACTTCTATGAACTCCTACACATGGTCACACTGGTATTGGCCGACAAGCAAAAACTTACATTCATCAGCTCTATGCAGACATTAGATACTACCTTGAGAACTCATCAAAAGCAATGACTGATAGGGATGGCTGGTGAAAGAGTGTCAAAGAAATCCATGCTGCTGGCAATACCCCCTTGATGAATTATATTAAAACAATACAAATTTTCATAAAATTCAATTATCTTCTTTTGTCGTCAAAAGGATAGATCCCAAAGGGTTCTTAAACTAAAAATAATACCTTATATTGAGTTTCAATTAATTCTAGGAAATAATTGGAATGGCTTTTAGAGAAATCGATCCACAACATCACAGATTCTGATTATTTAGTGAATTAAAAAAAGTTAATTCAAAAAATCTTGAAGCAACACTATTGTTCGTAGATTTCTCCAAGGCATGCACAGAGGAAAGAGGAAGCAAATACAACAAACCAAAGAAAATGTTAATGCTATAATGATGCCCAACAAAAACACGAAAGCAATGGTTGGCTCACCTAAATGTGACATAAACTTATTTGATATTACCACTGCAATCCTGCAAGGAGATACATCAGTACTATATATCTTTATAATCAGTCAAGATTATGTAGGTTGGTTGGTTGGTTGGGTTTTATGGCATATCAACCTTTGTAGGTTATTTAACGCCAAATCTATTATCATGAAAATAGTTCTATTTCAAACAATTCAGTTTAGGATAAGTACGTAGTTTAAATGTAAGTACAGTTTAATTGTGAAAAACATTTCTATTTCAAGCTATTCAGTTTAATCAAGCAGTTCTAATTCAGCTAATTCAGTTTAGTATAAGTACAGATTTTATTTACACACAGTTAAATGTCAAAACAGTTCTATATTGAACAAATCAGTTTAGTGTAAGTACAGTTTCAATGTCAAAAAACAGTTCCATTTCAAATAATTCAGTTTAGCATAAACACGCAGTTTAAATGTAAGTACAGTTTAATTGTCAAAAACATTTCCATTTCAAGTTATTCAGTTTAGTCAAACAATTCAGTTTAGCATAAATATGCCGTTAGTTCTATTTAACCCATAGATAGGACCCTTATCAGGTGCTACCACTCCAGGCCAGAGTGGACCTGGGAGCGATGGCAATAAAGGAGTACTCTGCATTCCCCAAAGCTCCAGTATTACCAGAAGCTCACCATCAGATTGTTTAGTATCATATCTCGGACACTTGTTGGTGGGGGTCTTACTACACTGCAGAGGTGCAGTCAGGGTATTCTACAGCCCCAGTCAACAAGATTATGTAGTTCAACTTAAAGAATCTATGGAACATGAAGGTGACAGTGATACCAATTGTAATGGGTGCACTTGGAATAATCTCCAAGGGCTTAGTAAGAGAGCTGGAGGAGTTGGAAATCAGAGGATGAGTGGAGACCATCCAAACTACAGCATTATTGAGGTCGGCCAGAATACTGAGTAAGTCCAGGAGACTTGAAGAGACTTGCTGTCACCCAGACTCTAGTGAAAGACCATCAGCTGATGTTGGCGTGAAAAACTCTCAAGGAGTAAGATAATAAAAAAGTGAAATCCCATATGAAAAGACTTGGACATGGCTAAGAAAAGGAAATTGAATCTCTTCTAATAGCGGAACAAAACAACACCATAAGGACCAAATATGTTAAAGCAAACATAGATAAAATACAACAAAATAGCAAATGTAGGTTATGTGGTGATCGACATGAAACAATTAATTGCGTAATAAGTGCATGCAACAATTTGACACAAAAGGAGTATAAGACTAGACACGACTTTGTAGGGAAGATGATCCACCAAGAATTGTACCAGAAATTTAGATTTGACCCTATGAACAAGTGGTATATACACAACTCAAAATCCATCCAGAAGAATGGGATGCACAAAATTCTCTGGGAGATACAAACAGATCACCTAATCTCGGCCAGACGACAAGACCGAGTAATAAATAAAAAAAGAGAACCTGCAGAAGAATGGACTTAGCTGTCTCGGCAGATCACAGAGTAAAAAAAGAAAGTGAAAAGAAAGATAAGTGCCAAGACCTTGCTAGAGAGCTAAAAAACAAACTATAGAACACAAAGGTGATGGTGATACCAATTATAATTGCTATGCTTGGAATAATCCCCAAAGAGACTAGAAGACTTAGAAATTAGAGGACAAATCAAGACCATTTTGATAACAGCATTATTAAGATTGGCCAGAATACTGAGAAGAGTCCTGGAGACTTGAGGTGACTTGCTGTCACTTAAACTCTTGTGAATAACCATCAACTAATGCTGGTGAAAAACTCTCAAAGGAGTAAAATAATAATAAAAGGAAAAATTATAAAAGTAAAAAAAGATAAAATTAAAAAATAGATATATCCAATCATAATCATATATATATACCTTTACAGCTATAAATGGATACAATTTAGACCAAGGATCAATAAAAATACAAAATACCAAAAACAAATAAATGGTATTTGTTTTGTTAATATCAACTTTAGATACAAATTCTGTCAGCTGAAAATGAAGCTTTTTGCAATGTTTCTGCAATGAGATTACACTAGCAAGGAATCCTGTTGTTATGGTTACACAAGAAATGTTCACTATCAACTAATGCGTGATACTAATAGAATTTCCCTTATCTCTTTCTCACCCTCCATCTCTGTCAACTGTCCTGGTAAGTCATTTTGACAGTATCCAGTATCTGCACAGAGTTGATGGATGTAAATCTTTGCTGGTCAGCCCACATTAGTGTGTCCATGTTTAGGAGTCAATCGGATAACTTTGCTTATGCGTCGGTCCTTACATCACCAGCAGTTTCCAGCATGTATTACTTGTCTAACTTGAAAGGTTTTTCTTGGATGAGAAGTAAGATGTCATACAACTGATGTTTTAAAGAACAGGTACTTCCAGTATTTGCTCAAATCAGTTGGCACTCAAGTTTTGACTTGACTTAGGTACTTCAGGTAGTTTTAAATCAGAAAATTGAGAACTTAGAGTGTTAAATAATGCTGAGTTATGAGAAATTCTTTAGTTAAGGAGAAATCATATTTATTAAACATTCAAATAATATTCAATGAGTTATACTTCTATACTGAAAAAGGGAATTTAGTTTGGTTTGGTTTTATGGCATATCAACCATTGTTGGTTATTCAATGCCAAATCCTGTTTTTACATATATATTGAATATACAATTTCTAAACACATTTTTTAGATACACACAGTTAAATAATCAAACAGTCCTATTTCTAACAATTCAATTTAGCATAAGTCATTTGTTTACTCTTGGTTTAAATGTCAAACATTTCTACTTGACCAATAAATAGGACCCTATCAGGTGCTACAATCCCTGGCCAGAGTTGACTTGGGAGTAATGGCAATAAATGGGTACTGTGCATCACCAAAAGCACTAGAATTACTGGAGCCTCACCATCAGATTGTTTAATGTCATATTCTGGATACTCGTTGTGTGGGTGAGGGGTCTTACCCCTCAGCAGAGATGCAGTTAGTGTATTCCACAGCCCCAGCCAATTGGGCCAAAAAAGGGAAATTTTTTCTCAAAAAAATATTTTAGAACCTATAATGATAGAATTACAAAGTCAGATGACAGATGACAGTTGAAGGAAAGAATAAGGATGTTGTTCAATAAAATCTCTGTTGAAAAAAAAGTTGGTCTTATTTTTACTTACACACACACATTATATATATCTTTTTTTTTCTTTTTTTTTTTTCTTAAAGAAATATTGCTCTGTAATAAATTACATTGAGCTCTCTACCAGGAAAATTTAAATGTTCGGCTCTTGAATGATTTTCTTGGCCTGAAGGAAATACTCCAAACTCTGGTTTAACTTGACCGAATAATACCTATATATATATATATATATATATATATATATAAGCACACGTTTTACTGAAGGCTTTACACCATTGTTTCCTGGCTCTGTAAACTCAAACAATCTGCAATCTTATGGCATCAACCTAAGAGAAATGATTCCACTAATTAATCAACAACTGTCATACATAGTTTATTTTATCAAGATGCATTTGCACATCTAAAGATAATATGACTGGAGGCTTGATTCTGTGATTTCCTGTCCTTGTAAATCTAAAAAAAATTTTTATCAAACTCAATATTAAACGTTGCCCTCTTTTCTTGTTTAATTCTCATTGTGATATCATGACTGAGAAGAGTGTCAAAGGTTAGTGGTTGATCCCAAATTTAATTTGGGTCTTCTTAATTAGAACTGCTAAGGCATCAAAATTCTGTATAAAAAGGACAACATTCATTAAGAATAGTCTCACAATATTTTTGGTTTAATAAAACTTAAAATAAAAAGGAATCATGCAAATATCATTGACAGTTGGTGTCAATCAAACTTGTCTGGCTTTAGATAAAAAAAAGGATTATTAAAAACATTTTTAGCTACTTCAGAACATTTTGAAAATTAAATTTTTTAAAGTTTTAATACTCCAAGATGTAATTTATAAAACATTAACAGATTGGCTACGGTGCGACCAATCAGAAACGGGGTTCTTTTGTTCATAAGTGTGATACAAGGAACTTAGTTGAGGCAGTGGGGTGTGTTGAGCTGACAGAAAGAGTTGACAGAGGGTCAGAAAGCCAAAAAGACCAAGGCTCAGAGTTGTGTCATAAAATGTAGCCACCAGGTCATCTCGAACACGTGGTCCAAAAAGTGAAATATCATTGAAGATTTGTGAAAAGAAAATGAATGAAATATTTCCTAATGAAACATACACAACTTCAAGGGTATAAAGAAATTAAAATGAATATAGAATAGAAGAAAATACTATTTAGAAAGAACAGGAAGATTTATGAACAAATTGAAATTGATATGCCAGAAGAAAATATTGCTGAAGTCTTAATATTGTTGTTCCCTGTTTCAGTAACTCTGATCAATATAAGAAAGCCAAACTTGATTGATTGATTTTAATGGTATATCAACCTGTCTAGGGTTATTTTATGCTTACTGATTTGGTTTGGTTTCTTTGTTTAATGGCATATCAACCTTTGTAGGTTATTTAATGCCAACTCCATTCTCCTAGAACAACAGTAGTGGTACTATTTAACCCATAGCTGGGAGGATAAGGGGGTTCATACCTTTCCCAAGGGTATTTGTACGAAAGTGAACGTAATAGAATGACTGGAGTACGAACTCGCTTACAACAATTTCACAGTCCATCGCTTTAACCATTACACTACAGAGTCACACACTCCCTATGCTTACTGGTAAGAGAATCATGTTCATTGTACATTCATGTTTACATTTTTTGTGTTGTTGTTTCTAAAGAGTTTTTTTTTTTGGCACATAGTTCTATGAATAATTTTTAAATAGATCTATTTGACGCAAAGACTCTCCTCTAACAGATATAATACCTCAACAGCTTATATCAATTTGGGTTAAAGTGGACATGGGAGTAATGGCAATGAAGAGGTACTTCATACCCTCCACATCTCCAGAACTGTCAGATGGAGTTAAGTATCATACCCAAGATACTCCTTTGGGGAAGTTCTTACCCCTCTGTTGGGGATACATATTGTAAGCCCCCCCCACCCAATAGGACATAAAAGTCAATCTTGTTAAGAGAATGATTTTCAAGTAATTAATAAATAATTTTTATAAACTGTTAAAATCACACCAAGTGTTCATCTCAATTTTTAAGGTTATCAATATCATTGTAATCAAACCAGTTCATCTAGCGGATGTTTGACCTATTTTTATCGACGTGACTCTCGCAAATCTTTTAACACAATATGGACATATAGAGTGTTGGCATAATGTTATGGTACCCAACCTGTGGTCAGTAATGAACTCTTCCATGACTATTAATACAGGGCTCTGTACTTATTCCCAGTGAACATTTGGCAGTCAGACTGACTTCAAACACTTTGTACATATGTTTTAATATACTTTGTTCCACACAAATCCGAGTCGTGTAATTCTTCCGGACCCGTTACTGGTCCACAGAACATAATAAAACCATTCATTGGATCAAGTTCTGGCTGAGATCTTCAAAATGTCTACACACCTGTAGAGTGTTACTCTCACATCACCAACAAAATATTTTAAACGCACCTCATCCTGAACAACTTTATCAGATGACTTGAAATACATACTTTGGTATACTAAAATACCATATGAGTAAGCTTCAGAACAAAGTATCAAAAAACAGCTAGAAATATCCTAGAAAGATATCATGATAAACAGCCAACATTGTTTAGAGATCACTTGAAGTTTTAAAGAACCTATGATTTGACCTGATTTTGTTTGATTCACCAAAAGATATCTTCCAATATTTTAAGAAGTATTTTAAGAATCGGTTTCAGGATTATAACTTTAGGATCCAGCAAAGAAATTTTCATCTCTAAAGAATCCAAAATGTTTTTACCAACCAGGCACTGGTGAGCTGAAATTCCTTTTAGTGGAATTCCTTTCCCATACAGATGATAATACCTGGCTTCGGCAAGCTTCAAAGTTAATCCTTCTGGCTAATCTTCCTTTGACCATAAACCAATACCTAACCCTCTGTATATGGAGCTTAAGCAAGTATTTCAGAATCGACTTTCAAAAGAACATTCAGGCTATTTATTTGTCATTGTAATTACTTGTGACTGGACTTTAGATGTTTTAAATTTGACTATCATAGTGCAAGCTATGCACCTATCATGCTTCAAAGCCGACTTAGTTTCAAGCTATTGTGATGTTTCCCCCCTGTTGAGTGTAGATTGTATGACACGATTAGTTCTCTACTGTCCATAACTGAACTATGGATTCTCATGATTATCAGTCGATCAATTTAAATCTAGAATACTTGTTTGTATTCGGATTCAAGTGTTTTCATATCAGTTTTATTACAAGTACTTTGTTGAAAGTGGCCTTCAGCAGCCATTCAAGTTAGTCTGTTCATAGAATTTATATTATACTTAAATACAAATCAAGAAGGAAAGTACTCTAATAAAAATGTAAGAGTTATCTCCCTTCAGAAATTATAACGATCAGAATAAGTGCAAACAGAGACCTCAATGTGTTTATTCTAATTATGTTTTAAAGTGAATTAGAAAGGATTCTTTGGAGATTGTAATGCTACTGCGCTAACATAAAATCTTCTACAATGTGCCATTTTTGCTAAGCTATAGTTATATATATATATATATATATACAAAAATTAAGGAGGCTTGCTTAGCATAATGGATATCATTGTAGGAAATGGAATAGGCAACCAGAATTCAAATCCAGGATAAAGTAGTTTGCATTTCACTTTGTGCTAATGCCCTGAATGAAAGCATTAATCCATTGTCTTCTTTCTCAAATATGAGTAAATAGTTGAGCAGACTGGGTTCTCTAGCCTTGGTAAAGTTAGAAGAAAGAGAACTCTGAATTTTACAGAACTAGGTGTATACCACTAAAAAGATTAACCTGCTTGTATCAAAGGTGTTGGGTAAATAAACATGCACACAAAAATCAGCTTATTATAATAAAGATGTATGTAGAGGTGCCCATGGTGTAATGGTTATTGTCATAGGAAATGGACACGGCGACACGAGTTCAAATCCTGGACAAGACTGATAGCATTTACATATCACCAATACTCTTGGGAAAGGTATGAATCCAATTATTCTCCCTCCAGCTATGGGTAAATAGTAGGGCAGACTGGGTTCTTCAGCCTTGGTGAGGCAACTAGTCTAAGAGAAGGAAAACTCTGAATTCAAACCTGTTAAACTCCACTTAAAAATTAACCTTGTGTCATATCCTGCCCGAGGGGAGGGGTTGGGTAAATAGGATTATAATATAGACGTATCGCAATTAAAATAAAATCTAGTATGGTAGTTTGACACAAGGTCATACATAATGCATTCTATAAGGCTTGTACTTTGTACTGATCTGTTGGAATTCGTTTGTAATGCTCGTTAGCAGTGGGGGCATTCCATTGCTCTCAAGTGGCAAAGTCCATTCTCTGGCCGTTGATTGGCCATTGGTCGAGTGAATGGGTATATTAGTGTGTGTATAGACTGGCTGGCTTAATATGTTACAGGTTCGGTATTGGGTTGCGGCCCATTTTACTTTTTGTCTGCCAGCTGGGGCTGTTGAACCGGTAAGTGTTGTTCTTGTTGTTTATTCTGCACATTAGAGTAGTGACGTCTATACTGATCGTGTTGACCCCCTCATGGAGCCACACCCCATGTCAGTGCCGCAGTTTCTGTAACATGTAGGTTTTTATGAGTGGAGCTGTTCTCCTCATGTCCCTTGATTTTGAAGTAATAAAAGTAAAGATAAAATTAAAAAATAGATATATCCAATCATAATCATATATATATATACCTTTACAGCTATAAATGGATACAATTTAGACCTAAGATCAATAATAATACAAAATACCAAAAACAAATAAATGGTATTTGTTTTGTTAATATCAATTTTAGATCCAAATTCTGTCAGCTGAAAATGAAGCTTTTCGCAATGTTTCAGCATTGAGATTACACTAGCAAGGAATCCTGTTGTTATGGTTACACAAGAAATGTTCACTATCAACTAATGCTCGATACTAATAGAATTTTTCCTTATTCTAGACCTGTCTTCTTACCTTCAAGGCAATAGAACCCAATCTATCCTACTATTTACCCATATCAAGTCAATAGAGCTAATACCGAATACATCACCTATGCCTTCAAAGATTGAAAGCACAATAAGAATCTGTAAAAATGGCTTGTTAGACATTTCTCCAATTGAAGTTTTTTACTTTTAGATTCAATAAAAAAATTAATAGTTTTATGGAATTTTTGGCTTATCTCGCTTTTTTTTTTTTATCAAGTCATGCCAATAGCATGGATTCCCTAAAGTGGACTTTGGCCCTGATGGGATACTCCATACTCTCTCGATCTAGACAAGAACCTTACCTTCAGATATAGTTTAGTGACATAACTTGAATTTTTATTGGGTGGTGGGTGGAGGACAAATCCTAACCCTGTCCCAGTCTCAAGACCACCCTGTCGGAGGAGCTAAGAATATGCTGACTGTATTTTCTGAGACTGGGACAGAAGAAGATTTTAGATATATTTATGAGAGATGCCCATCGTGAAATGGTTATTGGCATAGAAAATGGACACAGCGACACAAGTTCAAATCTTGAACAAAACTGATTGCATTTACATAGCACTAATACCCTTGGGAAAGGTATGAATCCAATCGTTCTCCCTCTAGCTATGGGTAAATAGTAGGGCAGACTGGGTTCTTCAGCCTTGGTGAGGCAACTAGTCTAGGAGAAGGAAAACTCTGAATTCAAACCTGTTAAACTCCGCTTAAAAATTGACCTTGTGTCACATCATGCCCGTGCTGAGGGGTTGGTAAATTTATATATATTCTTTGTGCTATGTGAAAACAAGTAGCTCATTCAGTTATCATAGGATTTTAATGTAAATGATTTGCCCTATGGACTTAAGAAGTTTTGGTTTGGTTTCTTTGTTTAACGGCATATCAACCTTTGTAGGTTATTTAATGCCAAAGCCATTCTCCTAGAAGAAGCAGTACTATTTAACCCATAGCTGGGAGGATAAGGGGGTTCATACCTTTCCCAAGGGTATTTACCCGAAAGTGAACGTAATAGCGTGACAGGAGTATGAACTCGCTTACTACGATTCCACAGTCCATCGCTTTAACTATTTCACCAAAAGGACACCCCCTTAAGAAGTTTTGGTAACTTGTGCAAGTCTGACAAAAATTGAGTGAATGAGACGTGGAAGATTCTATAAATTTTTGATAATCATAGAATATCATAACAACTATTGTAATATAGAGTTTGTATGCAATTAATCATTTTGAATCATATATTTTATTTGAAAAAAACTTGTATGCCATTCTTCTTCAATGATAGCTTTGGCATTAATTACCCCATGAAGGTTGATATGCCATTAAACAAAAAAATCAAACCAAACTTTGTTGGTTATTTAATTCCAAAGACTTCCATGTTGAAGAACAGTAGGCAAATGAAAAAAGTGACTGGAGAGTTGGGAATGAATGAAGAAAGTCAATTAACTGGCTGAAGTACATCTTGCAGCAACATTGATTATTGTTCATTTATATTAAGGCATATCAAAAGTATTTTTTATTGTTTTTTTTAATCCCCTTAATGCAACCAAGTAGTGTGAGCAGTGCAATGTAAGTTGGAAAGTTTTGGTTAAAAATTACCTTACCTTCAGATATCGTTTAGTTAAAGTTCTAATTCAAACAATTCAGTTTAGCATATGTATGCCATTAGTTCTATTCCACCCATAATTAGGGCCCCATCAGGTGCTACCATTCCAGGCCAGAGTGGACCTGGGAGCAATGGCAACAAAGGACTGCTCTGCATTCCCCAAATTTCCAGCATTACTGGAACCTCACCATTTTTTTAGTTTTTTAGTGTCATATCCAGGACTCTCATTGGTTGTGGGGGGGGGGTCTTACACCTCTGCAGAGGTGCAGTCGGTGTATTCTATAGCCCCAGCAGACTGGACAATTGTGTGATTTGGTGAGAACCAATGCTTACCGAATGACTTAAGTGCAAATTAACAGCATTTATTGTGCTCAGAAAAGATTTCAGAATCCAATGACAAAGATAACTTATAAAGTTTTGAATATGTATGATGTATATATATCATCAAATAAATTCAAATTTTATTACAAGCTGGCTTCTGTTAAAGTCTTTTGGCAACAATAGTTGAGGGCTACTTGAAGGCTCCCTTTTCAATAGCTACTGCACCAACATGTAGGGGAAGGCTTTACTTCTTTCTCTTGATTGTTCCACTTTAACCTTGATATGTACCTTATAATGCTGAGTGTTAAGCAAGGAGGTATCAAGTACCATCTTTTTAATCTTTATTAAGACCATTGGCCTAATGAGTTGAGTGTTTGCCAATTGTCTGGGAGACTGGGGTTCAGTCCCAGGTCGAGTCATACCAAAGACTCAAAAAATCGTACTTGATGCTGCCTTGCTTAACACTCAGCATTATAAGGTATGGATCAAGGGTAAAGTGGAGCAATGTAGGGAATGGAGTAGCACCCTCCCCTACACCTTGGTGTAGTAGCTGTTGAAAAGGGATCCTTCGGGTCAACCTCAACTAAAGTCACCAACTTTACTTTAGTAAGACTCAACCTGGGATTGAACCCCAGTCTCCCGGGCCATTGGCACACATAGTAGCCACTAGGTCAATGGGTCAGTTCACCATTGGAATGTGTGTTTGTTTATGATTTGTTTCTTTTATTGGAAACTTATTTTTGCAAAAAGCTTGTATTATTTTCATGGGAACATGTCCCTTCTTTTGCTCAAGGGGAAGTTCACATGGGACTGAGACAACATAGTGAGTCCAAACTCCAGTCACACTATTATGTTTATGTTCAAACTAATACCCTTGGGAAAAGTATGAACCCCCTTACCCCCCCCCAGCTTTTGATTAAATAATACCTTTACTTTACTTCTACAAGGATGGCTTTGGCATTAAATAACCCACAAAGGTTGATATACCATTAAACAAAGAAATGGAAACTAAAATACTGCATGATTAACATTATGGAATTTACAGTTAATGCAGTTTGTATTTAACATGAATTCTCCTTTCCCTGCATTCTGCCTTGTTGTTAAATATTTTGACAGTCTTCAGATCAGAGATTCTTTCCTGCGAGTAGCACTATGAAGACCATTAATCTTAAATTTCTTGGAGAGGAATGTGCTAGCATAAGTAACTCTCCTTGCCTTAAAAGTTCCATAAAGAACTCAGCATGGTACTCTCCAAGATTACAAGATCAAACAACTATGTAAGTATAGCATACATAAATAATTTCCTTTTTTGCATTTTCTTTGTAAACGTTGTTTTATTTTTTTAAACGGTATGTGTTTCATAAGAAAGTGAGCTATGGTTAAGAAGAAAAGGAGGTTGGTTGGTTGGTTGGTTGATGTTTTAGGGCATATCAACCCTTGTGGGTTATTTAATGCCTAATCCTGTTTTATATACATGATTTGTAAGTAAATAATTTGTTGGTAACTTTATTTTTAAACAAGTTGTTAAAGCTCATTTGAAAACAGTTAAATGGTTTCAAGTATTATTATCTAACATTAATAAATCGAATATTAATCATAACTCTGATAATTCTATTTGATATTAATCATTTGTTTGCACATTGTTAAATGATTTCAAGTATTGCTTTTAAACATTAGTAATTCTATTTATCAAGTATTCCTATCTAATATAAATAATTTGCTCACAGCTATATGGTTTCAAATAACTAATAGTAATAATCCTTAGAAAATGATTAAACAGTTCAAGTTGACTCATAGATTGAACCCTAAAAGGTACTCCTAATCCAAGTGAACCTGGGAGTAATGGTAATGAAAGAGTACTTCATGTTGTGAAGATTGGGGAGAAAATCGGCACTCACCCCAGCACAAACGTCAGCACATACGCTCCGTATGCAAGATCCGTTTCTTTGACTAGAAAAAAACATGGCTATCCTGAGCAAACTTTTATTGCAAATGGTTATGTATCTTCACGCCGGCAGTCACGTAAAACCACGGAGAGTGAAGACGCACATGCAAATGAGGGCAGGCAGAAAAGGACATAAAAAGAACAAATGTGGGTCAGTGAAGATGAGTTTTTTTGCTTTGCTTTTGCGACAATCTTTTGCTTTTGACAAGAATTGATTAGAGGAGAAACAGAGTTCAGTTTAAAGAGACAGGGTGAAAAGAACTACTGAATACGGAAAGAAAGTTTTATTTGGCACACTCCAGATTCCCCAAAACTCTCGGATTGGAGCCTCATCATCATATGCAATTTAGTGTCATACTCAGGACACTTGCTGGAGGGTGGTTGTAATCTTCTGCAGAGGTGTATTCTAAGGCCCCAGATGACAGGGTAGGAGCAAAGTGGGGAACTAACTTTGGATTCTAAATGTATCTATTAGTTTTTTTATGAAGGCTATAAATCCACTTCACCAGGCACTATATTTCATTGACAGATATCTAAAAAGAGATCTTTTCAGTGGCATACTATGAAGGTTGATGAAAATAGGGGTTTCAGCTCAGAGAACCCTATCTGCTTACTTATCTAACACTGCTTCATCTTACTTGGAGAAGAAATTAGTACCACCCAGTAATTCTTAAATTTTCGGTTTTCTTTGTTTAATTGCACATTAACCTTTGTTTTTTATTTAATAGCAAAGCTATTATTGTAGAAGAACAACAGTACTACTATTTAACTCATCGCTGGGGGATAAGGGGGTTCTATAACTTTCCCAAGGGTATTAGTCCAAAAGTGAATGTAAAAGTCCAACAGGAGTTTGAACTCAAGGCTGCAGTTTTACACTTTAGTCATAATGTCATAGGGACTCCTGCTCTTAAGTTTTCAGAAACCTTTTTTAGTGTAATCTGCCTTTGAAAAAAAAACAAAAAACTATTCGACAGCTTAAAGGTAGAGAAATATCTGGACCATCTGGAAATTCATGATGCACTAACACTGAATAAAATGAAAGGAAAGACAAAATGAACTTGGGTAAAGAAACAAGCGGTAAAATTTGTTCGAATTCAGAGTTTTCTTTCTCCTGAACTGGTTGACTAACAGATAAAAATGTACTTATATTATTCCATGAACAATTATTGAGACTGAAGTTGTATTTACCATACGAGAACAATATACATAATATACATGCCATTGGTATTAAAAGGAAGAAAACATGTATGTGTCCAAAAATGCAAACAAGCAAGGTGTAGAAGGGGTTTAGAAGGGGTACAATGATGTTTATTTGAAGAGTGTAGGTAATATTGCCTCTGGAGTTTACCATTCTCTGGCAGAATCAGACACAATGTCTTTCGGAACAAAAGCAAAAAGTGGTTGAGAAGGCGCTTCTGAGATTCTCATGTGACACCCAATGAGGCTCCTAATAGATGCCTAAATTATCTAAAAGAGATATCATTTCAAGTATCCCAACAGAACCAATTATACAAAGCCTACACAAAAAGAATGGAGATTGAAGATGAATGAATAAAGCTTTAGCTTTCTTTAAAATATGACTAAATGTTTCTGTATGTGGGCTTATCTTATCTCTTCCATTTTTTCAGTGTTAATATACTAATGCTACTATTGATAAGAGAGGACCCGACTAAATTTATTTCCTACCTACAAGCAAAAATAGATAGATAGAGAGAGAGAAGGAGGGAGAGAGAGAAATTGGAAAACAAGGTAATCCAAAGAGAAGAATTTAATGTAAAAAGTCAATGCTATAACGTTTCGGTTCAAATGAACCATCATCAGGGCTTGGATAGATGATACTGATGATGAATTCTTAATAAAATACTAAACAAGATGGAAATATTATGTATATAGAGAAAGGGGTAACCGTTTAGTCAATAAATCAGCGTTCATATTTACAAATATGTCATGTGACTGTTTAAGACAATGATTTAAAACAAATACATTTATATATTGTTGAATTCATTTCCGTTATTTATTTGCAACTATCGAAACAAATATATGTACCTTTTATATGAAAAACCTTGGGAAAGGTTTAAGTCCACTTTTCCAGGCCCTATTGTTGTATCCTCATCTACGGCATCACAACGACACAATAATTAAGACAGACGCAATGACAAAGACGCAAGAAGAAACGACACACGAAGGAAGGAAGACGCAGGAAGGAAGGCACAGGAAGACTTCTTTAACAATATTTTACCTCTCACTTTATTTGTAAGGTTCCGAAAGGGTTGTTCAAGGGTTTGCGTGTGAGAGGGAGCTGGAGATTGAACATAAACTGTAATATCTTGACCCCACTGTTATGACCACCACGTTGTGTCTTTCTTGTTCTCCTGATGCTGGGGTCCACTCCATCGGGGTTCCCGAGGGCCCCCTCGGTCGGTTGTGGCTTTCCCTACCACATCTGGTTTCTAGCTGTCTGGAACCCTACTGGCAACTGCTTCTTGGACTCGAACTCAACTGAGTTAAATAATAATTCAACGCCCACACGATCGCCCACTCGATCTTTGAAATCGAATGTTTAATCGTCATCAAGCGGAAATAACTGTCATGCAGTTCAGAGGTCACTCTCTTCCAGTGCATCAGTCTGTATTGGCATAGTGGGACCTTCACCTTGTCCCATATTATAAGCCTTAATCCGCCCACGCGATCTCTTTTGATTACTGGCCATTGGAATGTGTCACTTCCTTCCGGTGCATCACCATGGAATAGCATTTTTTGGGGGGTCGGGTCGAAGGTCAAAACACAACACTATGCTTCATTACTAAATGACTAGAGAATATGAGGCACGAATGAAGTTTTTGGCAATCAACAAACTTATTCCCTCAAGTTTTCCTCTGCTATGGTCAAGATTGGACATAAACTGAGTAAAGCTAGTTTAAATTCAGTTTTCCTTTTCTTAGACTGGTAGGAAAACCAAGGCTGAAGAACCCAGACTGACCAACTATCTACCCATAGTTAGACAGGTGAGATATAAAATATGAATCTGAACTGTCATATTTCTGTTAATCTCCTCCACATCCCCAAATTTTACTCTTGAGATAAATTTTCAGATTAAGCAACTACAAAAAGTCATTTGGGCTTAGATCTACCGAATATGAAGGGTCCTGCATTTGCAGTCCTATGTTTTTACCAAAAACTGCTGATCAAAAAGTATCTTTATTTTTTTTTCCAAATTAGAATTGACTCATCTAGATAAAGTCTAGACATTTTGTCTTCCATCAAAAGTACTCAATCAAAAATTTGGGGGTAGTTCAAACCTTTGACCAATATTCACGTGCTTAGAAACAGGAAAAGTTAGATTAATTTTTTTCAATTCCTTGTTTGTAACCTCGATTATATATATATATATATATATATGTTTGTAACCTTAGATTATATATGTATAGATAGATTGATAGATAGGTAGAGTGAGGGTGGGGGGGTAAAAAAAACAAACTAATTGCTACTGTCAATTGCAGAAAAGAATCGATTTTCAGACCTGAGAAGCAATTCTTCCATGAATCTGGTAGCAGTAATTTGTATGTTTTTAAATTTGTTTTCATTCTACAAGTAGCTCTATGGACAGTTATCAATTACTTTTATTGTGTGGGCTGTGAAACCAAAGTTTATATATATATATATATATATATATATATATATAAAGGCAGCATTTTCTTTTTAAAACATGTTTGATTAAATAGGACTGACATTTCACGTTTGCCAATTCTGTCTTGGATCCATTTAAGTTTTTGTATAAGTCTTTTGACTTTTGGATGGAATGAATTTAGGAAGGCACCATATGTTTCCTTTCCACTTTTCATAAAAATGTATTTGACTTATCATTGTGTTTGTCATTTCACTATTCACTGCCCCAAAGATGGCTCCAGTTTGAGTCAAAAGTACTTGGGAAAAATATGGCACCTTCCAAAATTCATTCCATCCAAAAGTCAAAAACTCATACAAAGACTTGAACAAATAATTGATAGAACTGGCAGACATGAAGACATGGCAGACTAGAATCCCATTCTTAATCCTTTTCGTCTTTGTTCTTTGAACAGTAGAAATGTTTTCTCCAATCCTTGCAATGTACAATAAAGACACATTTTACACATCATCAAGTAAACCTTTTTCCATTTTTGTACCTCTTCTACATACTTCTTCATACAACAATATGTGCATATTTTAATCTGTTGAGACATGTTCATGTAGTTTTCTATATCATTTTATGTATATTTTGTACGTATTATAGGTATTCATATGACAGACATTGTAAAAGATTTGGTATGGTTTTTTTGTTTAAATGACATATCAATCTTCATGGGTTATTTAATGCCAAAGTTATCCTGGTAGAAGGACAGTAGTGGTACTTTTTAACTTATACCTGGCAGTGATAAGGGAGTTCATGCCTTTCCCAAGGGTGTTAGTTTAAAAGTGAATCCAATAATATGACTGGAGTCCAAACTTGCTTACTACAATGTCAAAGTTCAGCACATTATGCCACAATGCCACAGAGACAAACCCTTTCGGAAAACGTTCAAGTTCACTTCTCCAAGTAATGTTTCATTGCCAGATGTCAATATTATGGCACTCATGGATATTTTGGTTGACCCATTCTTTAGGACTTTAAAAATGATGTTATCTTAGCTTGTAAACCCATTCATACTGATGTCAATTAATGTACAGTATACACAGACACATCTCTTCTCCTCTCGCATATGAGTTAAATAGTAGGACAGTCAGCACTTTCTAGCCTTGATACAGCAACCAGACAAGCAGAATGACAATTCAGAATTCTGATCCTCAGCCAAAACCCGTAGGAAGGCCCGAGTTCAACAGTAAGCTTACAAAGAGGCTGGTGATATATATACAGATATAAACACATTCACACATTTAGTCGATAAACAAGAAAATGAACATTTTGATGTTTATTCACTTCATCCTCGGCACACTTTGACTGGAAGCAACCCAACTTAAATAAATGTATCTCATAATCTATTTGATCATTTGGGGGCAAAGCTATTTTCATTTCAGAGCAAAAGGTTACTTGGAAATAGCTATCTCTCTATGTAAAATGTTACAAGTTTTATGGGGTTACATGATACCAGCAGCAAGAAACTATCCCTATTTTGAACGATGAAGATTCAGTTCATTAGACTTTCAAAAATGATGGCTGTTTACTTTCCTTTATAGATTTCAGTTCATACTGTTTTTATTCACAGTTAAAATCATTTTTCTTTTGAACTTCAAAAATGATCTTCTTTTCATTTGTTTTGAAGACTTCAATTCATACTCTTATATTATTTTCCATTAAAATTATTGTAACTAAGAACTTCAAAAATGTTTTTTTACTTGTAAACAACAATTCTCATTAGAACTCAAAAAATGGCCACCCTTTATTTCATCTGGTAGGTGATTTTTTTTGTTTCATTTTGGAGATGACTTTTTTCCAATAAAATTATTCTTCACTGCTTAAAAATGACATTCTTTTAACCAGAAAGTAAACACTTTGAAGCCTATTCACTTCATCCTCAACTCACTTAGACTGCAAGTGACCCAACTTGAATAAATCCTACTTCTAATCTATAAGATCATTTGAGGGCCAAGCAATTTGACTTCAAGGCATCTCTCAGTGCAATGGAGTTTTGGTGGCAATGTTGTCCTCCTTTCCAAGTAACATACTACAAGTTATGGAGTTATTAGTTTGGTTTGGTTTGGTTTCTTTGTTTAATGGCATATCAACCTTTGTAGGTTATCTTATACCAAAGCTCTCTTTCAAGAAGAACAATAGTTGTACTATTTAACCCATAGTTAGGAGGATAAGGGGGTTCATACCTTTCCCAAGGGTATTTGTCCAAAAGTGAATGTAATAGTGCGACTAGAGTTTGAACTTGCTTTCTACGATTCTGTAGTTCATTGCATTAACCATTTCACCACGAGGACACCCCCACAGAGTTTATTGATACATCGAAATAATAACAGGAGACCAATTTTTTAGAACCTGAAAAATTATGTTCATATACTTCAGCTCTGTTGTAAGTTCCTTCTCAATGCACTCTCCCTTTCCCCCATGAAGAGCTGCAACTTTTTATAACTGAAAGGTGGAACAAGATACCTTCATGTTATATTTAAAGGAAAATAAATGAATCAGAACAAGATATCAAAAGGTTTTCAAGAAGGTTTAATGGCAGCCAGAATAAAGGTTACCTTTATGCTGCAAGTCTCGTAGGAAGGAAGAAATAGTTATTGAGTTGAGAAAGAATCACAGCAGCTAAATGTCAGAGTGGAATATGCGTCGCTGTAGACATAGCAAGTATTGAGTTTTAGAACAGGAGTGAATGTTTACCCATAGATGTGTGGTCCTGGTTGCTGTGGGAGGGAAGTAATCGCTGTCTCCTTAAAGGTTGTCTAGGAATGAAGTTGCTGAATTGTCAGAGGCGGAATTAATTCATCTAGTTCATTTGCAACTGGGAACCCCAGGGTCTCAAAATGTAGACCCAAAGATCCATGAATTAGATGGTAGATCAGGAATAAAATATTCAGCCATGATGCGTGGTCCTGTTTGCTGTAGGAGAGAAGTATGAAGGTCTCCAGAAAAGGTTGTCCAGGAATGAAGTAGCTGAATTGTAAGAGGTGGAATTATTTTGTCAAATTCATTTTCAACTAAGAAGCCCCTGGGTCTCGAAGTCTAGACCCAAGGATCCATGAATCAGACGGCTCTCCTCATGGTGGTGAGTTGCTGCTGGTAAAGGAGTGGACAGAAATACGTCCGTCTTGTCTGAAGGATTTTGAGGAAGAGATAGTTTGGCGGACTCTCACCGAATTCAATATGCCCGGGAAAGTCATCCAGGCTGAATGGGATTCATCATCCCCACTGGGTGAAATTATATGATGAGACCAACAGTCAAAATAATTTACACACCAAACATACAAAGTTCTTTCTGCTACACTTTTTCTACTTTAACCATATTCTATATGCAATAATTGTACAATTTTAAATTATTGGTACACCGGCTTGTGGACCCATCTTGCTTAATTAGAAACATACAAATATGAATTTACCAGTGTTGTTAGGATTAAAACTTTTAATGTTATTAACAATATTTTTAATTTGAATTATAAAGTAACTTGTACTATTATTGAGATGCAGCACTCCAGTCGTATTGAACATTGTTTGAGTCTGTACAGAAAATTCTCTTTAAAACTCAAAGAGATCTTCTGGTCTTCTGTTTTGAACATCACTTAACATACTTTTTTTTTTTTTCCTCTTTGTAAAATCAGATCCTAAAGAACTGACTCTTATCATTCTGAGTCACAGTAGAAAGACAATAGTTTTATATTATACTTTTCCCAAGATTGTTTTATCACAACCTACTTTATATATTTCTAACTATTGTGTGTTTGTATCATTTATTATATTTTATTTAAATAAGCAAAAACAACTGCACCACACCATGATGGTTGATTGATTGATTGATTTTAACGGTATGACATCTGGAGTTATTCTAAGCCTAAAGGTTAAGGAATTAAGTCAATCGTATGTTCAGATTTACATTTTCTTGCGTAGTTGTTTCTTAAGAGGGTTTTTTTTTATTTGTTTTTACAAATTATCTGATCAAACATGAATATTTATACCTATATACATAAAAGTGTTCTAAGGATGAATTTAAAATGAAGAAAATTAGCCAGAATTTGTTTGTAATACATTGATTTTTCAGTGAGTTTTTCCAGCATTTCTTTTATCCCTTAAATCAGGCAAATACCATTTAATAAATACGGTCAAAAACAACTCGCTCTTTATTCTTTTTTATTCAGTCTACGTTATAATATTACAGAGTGTCCCAAAAATCACCAAAGGGTTTAGAAATCAAAACTAAACAAAGCTAAAAATATAAAATATCTAAGTAGCTGTATTTTTCATAATTAAAACAACTTGATCTCCATTTTGTTCAATATTGAGTCCTAGAGACAGCACCCTACAAAGTAGCAGCTGTACGGCCTCTTACCACTCATCACGAAAACTATCAAAATTAGATGAACCAGACACATGGGACACTGCTGGAGAAGTAGGGATGAGCTTGTGAGTGATGTACTCCTGTGGACCCCTGCACATGGACAAGCAAAGACAGGAGGTCCAGCTCGAACCTACATACAGCAGCTCTGTGCCGAAATGAGATGAAGCCCTGAGGATCTGCCAAAAGCAATGGATGATAGGGAGATGCGGCAAGAGACGGTCAGGAATATCCATGCTGATAGTGCGATATGATGATGATCTCCATTTTACAAATTTTATTTCAAATTTCATTTCTTTGTTTAATGGCATATCAATCTTCATGGGTCATTAAATGCCAAAACTATCCTTCAAGAGCAATGGTGGTACTATTTAACGCAGAGCTGGGAACAGGGATAAATGAGCTTATGCCTTTTCCAAGGGTATTAGTCCAAAAAGGAACAAAATAGCTGGACTGGAGTTCAAATTCACTTACAATAACATAGTGGCCGAACACATTAGGTCACAATGCTACATAGACACTCTCAATTTCATTTTAGCAAAAAGATAATGAAATATTTACCAAACAAATAACTCCAAGGTGACTTTTGGGACACCATGTATATAAAGTATTGCCTATAAATATGACTAAACTTGTTGCCATTGACAGCTACATTTTTATAAACGTTAGATGTCAGCCCCCCCCCACTACAAAACCTTACCCTTTTAATTTCAAATTTTGCATCTTTTTTTCATACCTGATTAATTAGCAAGTGTTTAAATCTTTATTTCTTAATTCAATCCTTTCTTTTTTTTAATTTTTACCATTTTTGAATTTTGTATATTACAAGGTGTAAAATGACTAGTGATATAGAAATCAAGTCTCAACAAAGCCCAGTCAGTTGGGGGTTGTAGAATATGCAGGCCGTATCTCTGCAGAGGCGTAAGACCCCTCCCAAAGAGTGTCCTGAATATATGACACTAACCCCGCTGATGATGAGGCTTCAGTCCTGGAGCATTGGGAAATGTGAAGTACCCTTTTAGTGCCATTACTCTTAGGAACACTCTAACCTGGATTGATAGTACCTGTCAGGCTCCCATCTATTGGTCAAACAGAAATGTTTAATCATTTTCTGTACTGGGAAACATTTAACTGTGTGCAAAAAATCAGCTCTGGCTTGTTTAAAAATAAGGTTCCCTACAAACTATTCATTTAGAATTATATATATATATATATAAATTTTTTGTTATAGGTCGAAAGAGAGAATAAAAATATTTCTAATTAAGTAGGTCCATGAGCAGATTTGTAATATTTAGAATTTATTTATTTTATTCTTACATACGTGTATGTTTCCAGCTTGATGCTTTCATCAGAGAACATGTATGGCACAAGGGCTCGTTTACGGGGTATTCAATGAGACTTGAACTCACTCGGTAATTTAAATGGTTTTCAGTTGGTTATGGTTTTTTTTTATGAATGCCTGTCCTTCCTTTTTCTTAAAGTGTGTTTCTCTTTGCCTACTTTACCCCTCAATTTACTTTTGATATTTGATACTTGCATGTGTGTGTGTTGGCGTGGTTTCGGATTTCACTTGTAATTATTTTTTCTCTGTGTGTATGAATGTGTTTCTTGAAATTTTTTTTGTGTGGGTATATATATATATATATATATATATACACACGCTCATACATATATATATATATATATATGTTTTTTTCCATTTATGTGTGTATATGATTCATGTTTTATTCAACTTTAATTTAAATTTATCTATAAAATTCTTTTATTTGAAATAGCGTGTAGTCATTCATTAGGCATCATTTTGAATTTACCTCGACTATATTAGTATAGGTGTTTCCGTACATTTAATTTTCTGTTTTCTTCTATTTTGATATTACTCCTGTGAAGTGATGTCTTTATATTAAGGGCCTGTGTTAACCCTATATATATAGTAGGGTAAGACCCTTCCCAATGAGTGTCCTGGATATGACACTAAACAATCTGATGGTGAGTTTCCAGTAATGCTGGAGTTTTGGGGAATGCAGGGCACACCTTCATTGCCATCACTCCCAGGTCCACTCTGGCCTGGAGTGGTAGCACATTGATAGGGCCCTATCTACAGGTGGAATAGAACTAAACTGCATATACTAAAGTGAATTGTTTGAATTAGAACATTTTGACTAAACTGAATAGCTTGAACAGAAATGTTCTTGACAATTAAACTGCGTTCTTATATTAAACTAAATTGTTTGAAATGGAACTGTTTTGGACATCGAAACTGTACTTATGATAAACTGAATTGTTTAATATGGAACTGTTTTGATATTAAATTTTGTGTAGAGAAAATCTATACTTATACTAAACTGAATTGTTTGACTAAACTGAATAGCTTGAAAGAGTAAAGTTTTTGACAATTAAACTGTGTACTTGCATCTAAACTGAATTGTTTGAAATAGAACTGACTATTTGCATAAAAATGGATTTGGTGTTGAATAACCTACAAAGGTTGATATGCCATAAAACCCAAATAACTAACCAACAAATCTATTACAATAAAAAACATTATATAAATCATTAAAAAATGTTTTAACAACCTACCAATGAAGCCGTTTTGAATACTTTTAACCAAGAGATTGTGGTATGAATCGCAACATTTTGTATCACACCATGTTAGATGATTTCAATGGCATTGTAATATATTGAGTGAATATCAAGATAGAATTTGTTTGATATCCAACCATGTCAGAGTATGGCGCAAGGCCGTTTCATGGAAGGAGCCGCACACGAATCAAGACTCATGCACGACAGGTAAAAAAATTCTTAAGCTCATCGGCATTCCCCTGATGGAGTGTCTCAGGCACCCAACAATAAACTTGGTCCCACTGAAGCGGGAAAAGATCTAGTAGGACAGGCCCCTGAGGTCTAGGTGTTGTAGCAAGCACACAACTGCCCGGTACGAATGCCAACCGCAAGACTGAGTGAATATCAAATTAAAAAAGATGCTGTTTGTTTCATGACTTCATTGAGAACGAAATGATACATGTGTGGGCAGACCGTCCAATATCTGAGAGAACAGCGATGTAGAGCGTTATTTTTCTTTCTTGACATCACGTTACTGAAGAGTTCTAGTACAAGGGAGATAACTTATTTCTAACTATTACCGGCATATAAGCCAGTCAAGAATTATTTTATGCCCAGAGGAGCCTGATTCTGAGTAGACCTGGAATCAAAATCAGTGAAGGAATATTTCCCTCTCCCCAGATCTCCAAAACTGGAGCCTCACCACTTGATGCAGTTTGTCATACCCAGGACATGCCTCTGCAGGGAATGCTGTTAGGATATTCTGTCAACAAGACTATGACCCTAAGTTAGTATTAAAGGACACAAGATTTTTTTTTTTTTTAATTGCAGGTAAAACAATAAATCTATTTTTTGGACAACCCTCATATATTATATGAGAAATCTTTTGATAGAATGATTAAGTTTAAAAGGATTTTTAAATATTTGTAATGTTATAAGTGTATAAAATTCAAATCCACCGCTAGTATGGCAAGGTAAGTTTCTGAGGTGATACAGCTAATTCGGTAGATGGAATCCCTCAGACATTCTGAAGTTGTGTTTAGCCTTGTTCAGTTTAACTCCTGCAGTATCAATGTAATAAAAATTTATTCATGAGAAAATTGGTTTCATACATTTGTTCCTGTTGTTATCAACTAAGCTGAGTACGAGGCTAAATGAAGGGAACAGAAAGGCAGGAAAGTTTTGTTGAGCATATCTTTTGTCTGAAGAGGAGGGCTTTCTTGATTTAAAAATAATCATAACCTAAATCTTCTCATAGAATTTACTCAACATTGCTTAGTTTGGTACACTGTATCTGCTCATCCAAAGTGATGACTCATTTAAATACTGAGCAGATAGATCATTGTTTAACTTCAGTGATCTTACTGGAACCAGTGCTTTAAGAACGTCTTGAACTTAAGATCCAAATCGGCAGTCATATTACAACTCCTTTCTAAATATTTGCATCATAGTGTTTTTTTCATTTTGACCAATAGCAATTGCTATTTTTTCTTGAACAACATCAGTGTCATGAAAAGGTCTGTATTGGTTAGGTTTTATGGCATGTCAACCATTGTAGGTCATATAATGCCAAATTCTATTTATACATACATATTAAATACATATGATTTGTAAATACATTTTATTGATAACATTTTTAAATGAGCATGAGTCCATTTTCTGCTTACAGTTAAATGGTTTCAAGTATTTCTATCTAATATGAATAATTCTATGTACTATAAATTATTTGTTTCTACACAGTTAAATGATTTCAAGTATTGCTATCTAATTATTCTGTTCAATATCAATAATGTGTTTTAACTCAGTGAAGCGGATACAAGTATTGCAACTTAACACTTATTATTCTATTCAACATAACTCATTTGTTTGCAAAGAGTTAAATGGTTCCAAGTATTGCTATGTATCACTAACAATTCAATTAAATATCAGTTATGTGTTTACACATAGTTAAATGATAAAACAGATCTATTTCTAACAATTCAATATAGAATAAGTCATTTGTTAGTACACAGTTAAATGGTTCCAAGTATTTCAACATATCACAAATTATTCCATTAAACATCAGTCATTTGTTTACACACTTTTAAATGATTGAACAGTCATTTATTTGCACTTAGTTTAAACATCAAACAGTTCTATTTGACCCATGTATAGGACTCTATCAGGTGCTACAACTCCATGCCAGAGTGGACCTGGGAGCGATGGCAATGAAGAGGTACTCTGCATTCCTTAAAGTTCCAGAATTACTGGAGCCTTGTCATCAAATTGTTTAGGGTCATTATCCAGGACATTCATTGAAGGGGGGTCGTCTTACCCCTCTGCCGAGATGTAGTTGGTGTATTCAACTACCTCAGCCAACAAGGTGGGTCATGAAAGGGTGAGATTCACAACCTACTCTTCTTCACTAAATAAATTATGACTTTATGCTTCTTTGATTAATTGTACACCAGATAAAATAAGTATGTATTTACCCAACTGCTCTACACAAGGAGGATGAGGCACTAGGTCAACGCAAACATCCTCACATAGGATTTGAACTTGGGTCAACATGTAACCATCACATCATGAGTGCTTCCAAACAAGTAATCCTGTTATAGATGAACAGTAATTGTTAATTTGAAAACATTCTTCTTTACAACTATAACCAAACCTTTACTGAGACCCAAACACAGATCGATGAGGTTTTATGAAACTGACACATGCTATAACAAAAAAGAACATGATTTGGTTATAGAATAACAATAAACAACACTCACCTGTAAAAGCCAAAAGTAATATGGCCGCCTTCCAATTATTTATTGTATATAAAAAATAAATACAAATGTAGCACATGGCCTAAAAATGGAGGGGGAAAGCTGGTCAACACTATCCTAAACTCTAACTTAACTAGACTCATTCACTGACCAATACGTATCTCCAAAATAAAAAGCACCATAATACCTCTATTACACTCATCACTGTCATACTGCTTTCACCAAAACAACACTAGTGCTCCATGGACTTCTAACTTAATTCCCATATTTACAGAGTGAGGGGAGGGGAATAATTTAAAATCCAAAGAAAGCTATATACATATATATACATTTTCCCTAAAAATGAAAAATGAACAAAATATTTACACAAATAAAGATGATGGTTAGTATGGGGTGCCCCCCACAAAAAAAAAACTAATAATGGCAGAAAGAGGAGTTAACCAGTTGAAAATAGCTCAGTAGGAGAAATAAATAAATAAATGGTAATTAAACAAACAAACAATGAATAAATGAATAAAGATAAACACTCCATCACACTTATGGAGAACTCCAATTCCTGTCACTTAAACAAGGGAAGGGGAAACAAACAAAAGAAGGGGACTAAAAACAACAAAAAGGGGCCAATGACCTAACATACTCTAGCTAAGTTAAATAAATTTGACAAACAAAACAAAAATGGTCTAAACACCAACTTACCTGGGCTGGGTGGTCATGCACTTCTGGTAACTCAATATCCTTAAGTCCCTGCAATGTCCAAGTTGAAGATAAGGTTGGCTCCTAAAAACTAGCCAACTTTGCTCACTTCTTTTATGGGAGAGTGCCTGTGCCACATGTGGATTGGTCCACTTACTAGAATGGACCTGCCCAACACATTTGCATGAGAGGTGTCTATTCACCGACATACTCTTGTTTATTTCCACTTATATACATAAATGGAAGGCACAAGGCCTTGTAGTTTTGGGGGAAGGGGAAGGGAGTGGTCATGCTATTCTATGTGTTCTAAGGGAACCTAGCTAGCCACATTCGCCGACCCATTCAGCAGTACAATATATAACCATTCATCCATTGCCATATGCGCAGCAACCACCAAAATACCACATTTGCTCCATGAAGAAGTCCTACTTAAAACCCAGGGAGTAATGAATGATTTTATTTACAACATATGATTTATTTACAATGAATATGATGGGAATGGGAGAAAAAAACCTGAAATATATACAAAGTTAAAAACAAAGGAAAAAATCCCCCGTTTGGTTGCCCTCCCATCCCCCCATCTATAAAATTGGAGGCCGACTGTTTTCCGGGTCGAAAGAACCGGAAACAAGCCGGACCTACCCTAGGTTGGATGGGAATCCTAATCTACAGGGGTAAAGAAAAAATAAAGGGCCGGGTGCGGTATGGGTCGATATAGACAGGTAATATGATTTTTATAGATATGAATTTTCAAGATCCTCAATAAAAAGCGGACTGGGATAAGGGTTAAGGTACAAAAATAATGGGGATGGGGAAGATCTTGAGAACTAACAACTAGATGATGGGGACAATGACTCACAACATACTGCTGACTAGGTTTCAAGGGGGGAAGATCGTCCTACTTACCAGGGGTGGGGTCCCTAAGGACCCGTACCGTAGACGCCATGGGTCGGCAGAGGAGGGAAGGATGACTCCAACGTTGCCCCCTTTCTTACGACCAGGCTCGCTGCATTCACCCACCTTTTGCTGAATGTTATGCGATCCAAGCGTTTTCAATCGCATCTGATTTTGACCCTAAGCAAATGCCTAAAGTACAAAACCAGATCACAATGAGAAAAGTTTGCATTGTCATACAATCCCTTGTTTCGCGTCGACCAGATCACCATTCGAGCTACAGCGAGGTAAAAGAAACACCACACGCTTCTCACCTTGAAACGGAGGAAGAATGTAGTCTACGACGTAACCAACATCAAGCAGTACGAGCTGTTTGGTTTCGATGCGAGCCGTCCACTCCCCGATGTGATCCCAAAACGGGCGAACTCGCTCGCAGTGGTAGAAGGCGTGCTCAGCCGTTTCTTCCAAGCCCCAGATGCAGCAAAGGCAATCGGGCATGTCTGCCACGCCCGCTTTGTAGTTCAAGTCAAGAAGGGGTAACGCATTCCGTACAAGTCGCCAGGTGAGCGAGAACTCAGAATTGTTCAAGAAGCTCGATCCTAGCGCCCAATTCCAGTGAGAGCGGATCTCCTCCGCCGTCTAGCCTTGCCGCTCACTAAGAGGGTCAGAAGCGGAACCCACCACTAGCTCCCAATATAGCTCCTTCCAAGGCCGTAAAAGGTCACTGGACCCAAGAAGGCTACGAAGGGCCTTTCAGCACTCGCGGACAAACAGTGCTTCGCCCAAAGGCTTACGTCGACCTTCAGCCTTTGGGTCTGACTTGAGGCGAGGAAAAGTCCGACTCACCTTTCGTCTCTACACTGAGTCCTCTGTCAAGGACCGGCCCAGGTATGCAAGTCTTTCAGCGAGCCAGGGGCTCTCCAGATCAAGGGGAAGACGTATGTAGCACACGCCTCCGCCCTGCCCTTTAAGGACAACCTCCTTGAAAGCTAGATTCCCACCTGAGCATTCACCTTAGCATGTACTTCCAACCAATTTCACTCCAGTTGGAGGTCGGGCCCGAACCACACCCCGAGAATGCGGATGGGTCCATCACTCCAGCGGAAGGGCCCTGGAAGGGTATTGCTACCGCTCCAAGCACCGAGCCGCAAACCTTCGCTTTTGTCAAAATTGACCTTGGCTCCTGCAATCCGCTCGTACTCGACAACCACCTCTTTCACAGCCTTTATATCCAGACGGCGGGACACAAAGACTGTGATGTCATCAGCGACCGTGGAAACCCTTGCCGCAAGGCTGCTAACGAAAGGTATACCGCGCAGGGACAGACTTGTCCTCTCATCCCTAAGCCTGCGCAGGAGGGGCTCCAACGCAAGGACATAGAGAAGAGGAGACAGGGGGCAGCCCTGCCGGACCGAACGCTCGATCGCGATCGTCCCCGAACGCCTTCCGTTCACCTGCACCACTGCCTGAGGGTTGAGGTACATCATGCTAATCCATCTGCGGAACTCCGGTTTGAATCCGGCAGTCTCCAAAACAGTCGCCAAAAACCGATGGTCAGCCCTATCGAAGGCCTTGGACTGATCTAAACTGATCAGCACGGCTTCGGTGTTGTCTTCTATCCCCTCTAGGACCTCGCGAATCAAGTACAGGTTGTCCTGGATTGATCTTCCCTTCACAGCAAAGGTCTGTTCGGGGCCGATCAGATCGCTAATGACAAGCTGTAAACGATTCGCTAAGACCCGGGCCAAAATCTTTAACTCTGTTAAGCAGAGTTATGGGCCTGTAATCATCTAAACCCTCCCAGATATGCCTGCCACCTTTCTTCAGCAATGTGATCACGCCCTTGGTAACGCTACCAGGGATGGCTCCCTGGGCGAACCAATGGTTGAACATATCCGTCAGAATAGGCACAAACATGTGCGACATCCTCAAGTACACTTCATAGGGCAAACCATCTAGTCCCGGCGACTTGTTCAGGCTGACCTGCTTCAACGCGTCACGGACTTCGTATTCAGTAACCACACCCTTGCAACTAGCCGCTTCAGCCACCCCAAGGTGGGGGAAGTCGGCGAGATAACTGCGAAACTCCCAGAGCGGGAGATCAGTGCAGCGGGCAAAGCGATCCCGAAAGTGCGCCCGAAAGGCGTCACGTATCTCACGACTCGATCGCAGCAGTCACCCGTCCGGGGTCTTGACAGACATGATGTACCGATCGGGGAACCTTCGCACTTCTTCTTCACGCGCAGTTGCGTTCGTTTTCACAGCTTCATTGGGAACTCTTCTTAACCTAGATCTAACTACATATCCCTTGTAGTGCTCGCTACTCTCACGCTCAAGGTCCCTCCTAGCTAGTTCTATATCTAGGGAGTCCCCCCCAGCCACCGCCCGAGAAAGTCTATCATCTATAGATTTCGCCTCCGCGGTCCTATCTAATTTGAGCTGTCGACCGTACTTGGTGGCGAAATCTCTAATCCTATGTTTAAGAGAAACCCACCACCTATTCCCGGTAACCGCTCCCACTAACGCCCGCTGAATTAGGGATTTTAGCCGATCCCGGAAGTCCCGTATCTCCAGTAAGGAGGTATTGAACTTCAAGTAACCGGCCAGACTAGGCCTATTTGCTAACCGTAGACTGACTCTAACAAGTTTATGGTCAGTCCACGCTATCAAGTGGAACGTGGGACAACTAACAAAGTCAATGTCAGCTCGTCTCGCTAACACTCTGTCCAAGTAGGAACCTACTTTGGCAGAGGGCGAACTATCTAGCCATGTCCACATCTCCCACCCTGTGTTATCCAGATGAAACCTGTCGACGAGGTCATGACGAGTCATGAGGCCGGCAAGGCTGCATTCACACCTTCCCACATGCCTGGCTCCCCGCCCGACCTTATCTATCTTGGGATCAAGGATCGCATTCCAATCACCCATTAAAACTAGCCGCTTCGTATCGTCCAGGAACGGCGCCAACCGACGAAAAAAGGAAACCCTCTCCACAACGATATTGGGCGCATAAACCGCAACCAGATGAAACTTGAAACTTTTCACGGCAACATCGGCCACAACCAGTTGGCCCCCGTCACCTGCAAAAACAACGTCAACATCAGCATCAAGGCTGCGTCCGACTAGCAAGGACACCGACTAGCACCCGACAGTCGGCACCGCAATTGAAGTGGGTCTCTTGCACCGCAGCAACATCTACACCGAGGCTCCTGAGTTCATCAAGCAAGCGCGCACACTTGCTTGAATCCCTCAGTCCCCTCACATTCAAACTGGCAAGGTTTAGAGTCATCAATCCCACTTACCTTACTCACTGGCGACTATGGGCTGGAAATCCTTCGGGGTGAGGATGCCGACGGCCTGACGCAGGGAACCGGTGCTGAGCTCAGTACTCACTTGGTCGTCCCTGCTAATTCCTCCGACATCCATGGGGTACCTCAGTTTTAGGGACCTATAAAATGACGGGTGAACTAAAATTGGGACCCTGCCCGAACAAAAGGGAAGCATTTTTTTAAGCATTTGTATTTTTAACGTCGGCCAGCATTACGTCCGGCTGGCCTCGTCAATGAAGTGCCACAGTTCTTTAGTCCGGTTGCTAGCCAAACGGACGAATGTGGTCAACATTGGTGCGTCCTTGAACAGATACGGGTTAGTTATGTCCTTTTCATCAATCCTTCGTCGTCTTTTTTATTGAGGTTGTCTTTGTGGTTTTCGCTTGTTTCAATTGGTGCTGTTATTGTGATGACAGGTGAAGGAGTAGTAACATTAGTTTTAGTAGTTGTTGTTGTTGTTGTGGTGGTGGTTATTTTCTGAGGGCAGTTTTTGGAGAAGTGGCCGATCTTATTGCACGACCAGCATAGTGGTTTTCTGCTCTCGACTATCACTGTCATCGTTTGGTCTCTGTATTTAATTTTATGGGGAATGTTATTGAACCCTCCCCTATCGAGGCACATGACGAAGATGTAGTCACCGTACGCGGTTCCTCGGGTTGATGTCACCTGTGTGACTTGTTCCACGCCGCCATATATACTTAGATAGGCGGCGAGGACGTCACCACTTAGTTGTATTGATACATTGCATACGGTGACCCGTATTCGTCTCTTGCCTCGATATTCTGGTTGTAGCCGAAAGAAGCATGTTGTAATATTACCACCGGCCAGCCTTTTCGCTGCTTCCTCTGAAGGAAGCAGAACATCCCAGGTAGCAAAGCTTCTACGGCAAAAGTACTTCCCTGGGATGTTTGCCTTTTTCAACAGGTCCTCAAAGGTCTCTTTTTTTATTCCTGCTAGTCTCTTGGTCTTGATGTCCGTAACTACGAAGGACAGGGTCTTAGGCTCGACCGCCTCCACGAGTTCTGGTATTGGGAGAATTTCTCCGTCTTTGAAATATTGTTCGTATTTTTCGACCTGTCTCTTGCGTAGTCACAAGGGGATTTTTTATTCACACAATGTGAAGACCAAGAGACTGCTGTTTCCTTTGGTTTTTGGGCCGGTGGTATCGTGCTTGCAGAAGAAGACAAATCAAAAGCTTCTTCTGGCATTGGGGAGGGTCGTGTTTCGAATATGTCCAGCTGTGAATGAATATTGTCCAGCAGAGAATGGATATTGTTTGGCTCCCCCATAGTCGTGAAAACACAGCTAGGGGGAGATGAACGCGAATGATATATAAAAATTCAAGTGAGACGATAAAATAAAACAGAGACCGATGAATGATTTGATATAAAAATGGCGGTCGTTTTTCTTTTTAAAATAAAACAATAAATCGAGTCGCGGTTTGACCCACCTCACAAACAAACAACAATAGTTTGAGGGGGTCACAAAGCTGTAACAATAATAACAATAACAATGCTATAACAATCAAATTTTAACTATAATAACTTACTTTTCAAACAGAAATCCAAAACGAGAGGTTGACTTAGCAAATGCTCGCTTCTGACGAGACTCGCTTTTCACCGACATACTCTTGGCAAATGGGCAGTCTAGGGATTTTTGCTTGTTATGAGCTGACTGATATTCTAAATATTCTATAAATCATTCTGTAAATTTAAAAACGAAAATTCTATGCTGATATTCAAGAATGTATTAATAACTTAATAAGCTTGCTGAATTTTGCTCTGAAATTTTAGCTGGATAATGTTCAATTTTTTTAAATGCATTGGATTCATTTATTTCTGAAAGATACAGAGTATGACTCTCAGTGGGCACAAGGCCCAAGAATTTGGGGGGGGAAGGGAAGGGGGCGAAAACAGTATTTTTTCTACGTATCCCTTGCTAGTCACACTCATTGTCAACAACCATCATTTTTGTCCAATCATTCCATACAATAAGTTCATTCATCCACTAACCACGCCACAATCACCAAAAGGCCTCATTCACTCCATGAAAACCCTACTTAAAACCCGATGAAATGAAATGGCATATATACAATGAGTGAAAGGATGATGAGGGATTGGAGAAAAAGACCCAGAGTAAACAAAACATAAGCCCGGTTAGTTTCCCTTCCATCTCCCCTTATATGTTGTGGAGAGTCGACTGTTTTCTGGTACCTGGATAAGGCCCAAAAACAAGCCAAAAATATCCCTATAGGGGAAGGACCTAGAACTACTCAGGATAAAAGAACAAACGGAAAGGGGGGTCTGAAATGCATTGGATTCAGTCCATTGTTGAGATTATGCTGAAAGATTATTCTTGGGTAAAGCAAATGCTTTTTTTCTTTCATCATTAGGCTACAGAATTATTAATGAACCAACATATAGTAATAATTTTGTGTTTGTTTTTATATGAGAGAGACCTCTGTATATCAATAATTGGGAAGCATCAATTTGTCTGCCCTCGATCGAGAGCCAAACAATTTAATGGGCAAGATGTAAAGCAAGTTCAATTTATCAAGCAAAGCACAACAGGTTTTAATTTAGAATTTTGCTTCTGCTTGGCTGATTGACTAAAGAATCTAGTTCACCCTTCTATTTACCTATAGCTGAGGGGAGAAGAGAGGGTTCATGCCTTTCTCAAAGGCATTAATACAAAGTAAAATACTAGCAAACTTGTCCAGGTTTTAATGTAGATTGACTAAATTTGGTAGGAATACACACTGGATATGGAAAATAGTTTTAAATAACCCATGAAGGTTGTTATGCCTTTAAACAAAGAAACAATACTATGATGGAAAAAAAAGGTTCTCGTCAAGAAGTAGTCTACAATAATTAGCAAGAAGTCATGTTGCTGCAAGACATAATTATCTATAAAGAATAATAATTTTCAAAAAAAAAGAAAATTAATGGTTGATTTGTCTTATTAAAAAATTATTCATTCTTAATAAAACATTACCTATTAGCATAAAGCATAGGTAGTTCTTCAAGCCTGAGATATAAAATGATTACAAAACATTATTAATTAATCACAATTAATATTATCAATTAATTACAATTGTTACACTCTTACAAGTCAAATCTCATTATGATTCATACCATTTTCATCAAGGTCAAGAAATAGGACTATGCAGGACACTGGCTGACAGCTTACTTCTTGGTGGTGGTGGTGGTGGGAGATCACATGACCCCTTTTGACTAATTAAAAGACCCCCCACAAGCAGTGCCTTCAAAGCACATACAGTAAGTATTAAATAAAAAAAAAAACCCACAGCTGATAAAAAAAATTTTATAAAAATTTTATAAAATGGTGGTTCAATTTCTTTGCAATATTGCAAAATGACAATCAATAATTTGACCTTTTTCAAAGTTAGACGACCACTTAGTTGTTATGACCAAAGGACTAATTACAAATTTGGATATCGAATCAAGGAAAAGAAACTTCTAAGAAATTTCCTATTTTTTGGTATTTCTGAGAATTTTCTTTTCATAAAATTATGACTTTTCCCTACAACTAAAGGATCTGTAAACAATAATCTAGAAAGATATATCACTTCCTAAGTGTCTCTAAGTCGTTGAAGTTTTATTAAAATTTGTGGCAACAATAACAAAATGCACATTATTTACATTTTTCAGACTATTGTCCTCATCTTTGTTGCTGTGTTAATCATAACATTTCAGCCGTTGTATGCTCTGGCCTTCTTAAGGTGGTTGGAATGTTGAACTTAGCCCTTTATTTTGCTCACTAGGGTTGACTGTTCTAGTTTCATGAGCCATGTTTAATGGATGTCAGTTATCAGTTATCTCTTGTTAAATTCCCCTCTGAAAGTTCTCCACTGCCTTCACCGGATATTGAACTCACACTCTTTTGGGTATGTCACTGGATTTAACCAATGCCTTTATCCATTGTGCCATGTATCCTAGAGGACATATGGCAAAAAACGGCCGAAACATTGTGATAAACGTGGCGACAAAGATGAGGACAATAGTCTGAAAAATGTAAATAATCTACATAATATCTCATCTCAGATAATAAAAAAATGGTTCAGTTTTTTCACTGTCTGTTTTTTTTTCCAATACTGCACAGGGATTCATCTTTTTTCTAGTCCACTAAGCTGGGTTATAGGATACAGAAACTGCATCTCTACAGAAGGGTAAGACCCCACCAATTAGTGTCCTGGGAATATGGAGTACCCCTTCATTGCCACTGCTTCCAGGTCCACACTTACTCAGAGTGGTAGCACTTGACAGGATCCTTAGAATACTTGGAACCATTCAACTGTGTGCAAATGAATGAGTAATGTTGAATAGAATTATTAGAGTTTAATAGGAATACTTAAAACTCTTTAATCAATTTTGGAATAATTCTTATTAGATAGAAATACTTGAAAACATTTAACTGTGTGCCAAAAAATGAGCTTCGGTTCATTTACAATTATTATCTACAATATATCTTTACAAATTGTATACATGGAATACATATTTATGAATAAGATTTGGTATTAAATAAACCACAAGGGTAGGTGTGCCATGAAACATAAACATACAGCTTTCTCCTTTTTTCAGCCAACCAAGTTGACAACTACTAACTAGACTCCCTGGGCCTAACCACATAGCATAGTATCCCTTTTTATAGCAGCATTAGCTAATACACTGATAGACCACTTATACACATTGTGGACCCTTGTCCAAATCATGTACCAAAACCTTCATGTGGCACCACATGTTGACCCACACAGCCAATCTCAACTAGCAGCTTATTCATAGAAAGAACTCTGCACAATAGTCTTGACCACATAAATATGCCATGCAGCAACAACTCCATAGGCTTCTTATCGATCACGGCAAATGCAGCATAAAGACTGCTCCTAAACAGTCATATTCCATTATGGTCCTCTTTCTACACATGGTCACATATGGACCCCATTATAGTTCTACCTGCAACTAGTGTAAAGAAAAATGCTCAGCCACCTTACAAATAAAATGATACCAAAGAACAGCTTCAAGCCATGTCCTGAAGCTGAAGCTACAACAACAAACATGAACACAAGTAAGCTTATGCTCTGACAACTAAATTCTCCTTCCTTTCTTGCGACTGTTCTTTCATGCAACTTTAACAAACAACAGAATAGAACTTTTTGCTGAACAGAATTTTCTACAAAATGAGTTGCTTGTTTTATAAAATCATAAAATACACTTTCTTTATCTGTAAAACATTGTTAGTCATTCATTTTTTTTCATCCCTCCACTATGAATGGTGACTGATACAGAACTGAACTCCTACGGACAATCTATTCTTCTCTTAATTCTTTCTCTCTTTCCTTGCATACCCATGCATATTACGGGACCAACAATCCTGTCGAAAAACAAAAATATTTTAATTGATTAATCTCTTAGATTTTTTGCTAGAATACCTTTTATGGTAGAGTGACCATTCAGAGTAAATTTTTAATAGATAACAATGATTGCAAAATAACCAGCATCAATCTGAGTCTTACTCTCTTACCTTGTGTAGATGTGTACTTCAGCTAGTATATATGTGATTATTATTTCTATTAAATTAACATTTAATCACACTATTGTATATAATTTTTTCTTCTCAATCTAATGTTTATTTTGATATCATTTTATTGGTTTTTTTTTAACCTATATAATACTGAAACCCTGCTTGTTGTTCCTAATGTCAAAATATGACCTTTGATGCAATCAGTTCAGATGAAAAATATAGCAAAGTGTTTGAGACATAGTTTTCTGTGTTAAGACATTATCATGACAACAGAGAAAGATAATAAAATTGTTTGACATTACAGATCTTGTATCTTGTCATTTAGTATCATCACACGACTATCACTAAACAGAAATACCATTGAGACCATCTAAAATGTCTGAGATTAAATTAGACACTCAAATCAACAATGCAGACATGTTGCTACAACTAGGTTGTTCAACTCAAAACTCTACAACCATAAAGCAGGTGTTTTTCTTATATTTTAGATTTAATGTCAATCAAAATGAAGGGAATTAGATTTCTCAAAATATCTCTGACCAAATAATTATTTTTCTTTGTTTTGATATATATATATATATATATGAAATATTTGTTTGGTTTGGTTTCTTTGTTTAATGGCATATCAACCTTTTTAGGTTATTTAATGCCAAAACCATTCTCCTAGAAGAACAGTAGTGGTACTATTTAACCCATAGCTGGGAGGATAAGGGGGTTCATACCTTTACCAAGGGTATTTGCCCGAAAGTGAACGTAATAGCACGACTGGAGTTCAAACTCGCTTACTATGATTCCGCATTCCATCGCTTTAACCATTACACTACAAGGATAACCCCTTGAAATAATGGTATCAGTTTGCCAAAGCAGCAATTTAACCCATAAATAAGTACACCCCAAACACTTTTTTCTAAAAAGTTCATTTTCTCCACAACAAAAGATGCCTGGACTTTATTATTTATAGTGGAGCATGATACTATGATAATAAATGTGAATATGATTAAATATTATTCATGACCAATATCTTCTCAAACCAAGCACATTGCTCCCAGGTCAAATCTCACCCAGACTGATACTACCTGTTAGGGTTCCATCAGTGGATCAAATAGACCTGTTTAAAAATTCATATTTGATAGGATTAGATGCATGAAAAAATATTCTAAAGAAACAACAACACAAAAAATATAAATATTAATACATATAATCATATTTACCAACCCCTCCGCTCGGGCAGGATATGACACAAGGTCGATTTTTAAGCGGAGTTTAATAGGTTTGAATTCAGAGTTTTCCTTCTCCTAGACTAGTTGCCTCACCAAGGCTGAAGAACCTAGTCTGTCCTACTATTTACCCATAGCTGGAGGGAGAATAATTGGATTCATACCTTTCCCAAGGGTATTAGGGCTATGTGAAATGCATTCAGTCTCGTCTAGGATTTGAATTCGTGTCGCCGTGTCCAATTCCTATGACGATAACCATTACACCACAAAATGTGATTCTTTAATGTATTGGTATAAAATAACTGTAAATGGCTTGACATGCCATCAAAGTCAATCAAATCAAACACGAAATACTAACACCATTATAACCAAAAATAAATTTGCATAAATATGTGAGGTCTACTTACTTTTGGACTGCAACTTATTAATATCTTTGGTTTCAGACTTTTAATTCTACCGAGTTTGGTAATAAATGATACCAAATAATATTCGTTTTGATTGTACAATATTTCACTAAAAATAATAAAAACCTGGTTTAGAAGAAAATTAACTTTGAATAAAAAATTGTTTGAGATTTACTTATTTATGAGCCGTCCAGCATACTTGGAATTTTTTATTTTTTGGGAAGATTAAATATTTTTTATTTTATTCATGCATATTAACTAACTTAAAAGCCACTGAAGTCATCTATTAAGTTCAGTTTCAAGTCATTCTCTATTTGTTGAATTTAAATTATAATTATTCAAAAATAATAGAATCATCTCAAAAGACATTTTTTTAAAAAATATCCAAAATTAAATTAAAAAATGCAGCTCTTTTTAAAACTGTTCAATTTAAAATGAAGGTATGGGATAATGTTTATCCCCATCAGAATAGTTAAGTTCAAACCCCCAATAGGGCTGTTTGCATTTTATTTTGCACTAATGCCAATGGGAAAGGCATGAACTCATCTCCTCTCCCCTTAACTATGAATAAAATAGGAAGGCTGATTGGGCTGTTGACCTTTGGTACAGCAACCAGTCTAGGAGAAAATAAACCAGTTGTAATGTACGAAAAGATTGACCTTGAATTATATCCAGCATGTGGCAGAGGGGTTGGGTAAATACACACACACTTTGAAATATTTTGTATTTTAACATTTTGCTCTATGATTTCAGTTTAATACAGAAAAATATCAAAAATTGAACAAGACAAGTACTAATCTTTTTATTTCTTTTCTTCTATCCATGTCTATATGATTTTCTTTTCAGATAATTTGATAAAAAAATAATATTTAAGTATATTAAACTATGACCTGTGAACATTGAATTTCTGTTGTAAGAGTAAGTAAAGTATAGTTGGCAACTGTATTCGAGGGTGACCCAAAGGATCCCTTTTCAATAGCTACTACACCAAGGTGTAGGGGAGGGCGCCACTCCTTTCCCTGGATGGCTCCACTTTACCCTTGTTCCTTTCCTTATAATGCTGAGTGTTAAGCAAAGCGGCATCAAGTACCATTTTTTGAGTCTTTGGTATGACTCGACCTGGTATTGAACCCGGTCTCCCAGACCATTGGCGAACACTCTACTCATTAGGCCAATAGCCCGGTAGTCGATGATAAAATTCATGCTTCTATTTTATAAAGAATGAAAATTCCTTATTAGCACTTCATTAAGAAAAAACAATAATTTGGATGATTAAAAACTGTCATTAAAAACACAGACCCTACCCACTACCCCAGAAAATTATCAGTGAATTGCAAATTTGGCAGGAATTGCTTTATTCTCTTAGTTTGAGAATTTTAAGGATATTGCTTTCATAAAAATCTTGCTGATTAGCCATTTTTGTATGAATATGATTTTGTATATGCATATATAATGAGGATAGATAGATAGATGGATAACGTTCATTAATGTTATATAAGGTTGTGTAATATTTTTGTGTGGTCTCAAATGTTGTCACTTGATCTCATGTGATGAAAGAAGTGGACAAACACGTTTTATTTTATGATTTCCGAGTTTATTTCTTAATCTTTCATCATTAAAGAGAAGAAAGATTCCCTAGCAATCTTTAGTATGGTAGCCCAAAAAGGCGAAAGCTCCAAGCCTCTTTAATATGTCTCTTTGCTTCTATATCTCAACTTCATCACTCAACTAACTCACAAAACCCCATCTTTCATTTTGTATCACATGATAGTATTAACCAATCAGAGTTCAGACAATTACTCATAATTCCAAATCTTGATTACCATGCTTCTGCACTGGAAATATATTTCCCTTCAATCTCTAGTTCATCGCTTACCAAAACAGGCATTTGAACTAGTGGCCAAATTCATTGTGTACAAAAGTTTCAACTATATATTCAATGTCTAATTTAAAAAAGATACTCTGGGAACTTTTTCACCTCACTAAAAGATGTATATAAGACATTCCATGCAAATAATAACATAATACACATATATAATGCACTTTAATAAATATGAAAAAAACAAACAATCACAGCTTTGAAAAGGGTTAATCATTAAATATACATTTTATATCTACATCAAATGGGTCAATAATATATATATATATATATATATATTAGTTCTAAAAAATGTTTGTTATTTACATGTATATAAGAATATGTATGGTGTACATGGAAGTTTAAGTCTGACATTATATATACACACATTATTGTCATTAAATGTAGCAATTATCCGTGTGTGTGTGTGTGAGTGTGTGTGTGTGTGTGTGTGTGTGTGTGTGTGTGTGTGTGTGTGTGTGTGTGTGTGTGTGTGTGTGTTTTTCCTAAGTTTTTTATATCTTTTCTATTTCCAGTTATATTTGATCATATTGTGTGATATCTCTGTGCTACAGATGTGTCCTTTATGTTTTCTTGCTACTTTTAACAACAGTAATATATTACATAATCCTTGTACATTACCACAGTAAAAATGGCCTTCCATAAATATCATAGGAAAAGCAACATTCCTGTATCACATATGTATATTTATTTGGCTATACTTACAGCCATAGATAAGAATTTATTGTCCTGTATCCAACAACCAACAATAGAGGCTAACAGTGATTCTCTGCAGTCTAGAAAACATTGCCATTACATCCAGCATTGTCTTGCTTCTATAAAACACAAAATGTTTGATGTTTTCCTGTCAGTGTTTTTATTGTACAAAGGGTTCTACTTTTGGTTCTTGCTCCGTATCTATTTTTGTATCTTTTATTCTGATTATTTTTTCTTTCTTGCATCCTCTTTTTCTCTATCCTTATTTCATTGCTTTTTTTTTCTCTTTTCTCATCTTTCCATCTCTGCCAGTCCTTCTTCTCTTTCTTCATCCTCTGCTCTCTATTGGTTCTTACATTTTCTATTTTGTCTTCAGATTTTCTTTCTTTCATCCTCTTTTTCCCTATCCTTATTTCATTCCCTTTTTTTTCCTCTCTTTTCTCATCTTTCCATCTCTACGAATCTTTTTCTCTTTCTTTTTCCTCTGCTCCCTATTGGCTCTTACATTTTCTATTTTGTCTTCAGATTTTCTTTCTTTCATCCTCTTTTTCCCTATCCTTATTTCATTCCCTTTTTTTTTCCTCTCTTTTCTCATCTTTCCATCTCTATGAATCTTTTTCTCTTTCTTTTTCCTCTGCTCCCTATTGGCTCTTACATTTTCTATTTTGTCTTCAGATTTTCTTTCTTTCATCCTCTTTTTCCCTATCCTTATTTCATTCCCTTTTTTTTTCTCTCTTTTCTCATCTTTCCATCTCTACCAATCCTTTTTCTTTTTCTTTTTCTTTTTTCTCTGCTCCCTATTGGCTCTTACATTTTCTGTCTTTTCTCTTCTTTCTCACTCTTTTCAGTCACCTACTCTCTTTCATACTTCACATTTTCAACCAAATTTTTGTGATAACATTTCTAGTTTATCCCTGATAAAATACAAAAATCTTTATATAGCTCCAAATTTTTTCATTTATTTTCAGTACCATGTAAATATTAAACAAAAAGTAAAATCAAGTGAAGAAAAAAATAATCTTTCCTAGTTATAAATTAAAATGATTATTATAAAATAAATTTTATTTGTGTTTTATGGCATATCAACTCTTGTGAGGTATTTAATGCCAAATCCTGTTATATATATATATATATATATATATATATATATATATATATATATATAATATGATTTATATGCGAATAGTTTATAAGTAACATATTTTTTAAAAAGCCCGATTTCATTTGTTTGTGCACACTTTAATGGTTTCAAATATTGTTATCCAACTCTAAAAATTCTTGGCCACCAACTGCATCTCTGCAGAGGGGTAAGACCCCCCCCCCACAAGAGTGTCCTGGATTTGACACTAAATAATCTGATGGTGAGGCTTTAGTAATGCTGGAGCTTTGGGGAATGCAGATTACCCCTTTATTGCCATCACTCCCAGGTCTACTCTTGCCCAGAGTGGTAGCACCTGATAGAGTCCTATCTATGGGTCAAATAGAACTTTTTGGTATTTAAAATGTATATTCATGCTAAACTGAATTGTTTGAAATAGAACTGTTTTTATATTTAACTGTGTATAAATAAAAAAATCTGTGTACTTGTGCTAAATTGAATTGTTATAAATAGAACTGTTTGATCATTCAACTGTGTGAACAAATGATTTAATTGAATTGTTAGTGATACATAGCAATTCCTGAAAACATTAAATTGTGTTCAAACAAATGATTAATAGTAAATAGAATTATTTGTATTTGAGAGAAATAAGTGAAATCATTTAATTATATAGAATAAAAAAGCTTAGGCTTATTTAAAAATCTATCTGCAAAATGTATTTAGAAATCATATATTTAGTATATATGTATAAAAAGGATTTGGCATTAAATGACCTACAATGGTTTATATGCCATAAAACTACACCAACCAACCAGCTAATAATTCCATTAATCCTTTGTTTGCACACAAAAGATTTTAAGTATTGCTATCTAACTCCAATAATTTAATTTGCACATAGGAATATTTGAAACCATTTAAACTATCTAGCACTAATAATTCTATTCAATATTAATCGTTTGTTTGCACACGGTTAAATGGTTTCAAGTATTCCTATCTAACACTGATAATTCTACTTAATATTAATCATTTGTTTGCACACGGTTAAATGGTTTCAAGTATTCCTATCTAACACTGATAATTCTATTTAATATTAATCGTTTGTTTGCACACGGTTAAATGGTTTCAAGTATTCCTATCTATCACTGATAACTCTATTCAATATTAATCATTTGTTTGCACACGGTTAAATGGTTTCAAGTATTCCTATCTAACACTGATAATTCTACTTAATATTAATCATTTGTTTGCACACGGTTAAATGGTTTCAAGTATTCCTATCTAACACTGATAATTCTATTTAATATTAATCGTTTATTTGCACACGGTTAAATGGTTTCAAGTATTCCTATCTAACACTAATATTTCTATTCAATATTAATAATTTGTTTGCACACAGATTAAATGGTTTCAAGTATTGCTATGTCAGCGTAATTGACTCTCAGCTACTGCCTTCTAGCTCCTTTAAGATAAAATAGGGTTAAGTCTTTGTTTGCCACAAGAGCAATTTGAAGAATATGGTCAGGATAATCATAAAGCTTGAACTTTTGAGTGAGCAGACTGGACCTCTCCAACCACTTATCTAACTCAATAAAGGCCAAGGTGGAGTGTTGCAAGTCTTGTGACCACTTCAGTTGCTGAGACACTAACTCCTCAGCTACCACGATCCTCTCCTCAAGCATTTCAGGTTGCCACTCATAGCCAACAAGTAACCTTGTTGAGGGAGGTGCCATTGGGGTATACCACTCTTCCAGCCAAAAAGGTAGCAATCATAATTTAAGACTTTCTTGTATGCACATGTTTCATATTTCAGCTCTTCAGATAAAAAAAAGAATATCCTATCGCTAAAATTTGTCAAATAACATTTTATTCACCATCGACTAATTATAGGTGTCGAACTATTAAATCACAATGATTTTCTCATTGCTCTATACTGAGACTAGGTTGTGTGACATAATATATATATATATATATATATATATATATATATATATATGAAAAATTGTGTCTAACAAACTAATAGATAACTGTTTGATTTAAAACTCCATTACTGGAGTAGCAGGTCATATATGAACACTTTCTACTATGAATAACTTGAAAAAATTTCCATTAAATAATGCATATTGATTTAAATGAGTCACAAAAATCTTTTTTTCATTCAAATTCCTTTATGAATCCAAAAGTTCATTACAGAGGAATAATAATAATAACTTTAGCTGAGGTGAAAATCCAAAGAGGCATCTTCCAGGTAAATATGCTTTCATCATTATCATTTATAATAGCAATGAAGCCACTCAATTACACTCTTAGGAAGTACACTTGGGGCTACAAATTTACAAAATCACAAGAAATCATCTAATGTAAATGGATGACATCAAGTAACTTGCAAAAAATTTAAAAAAAGAATTGGAAACTGATGTAAACAAAAAGAATATACAGTCAGGGTATAGGAATGGAATTTTTGCATGGAAAAATGTGTCATGCTCATAATGAAAAGTGGACAGAGACAAATAACAAAAGAAATAGAACTGCTAAATTAAGAAAGAATCAGAATGTTTGAAGAAAAGGAAAATTACAAGTACTTGGGAGTAATGTAAGTGGATACCATCAAACAAGCAGAGATGAAAGAAAAAAATAAAAGAGTAACTCAAATAAATGAGAAAGCTTCTAAAAACCAAACTCTGCAGTAGAAATCCCATCAAAGGTATAAACACCTGGGCTGTCCATCTTGTAAGATACTCAGGACTATTCTTAAAATGGACTAGGGAAAAACTTAAATAAATGGGTCAGAGGACAAAAAAGTTGATGACAATGCACAAAGCCTTATATCCAAGAGATGGCAGATCTTATGAGTCAAGAAAAGAAGGAGGAAGAAGTCTCACAACCATTAATGATAGCATGGAAGCATCAATATGAAGACTACATTAAAAAGAGAAAAGAAAGACTAATTACAGTGGCCAGTAACAGCAATGACGTCATAAGGACAAACAACAATAACAAAAACTAGGAAACAGAAATGGGAAGAAAAATAACTGTATGGGTATTTCAAGAGACAAATTTGCAAAATCTCACATGAGATGATCTTAGACATGGTTACAGGAGGGAAATCTTGTGAGAGAAACTGAATCTCTTTTAATAGTTGCACAAAACCAAACCATAAAGACCAACTGTGTTAAAGTAAAAACAGATGATACATAACAGCTAACTTGATTATGTAGTAGAGCTGACATCTACAGGGTGGAATGATAAAATTGTCGTCCTCAAGAAAACAACATTACAGCTTTATTCTAAAACTTTTATTGAAAAGATCAATTCAGCTATTTTGATTATGTAGTACAGCTGACATCTACTGGGTGGAACGATAAAATTGATAAACGATAAAATCTATTAAACTAATTTGATTATGTAGTAGAGCTGACATCTATTCAATGTAGCCACCTTCAGCCTCAATCACCACCTCGATACAGATCCGGAACTAGGAGCAAGCCTTTACCACAAGCACTGGTGGGAGCTCAGCGAACACTCGGCAGATGGCAGAGATCAGGCTGGCTTTGATGTGGTGGGAGGTCATGTTGGAGACGTTCTCAACGTATGACCAAACGAAGTAGTCCAGCGGGTTCAGGTCGAGGGAGGAGGGGGCCACTGAGAGAAGGGAAACAAAGTCATAGCACTCCTTCTGAAGCCAAGCCTAGGTCTCTTTGGACTTGTGGGCTGGCGCCAAGTCCTGCTGCCACACCCAGGGTCTGTCACCAGCCACCTGATTGCATCAGAGGATCACCACACTCTTCAGCACATCCAGATACACTTTGGTGTTGACTTTCAAGCCGACTTTGAAGATATGAGGTGGCATGATGTGGCCCTCACTTGAAACCACACCAAAGACCATAACCCGAGCCGGAAACTTTGTTTTCATCACCCTGCGCACATCCCTGTTATTCATGGCAATCCAGATCTGCATTTTGAGGGTGCTGGCAATGGTCCTGTTGTCATAACTTGGATCGGTAGAGAGCGTGAGTTGTACAGCGGCGCATCTCCGATCTCGCTCGTTGAACATTGTGTCACTTTCAGACATGATAGCAAGCTCCTATCACTCTTGGGATTTGTACACAACTGGTCAACTAGTAGATTGTATGCAACTAAAAAAGAAAACCAGTTTTCTTTAAACGGAAATGGAATAATGTTGTCTTTTCTAGAGCAACAATTTTATCATTCCACCCTGTATAATGATAGAGAAAAAACAATTAATTATATAAGTGAATATAGCAAACTAACACAAAAAGAGAATAAGACTAGATGTGACTGGGTGAGAAAGATGATCCACTAGGAATTGTGCAAGAAATTGAAATTTGACAATACTACCAAAATGATATATGCACAAACCAGAATCTTTTCTAGAGAATGATACATAGTAATTTGTCTGGGATTTTGAGGTGCAAACAGATCTCCTCATCCAAACTAGAAGACTGGACCTTGTGATAATTAACAAAAAAAGGGTGCTCATGGTGTAATGGTTATCATCATAGGAAAAGGACACGATGACACAAGTTCAAATCCTGGACGTGATCGATTGCATTTCACATAGCACTAATACCCTTGGGAAAGGTATGAATCCAATTATTCTCCCACCAGCTATGGGTAAATAGTAGGGCAGACTAGGTTCTTCAGCCCAAGTGAGGCAACTAGTCTAGGAGAAGGAAAACTCTGAATTCAAACCCGTTAAACTCCGCTTAAAAATTGACCTTGTGTCATATCCTGCCCAAGCGGAGGGGTTGGTAAATAAGGATAATTAACAAAAAAAAAACAACTTGTCATATAGTAGACTTTGATGCACCAGCAGAGCCCAGATTGAAAACCAAAGAGAGTGAAAAAAGAGATAAATACTTAAACCTTGCCAGAGAACTAAGGAAGCTGTGGAAGATGAGGATGATGATGATGCCAAATGTAACTGGTGCTCTTGGGACAGTCCCCATAGGCTTGGAAAGGAAACTAGAAGAGTTGGAAATTAGAGGACAAATCAAGACCATCCAGACTACAGCATTGTTGAGATCAGCCAGAATACTGAGAAGAGTCCTGGAGACTTAAGGAGACTTGCTGTCAGTCAGATTCATGTGAAAGATCATCAGCTGGCACTGGTATGAGGAATTCTCTTGGAGTATAATAATTATAATAATGATATACATATATATATATATATATATATAGAGAGAGAGAGAGAGAGATTAATATTATATATAGGAGTAACAATAATATATATATATATATATAAGCATATTTCATTAAATAATAAAGACAAATTTTGTCTGAATAACTTATTTAAGATCCTTTCAAGTTTTCTAATAAGTGTCTTAGTTTCAGGTTAGAATTGGTAGATGAATTTCCCAAAATTGTCCTGAGCGCTTTTAGACCTTTCATAGACCATCATCAAGGGTTGCTTGCTTGTGTAAGGTGTGTTTGTATTTTTTTTTTTTAAAGTTTTGAAAAACTAAAAAAAAAGAGTTTTGAAAGTTTTAAATGCTCAAATTAATGACTGCTGCCTAACTACATATATATATATATATATATATATATATACATACACACACACACATATATATGTTATATTGCATAAAGGAATGGAAGGTCCAATATTGGCTGCAAGAGTGAGAGACAGAGATGAAGGACTTAGACAAACTGATGGAGAACTGCTATATTGATTATATTCAGAGCCCCACTTAGTGTGTCTTCTGCTTCTCTGCTGGGGGCCACTGCCCTCCCCACTGAGGGTACCCAGGGCACCTTCTGCTCTGACTTGACTACCTTTCTGTCTGCAAATGACTAACTGCCGGTTCTATCTGTGGGTACCAATGAATATATAATTTCATAACACCTACCATTCCTTCCAGTTCTCAACCCACATGACCTGCTTCCACTATTCTCGTGAATAGTCAGAACATCCTGTTTAGCAATCCCTAATAATGGGTCTGTCAAAGGTAAATATGCAACATCTCACTCTCTCTCTCTCTCTCTCTCTCTCCATATATATATATATATATATGAGTATTAATATATATATGTAGGAGCAGCATTTTCATTTTTAAACATGTGAGATATTGTGTCTGCCTATTGTATCTTTGATCCATAAGAATTTTCTCTAGTAAAATTCTTTTCTTCCATAAATTCCCTTCCCACTTGTTGTTCCTCCTACTCTTTATACAAATGTATATGACTCTTCATTGTGTTTGTTACTTCATTATTCACTCCTCCAACAATGGCTCAAGTTAGGATCAAAAGTACTCAGCAATATAAGGAAACATATGGCACCTTCCTAAAGTCATTCCATCCAAAAGTCAAACAACTCATATGGAAAGTTGAATGGATCACTGATAAAATAGGCAGACATAAAGTGTCTGTCTTATTTAATCAAACACACACACACATACACACATATATATATATATATTTATATATGTAGTGGTGTAAATAAATATATATTGTGAGTAATAATTATATATATATATATATATATATATATATGTAGGGAGGTTATAAAATATGTGTGTGTGTATTTGATGTGTACAGAGGAGTAATCATATATACATGTATGTAGAGGAGTAATAAAATTAATGTATATATATAGAGGGAGAGAGAGAGAAAGAGAGAGAAGTAATATATATATATATATATATATATATACACGAAAAAAAAGGAATATAAATTCAAAAAAATCACACTTTTTCTCTTGAATTAATTGCTTTTAAAATAGAATCATTTTTTAAAACTGATAAAAACAAAAGATTTAATTTTGAAAAAAATGACAATAGAAATTTTAAGTTCTCAGCAGCCAAATATAATTTGTATCTCCATTTCCTAAAGTGACCAAACTTTGAAAATACCATATCAAGAAAAAGGCATTGAAAAGATCTGTTTTGATTTGTATCGTTTTTAAAAAGAAAGTTTTTTGAAAATAAACGGAAAGTTATTTTTTTTTTTATAGTTAAGTTAATACTTTAGTTTTGTATTTAAGAAATAAAAGGTAGAATTCTTTGAGAGATATTTTCAATTTCATTAATTTTTTTCTTTCAAATAAAATTTAGTTAACTTTTTGGGTGAGTGTTTCAACTTACTATAAGGCTAACATAGCCAGTTTATATAAGTGATAAAAACATTATCACAATCAAGCATAATCATATAAGGTACCCCACCAAAAAAACAAAAAAAATAAAAATAATTTTAACAAAAGAGCACAGGTTATTAAAAAAAATAAGATTTGAAATAGATAATAAAATACTGTTATTGATTTCCATTGTTATCTTTTTTTTTAAACGTGTATTTTTTTTTATTTAGCAATTTTTAGAGTAAATTATGGTGGTGGTTTTGGTTTTATGGCACATCAACCTTCATGTGTTATTTAATGCCAAACCCATTTTCAAACAAATAATCCGTTCTATTTCAAACAATTCAATTTAGCATGAGTGCACAGTTTAATTGTCAAAAACATTTCTATTTTAAGCTATTCAGTTTAGTCAAACAGTTCTAATTCAGCTAATTCAGTTTTGTATAAGTATAAATTTTGCTTACACACAGTTAAATATCAAAACAGTTCTATATTAAACAATTCAATTTAGCATAAATACAGTTTCAATGTCAAAAACAGTTCCACTTCAAACAATTCAGTTTAGCATAATTATACAGTTTAATTGTCAAAAACATTTCTATTCCAAGCTATTCTACAGCCCAAGCTTTCGTTTTATATCTCCTTCTGTTTCATAGTTTTTTTTTTCTCACATTCCTTTTTTTTTTATTTCTTTATTTTTCACTTATTCACTATTTCTTTTCCCCCTTTTCTTTCCTCTCTTTTTTTTATACCTTTCATCATTATATTTCATCTTTACTCTCATTTTTTTTCATCTTTTTATTCATTTCTTGCTTTTTTCTTTTTGATTTCTTTTCTTTTTTTTTATATCTTTAATCCTTTTATTTCCATCTTTCCATCTTTTTCATTCCTTCTCAAATTTTTTTACCTAAACGCTCCATTTTCTCAAATTTTTTTTTCTGTTCCAACTTTCCTTTCTGTCTTTTGTTCTCCAATTTTAGCATCTAAAACTGCAGGAAGAACACAAGAACCCCTATTTCTTTACAAACTCTCCTGGGTGTCTAGGACTAAATTTAGTAGCAGAAGATACTCTGGACTTGCCTGGTACCTCAATGTCCCAGAGAAGCCAATCAAATATTTGGTTTAGATTGCTGGAATCAATAAGCATTGGCAATTTACCGAATTTCATCTTTCCTTTCTTATAACCACAAAAGACATTCTTACCATTAAAGTTAGACATGATTCTATAGACCAATCATTAATTTTTGATAAGTATTCTTTCATTTTAATTGTTTTTATCCTAACGATTCAAAAATTAACAATGGTGCGAATGGTTTACCTAAAAATTAAATAAAAACAAAATAATATTCTTACTTCAAGTGAATATTTGGAAACAAAAAAGAATAACTTTAAAGGTTAGAATTATTTGTTCATCTTCTGCCAGAATTCTTGTAACTCAATTGGAGGATAGGCAGCTGGTACAGATAAGCAGATTTTTCCGAAGCAAAGGAGACATGAGCACAACTCTTTCTTTAAGTTTATTCAGTCAAATAGTTGTGATGAACAACAATTAAATTTAGACATAAGAAATAATAGTCAAAAATAATTAATGTAAATTCAATTCTCCCTATATATATATATATATATATATATATTTACCAACCCCTCCATTTGGGCAGGATATGACACGAGGTCAATTTTTAAGTGGATTTTAACGGGTTTGAATTCAGAGTTTTCCTTCGCCTAGACTAGTTGTCTCACCAAGGCTGAAGAACCTAGTCTACCCTACTATTTACCCATAGCTGGAGGGAAAATAACTGGATTCATACTTTTCCCAAGGGTATTAGTGCTATGTAAAATGTAATCAGTCTCGTCCAGGATTTGAACTCGTGTTGCCATGTCCATTTCCTACGATGATAACCATTACACCATGGGCACATATATATATATATATATATATAAAGCTCGTTTTATCATTCAAGGTTTTCGGACTATTGTCTTCATCTTTATTGTTATTTCCACAACATTTCAGCCAATATGTCCCCCGGCCTTCTTCAGGTGTTTCTTGTCAAACTCAGGAGCCTACACAGAACTTTGAACTACGTCCTTTAATAAATCCATGGGGTCACTTGCTCTGATTCTGTTGACCATGACTGGGTACAAGTGTGAAGTATTCCTGTATTGTTACTCGCCTGCAGTCAGGATTAAACCTGTAATCTCCAGATGATTGTCTCTCAGAAGCTTAGGGAACCAATGCTTATAACCATTACGCTATGTGTCAGAAGGCCAGAGTACATATCAGCCGAAACGTTGTGAAAAAAACAATAAAGATGACGACAATAGTCCAAAAACCCCAAACGATAAAAATCATCAAGCTTCATCTCAAAAATTCAGACAATTAAATCTCTTTTGTCTGTCTGGGTTCTAAAGAAAAATTTGCTGGCAAAACTTCCACTTCTTCCTGCCTCAAACTAGTTTCTTCATAGTCTGCTATATATCTTGATGAATGAAGTGATTTGTTTTCCTGAAGAAGTTGGCTCATTTACATATTTTGTACAAAAAATTGCTTATCAAAATTAGAGACAAAAGAAAGCCATTGATAAGAAAAAATGAGGCAAATTTATAATATGGATGGACTTTTTGTACGACTCTCAAATATACATTCATAAGAAAAAATAAGATTGAAAATAAACGATACAAATAGTTTTTAATTTTCAATCATTTTCTTAATAGCCTGTTTTTCTTTCTTTATTACATAAGACTACATATATATATATATATATATATATACATATATATATATATATATGAATTTGCAGTTTTTTCCTTACAATTCTCAACATAAAGAAATCTTCACTATGTTTTTTTATTCATTTTTCTTCTTATATTTTTAATGCATTGTTTTTTGGGGTTTTGTGGCGTTTTTTTATTGTTTGTTTCTTTTTCATTTAATAGGCTGTTTTGTTGATAGTTTTTATAATTTTTTTCAGCTGAAAGTGTGTTGTTATCAACCTTGGCCTAGGCTTTATTCTAAATAGAATCACCATCTTAAAAAGTGAAATAATTTTTTCTCAAAAATATGATAATAGTATATTATGATAAATATGATAAATATATTTACAAACAAAAGTAAGCTATTTACTTCACATAATTAAATATTCAATTCTTTTGGCCCAATGGCATAGTGGGTAGAGTGTTTGCCAATGGCCCAGGAAACCAGGGTTCAATCTTCAGTCAAGTCCCACCAAAGACTCAAAAAATGCCACCTTGTTTAACACTCAGCAATATAAGGAATGTATCAAGGGTAAAGTGGAGCAGTCCAGAGAAAAGAGTAGCCCCCTACTCTACACCTCAGTGTAGTAGCTATTGAAAAGGGAGCCTTCAGGTCACCCTTGACTACGGTTGCTAACTTTATTTACTTTATTTAATAGGATGTGACCTAAAATCAATCTTAAGTACAATTGGTTTAAATTTAGTGTTTTCTTCTCCTAGACTCGTAGAAGTCACCACTCTAACATGCTGAATAAACAACAAGAACAACACCTACCGGTTCAACAGCCCCAGCTGGCAGACAAAAAGTAAAATGGGTTGTAATCCTATAACGAACCTGTAACATATTAAGCAAGCCAGTGTATACACACACTAATATACCCGTTCCCTGGACCAGCAACCAATCACTGTCCAGAGAATGGACTTTGCCACTTACAAGCTATGGAATGCCTCAATGTTCATATAATCTCAAGTCGTAGCATTGCTCGGTTACGCAAACGGGTATTTACTCACTGCTAACGAGTATTATGAACAAATTCCAACAAGACAGTTTACCGTACTAAGACTAGAGAACACAGTCTGGCCTACTATTAAACCATATCTGGGAGAAGAATAGATGGATTCATGCCTTTCCTAAGAGCATTAGTATAAAGTGAAACATAAATAGCTTTGTCCAGGATTCTAACTCTGGTCATTGATTCCATTTCTTTTGATGAAAGAGTTTATGCTAAGTGCACCTTAATGCAAAGTTATATTTCTATTTGCAGGATGTATGTATTGTTATTAATTCACCAAATTACAACAGAAATAGAAATCAAGAAAAGAATGATTTTTACAGTTTAAATTCAGGCAATTATGATGCTTGTATTTTGTGTAATTTCCACTGGTACATCAAGTCTAATAATAAAAATATAAGGTTACAACTACTAACTCACTTGAAAGTCATCTGAATTGCCATAAAAATGGAATGTTGGTTTTTAAAAAAATTGTGGAAAACTATTGGCCAAAAAGAACTCTTTTTAGAACAACTCACTTTAGAAAATTCTGCTCAATGTTGAATCCTATTTAATTTAAAGAATTTATATTACAATTGAAAGTACAAGGTGCGGAAGTAAAATTGGGAATATTCTAGTATAATAAGAAATTACTTCATTATAAAACAAGATTAATTTTAATTTTGCAAAAATATACCACAAAATAAGAAGATAGACACAAAACAGTAAATTTACTCATAATGGTCGCCATTATCTTTTCAATTATTGTATCAACACACCTTTGAAACAATTTGTATGCCTTCAAAATAGATTCTTCTGACATTTTATTCCATTCCTCCTAAATAGGAGTCTTAAGCGAACCAATATTTGGATGGGAAGTTGCATTTGTCTTGTTTTCTAAAATGCTCCATATATTTAATCAAGGGGGTTAAGGTCTGAGCTTAATTCTTGTTTAATTGCTGTCCTCACAGTTTTTTCATGGAGTTTCAATTCATTAGCCTGCTTTTTTATTAATGTTGTGGGGTCCTTCTTAATTGCCGTAGTGAAAGCAGTTAAAAAAACCTTCTTTTCATTTTCTGTTCAATCCTCCACTCCTCCTTTTCCTTAAAAAGCTCTTTTCCTATAAAAAAAATCTCTCTTTGCTTTCTATACACTAGACAAAAAAAACTTTGGTTTGGTTTTGGCATTAAGCAGATCATAGATTCTTTGTCATTTCTTTTCTTGCGCACTCATATTGGGTTGAATTTTAATAAAGAAAAGTGCTTGAATGATAAAAGTAATCATGAAAATTTAAATTTATCATGTTTTTTTACAAAAATTGGACTAATCAGACTAAAAAAAATGTTTTAAAAATTATTCCATATTATCCTTCCACACCATGTAAATAAATAAACATAGAGGGAGTAGTTATCTCCCTTGAGAAATTATAATGATCTGGACAAGCACAAATACAGGCACCATACTATTATAAATAAATTGAAAACTGGATTGCAAATTGCTTAAGCTTTTTAGTTTCACCATTTAACAATAAGAAAAATCTTATGATAATGTATCATTTTTACTATATTAAGGTATATAAAAATGGTAAGATATAAAAAATTTAAAAATTGTTATATACTTGTGATACATAATTTGAATTAAAATGGTGTAAGAATAAAATTTCTTAGGAAATTAATTCAATATAATCCAAATAGTGTAGTTCCAAAACTGTACATTCTTTTAGATATATATATAACTCATGATGAACAACTGACATAGTTTGTAGGTCATTGAGGAAGCTAAATGACCAGATTAGGCAAAGAATGATTTTTCTCTCTGATTGCACAACTAAGAGACACCCTATGGCGCAAATATCTTTCCTCTATTTTCTCTTTCGTTTTGTATAAAAGAGGCAAGAGATGTACAATTTCATATCAGTTTAATAGCCACATATATCATTCAACCACTGGGAAAGCAAAGTGTCGAAAGAACACATTTAAGAAACGGTCAATTTGATGAACTAACAATGCATAACCCTTTTTAAGACAGGGACATCATGAATTCATCTTCGCTCAGCAGAAGTCTGGGATTCAGACTAAAGCTGACCAGTTCTATACCTAAGCAATTCATTTGTCCAGTTGAATACAATTCTCTCAGTGACTGCATACTGGAGAACATCTGCTGTCCAGCCCTCTGGTCCACTGCGTTCAATTTCCATCTGTGAGGACACATAATCTAAGCAACTACTTAACTTGATTTCTTCTTTCTATTCAACTTGCTTTGGAAGTGTTGAAAATACATATAGAAAGAAGTCTATAGAAAAAGCCATAAATTTTGCTGCAAATAAAGGGTAAGTAAAAATGCCCAACGAAAGAAACCCACTTATTTTCTCTGTTACCATTTACACAAACCATGACCAGAAAAAACAAATTTTTCTGCATGCAAACATGATGAGTAAAATAATCGCTTAATTTTGAAATATTAATAGGCCTGTCTATTTATCCTCTCAGATTTTATCATTGTTAATTGCATTAGGTACTATATATATATATATATATAAGACATTACGTATATATTAAAAATGCTGCAAGCAATTTTGAACGAGTCCTGGAGGCAACACCCCACAAGGCACCAGCTGTACGGCCACCTACCTCCTATCAGGAAAACTATCAAAGTCAGATAAACCAGACATGCAGGACACTGCTGGAGAAGCAGGGACGAGCTCATAAGTGATGTGCTCCTATGGATCCCCTCACATGGCCGAGCAAAAGCAGGCAGACCAGCTCGAACCTACGTACAGCAGCTCTGTGAGGATACGGGATATAGCCCTGAGGACCTGCTAGAAGCGATGAACAATAGAGAGGAGTGGCGAGAGACAGTCAGGGATATCCATGCCAGCGGCACGACATGATGATGATGATGACATATATGTTATTATAAAAGTGTTGGTTGTCACTATCTCACTTGGTGGGTTTGTGGCATATATCGAGGAGACAACCACAAATTTGTACAAATCAAAAGTTTATTTTCTTCGAAATGCAATGATAATGTAAATTCGTTCCTTAGTTAAAATTATCACCCCCCCACACACACACACGCATGAATACAAAAAAAAGTTATTCAGTCAAACTTATTTGTCGTGACTTTCACTACACATCGCAACTCATATATCCAGGAGACAACCTCAAATTCGCCTTGTGGCGCATGTATCATCCTGCACACACACATACTAAAAATTACTTATACGACCACATACAATACGCAAATATAATCTACACTCATAAAAAAAACAGTTGTACACAAGCCTAACGTTCTTTTGACTGTATTTTTCAATTTCTCCAATATCTTTCTTTCTCTGTCTGATGATTATCGTAATAAGACAGCATGAAACCTATGGTTGTAGATAAGCATCCATGCTATTAGATATATAAAAACTAGTATATATATATATATATATATATATATATATATATATTGGGTTGATTAATAAATAATGTTTCAGTAAAACATGATTTATTAATGAATAATTTAACAACGAATCAAATTCAATCAATAATATATTTGCCATTATTTTGAATAATCTTTTGCCATTCATCAGGTAGCTTGTTGATTTCTCTCAAGAAAAATTCATCTAATTTTGAACTCAGGAAGTTTTCCACAAACGTTTTTACCTCATAATCTTAAGAAAATTTTTTGTCATTCAGAGCATTTTGTAGAGAAAAAAAAGATGGAAATCTCTTGGTACAAGATCCACTGAATATGGTGGATGGGGTAGAACCGACCATCTTGAATCCAATATTCTTTCCTGCTTGATTCTTGCAGAATGTGGCCTTGTGTTATCATGGAGAAGCACTACGCTTCCCCTATAGACGAGTTTTTGGCATTTTCTTAGATTTTCACACTCACATTGACGAGAGAGAAAAGTCCGTATTGAGTATATGATTGCAGTTTAAAAACCCAAAATCAATAATACCATAATGAAGCCGCTATACACTCAGCATAACATTTCTCCAATGAAGCTCCACCTCTGGAGTAGGGTTAGGGCTTATCCTTATCAATTCACTGCATTTTGCATTGAACTCTGTCATGAATGACCCATTTCTCATCATCTGTAATGCTATTTTTGAGAAACAACATTTTGTGGCTTTGAAAGAAAACTTGTGATTGTGGATATGTAAGTTGTAAAGTTGACGACCATAGTCGAGGGCGACTAGAAGGCTCCCTTTTCAATAGCTACAACACAGAGGTGTAGGGAAGGATGCTACTCCTTTCCCTAGATTGCTCCACTTTGCCCTTGATACGTACCTTCTATGGCTGAGTGTTAAGCAAGGAGGTATCAAGTACCATTTTTAAAGTCTTTGGTATGACATGACCTGGGATTGAACCCACGTTTCTCGGACCATTAGCGAACACTCTACCCACTAGGCCAATGAGCCGGTTATGTAATCTTTCTTATCCTCCCATTAAGAGTATAAGTTACCCAAATGCACTGCTTGCTCACTCGTTCTAACTTTTTTAAGTGGCAGTAGATTGCGGACTGGGATGTGTCATTAACAAGTGCTAATTCTTAAGTACTTTTGTATTCCACCAATTCTCTTAAAGCGTCTTAATCAAAGTTTGATGAGCATCCTGGTCTAAGTTCATCTCTCAGGGGCATATCATCAGAATAAAACTTTGAAAACCAATTTCAGACTTGGTGATCACAAACATTAGAAATTTTCTGAGCTGTTTCTGTAACGTTTTTGTTATTTGTAAAATGACACAATATTACATGTTGAATATGAACTTTCAGTTTCTTAATTTTGGGGATGTGTTATCATAGATTAAATTAGGATTCACACTCTTTTGCGACTGAAATAAGAATAACTGATAAAAGGTACCCTTTGATCAGGTAATTTCCTTTTGCATTTAAAACATTGGAAGTTTAAAATGTGTAGTAACAACTTGCTATTCCAAAACAAAAATTATCTATGACTCAAACTAACGCACACATATATATATATATATATAATGACATATGTATGTAATCATTATATAGACTTTTACCAGGCTGATCTATATGATATTTTATACAAGCCTTTCTTTACAATCGGTCAGCTCCTATCAATTCACCTCACCTAATTTTAGTAAACTGTCACCTCATGTCACATAGTTTATCAGTAGCTCAGTCAGATGCAGAACACACAAACTGCATCTGTGCAGATGAGCAAGACCCACCCAATAAATGTCCTGGATATGACATTAAACAATCTGATGGTGACACTCCAATAATATTGGAGTTTAGGGAACATGGATGAACTCCATGTATATTTAATATATGTATAAACAGGATTTGGCATTGAATAACCCACAATGGTTGATATGCCATAAAACCAAACCAAACCATATATATTAAGTATATATGTATAAACAGGGTTTGACATTAAATAACTTACAATGGTTGATATGCTATAAAACCAAAACAGACCAAATCATATATATTTAATATATATATACAAACAGGATTTGGCATTGAATAACCAACAATGGTTGATATGCCATTAAACCAAACCAAACCAAACCAAATCATATATATTTGATATATATGTATAAACAGGATTTGACATTAGATAACCAACACTGATTGATATGTGATGAAACCAAATTGGTTTGTAACCATCTTTGGTCTTGTTTGTTGTTTTGTTTCTATTTGTTCTAAATTCTTCTGTTAGGATGAGAATATCATGAAAACATGGTGATAATTCCATGTGCACCAAATATTCTCTCATTTTTTGGCAACTTTTTCTATCATTACCTGCTTCAGCCCAATTGAGAATCAGTAAGCAAGATAAAGTATTCAGCCGTTCACATGGCTGGTTTTATACTAAATGACTAACAATTCTAACTCTTGAACTCTTTTGGTCACTTGAAAAAAAGTATCCAATGAGAGTCATTAATTGACTTGGATTTCTTTAGGTATCAATCATACTGATTGACTTTATTGTGTTTTTTCATGTGTTTAATGGTTCAGGACTTAATTTGAATGCTACAATACATGTCAAAAACAGATCTTACCAATCTATGATGTAAGATAATGATATTCATAAATGTAATGACATACATATATATGTATATAAATATATTTACATATATATGTCATTACATATACATGATATATTTGCAAGTCATTACATATATATATATATATATATATATACATGAAGAGATATTGTTGAATTGAGTTAGTCACATTGGAACTTGAAAAAACTTCAAACAACAAGGTACCAAGGGATGGGATGGAGAGATGAGTTTCTGACATATGTGACGGCAAATTGACTAAAATCCCAAAACGGGACTTTATTTTTGCACGTGTAAAGACGGGACAGGTTGGCACTTGATCCCTTATAGAATAAGTCCTCGTTCAGAGTTTTTTCTCAGGCATATAAGAACTGGCATACACTCCTACATTCTTTCTTAACGGTCACTCTTTGACGGCTTGCCACGGTTCATTCCAACGGGAGGATAGTATTAATCTTATTTGTATCATCTCCGTGGGATATCACGTGACATCTCCCTCCTTAAAAGAAGAAAGGAATAACAGAAATACCATAGAAAAAAAAAGGCAATTCATTTCACTGTTCTCTCTCCTTTTCTTTCCCTTTTTTTTCACTTTACTTTTCTTTTATCCCCTTTCTTCTTCACGCTTTGACGAATTCTTTTCCTTTTCCTTTTTTCGTCCTTCCTAATTTTCACCATAGAGGAAGACAATTCCTTTTCTCTTTCTTTCTCTCTCTCTCCCTTTCTTTTCCTTTGATCTTGTCTTCCTTTCTTTTTCTCTCCCGGCTTTTTGGCCGTATCATGTTTCAACCTTGAGGAGGTAAATCCCTTTTTCTTTCTTTCTTCGTCACTTTTGACGACTTTATAATTTTAATTATCAAGCTTTGGGGAGAAAATTTCCTTTTCTTTTCTCTCTCTCCCCTCTTCGTCACTTGTTGACGAACCTCCTTTTCGTCCCTCTCATATTTCAACATTGGGGACGAGAATTCCTCTCCTTTAGTTTCTCTCTCTCTCTCTCTCTCTCTCTCTCTCTCTCTTTCTTTCTCTCAACAACTAATGAAAGAATATTCCGCTACTACATTTTCGTAGGACGTTAGAGAAATAAACCTGGGTATTTTTTTTAATTAATTTCTCTAAGTCCCTTCGCTCTGAAACAGACAACTGGCTTAATTTTTCCTCGAATTTATTCGGCATTTCCGAGTTCTTAATTTTGCGAGGTGGGCCTTCTTGACGGACATATCTCTTTAATTTGTTAGCATGACACACTTGTGTCTTCTTCTTCCCCTCGTGGGTATCGATTCTATATGTCCTCTTGTCTATTCTCTGTGATATTACGTAGGGACCTATATATCGTCCACCACAGTGTGGTCCTTTATTTGAGGATAGCAGCAGGACTTTGTCGCCCTTTTCGAATTCTTCCTTCTTAGCCACTTGTGAGGGTCCTCTCATCCTTCTCTTATCTTCTCGATAAGTATTAGAGAATCCATTTCCATTATTCTTTGGAGTTTCATCTCTTCTCTGACGACTGGTCCTTTTATCTTTCTGTTCCCTGAGGTGTGGAAGCTCCACTTCTTTTCTTTCCACTTTCTCACTCTGCGAGTGACTCTGTCGTTTATATCTCGCACGTGGCTCTGTCGCCATCTTGTCTTCCTGTTTGGCGTTCATTCTCGCCATCTTTCTTTCTTCCTTTTTGGCGCTCATTTTCGCCAACTTGCTTTCTCCATTTTTGGCGTTCATCTTCGCCATCTTCTTTCCATGTTTGGCGTTCATTCTCGCCATCTTTCTTTCTTCATTTATGGCGCTTATTTTCGCCATCTTACACGGTTGACACTTTCTAGTTTTTACTTCATTTCCCAGTATGAGGGAAATTCTTTTCATAGGTAGCTTATCTACCACACCAACTTGAATTGATCCATTTTTCCACTGGGACTTTAGGGTTACTTTACATAGCGGTATTTTTACCCACTTTCCGCCAATACCCTCTATCATCACAGTCTCACGTGTTGCTTCTATTACCCCTTTAGGTAATTTATTTCGTAGAAGTAACGACTGAGATGCTCCGGTATCTCATAAAATTGAGACTTCCACTGGTCCTCCATGTGGGCCTCTTATCACACCTCTCTTCGTCCAAGGTCGATAAGACTTGTCTACTCTAGCGGTCGTGACAGCTCCCGGTGGTTTTCTCGGCTGGGATCGGTTTCTTTCAGGACCTTTACCTAGCTGACACCTTATGGCTATGTGTCCAGCCTTTCCACATTTGTAGCAGACCACTGTTCTGCTTTGGAAGGTCCTTCTATTTTCTTCCTTAGGTCTTCCTTCTGGGCTTAGCTCTGCTTTATATTTCACTCTGCTTCCCGTGTACGTTTTTTCCTTCGTCTTTCGGTGTGTGAGGATGTATTCGTCAGCTAGTGCGGCCATTTCATTATTCACGTCAGTTTTCCTTTCACCTTGGTGAACCCTGACTTCTTCTGGTACACAGTTTAAAAATTCTTCAGCTAATATTAGCTGCCGGAGTTTCCCAGCGTCTCCGTCTATCCTCTTAGAGTCACACCACTTATCCAGTGCATTCTCTTTTTCTCTCAGAAATTCCACATAAGACTGGTTTTCCGTTTTTCTCTGTGTTCTGAATTTCTGTCTATAAGCTTCTGGAACCAACTCGAAGCTTTTTAGAACCGCTGCTTTCACCAAATCATAGTCGGCGCAATTTTCTGTCGACAGAGTTGCATATGTTCTCTGTGCTTTTCCTGTCATTACAGTCTGGAGTAGCATTGACCAACATTCTCTTGGCCACCCGAGACTTAGTGCAGTTCGCTCAAAATGTGCGAAGTACCCGTCCACGTTGGCTTCTTCAAATTTTGGGACTAGCCTCGCTTGCTTCGTTACTTCGAAACTGTCATGGCTTCCTTCGCGTCCTCTTATTGCCAAGTCGACTTCTCGCAACCTCGTTTCTTGCTGAATTTTTGCTTTCTCCAGTTCCATCTTATTTCTCTCTAGTTCCATTTGGGCTTGTATTTTAATTTTCTCCAGTTCAATTTGTTCTGGTGTTATTCTTGTTATTTCCGTTGGTAGCTCTTCCAATGCTGCTTCCTCGAACACATTTTCGTCCACCATGTGCTCGGCTATTTTTCTAACGAGTTCATGTTTCCTCATAGAATTTTCAACATTTAATTCCAGCTTCTCGCCAATTTTCATTATCTCGCTTTTTCTCAGCCTCTCCAACTTTTCCATGGGGGGTTCTTTTAAGAAGTTTTCTATTTTTTCCATCCTTCTTCAATTTTTTTCCAAACAGTTATATCAACGGGTAATTTGACTGTTTCAACAATATTCCATTTTTTCTTTCACGGTCTCCCAGGGTAGATTTAGACGGCAGGAATTGTCATACGACTACGAGCAATAAATGATATTTATAATAAAAATCCCGGACGAGCCCCCATTTTAAGTCTGTGACGGCAAATTGACTAAAATCCCAAAACGGGACTTTATTTTTGCACGTGTGAAGACGGGACAGGTTGGCACTTGATCCCTTATAGAATAAGTCCTCGCTCAGAGTTTTTCCTCAGGCATATAAGAACTGGCGTATTATGTGGGGGATCAATTTATGTCCAGACTGACTGCCGCTGGCAAGGGGTTCCAAATTTCACACTATACACACACCCACCAAGGCCACTAAACTTCCTCCCCTAGAACAACAGAAGATATGGACCTATAGGTTTAGTCGTAATAATATTATATTGTAGTAGTCTGCAACTCCGGTTTCCCGTGTGATATTTTAAAGGAATTAATAGGACAATTCTAAGCAAGATAACATAAGGCGAATAGAAGCTGAAAAGGAAGCATGAGGTAACAAATTCGTAGAAGACACGGCAAAGAACAACTTCGACCACGTGGTAGCATAAAAATATATGAATCCTTTACTATACAAAGAGATACACTTTCAAAGTGTCAAATATATAATGAATTGAACAGTACATGGACATAAATGTCTTTCTTCTTTTCTGTTCTTTCGTTTTCCTTCAAATTGAGAGAGAGAGAGAGAGTGGTATATAAAATTTGGGTATAAAGGAGAAATAGCCCCAAAGTTACTTATCTTATTTTTTGACGGGGTTCCACTGGAGAATCTTTCTTCTTTCACAGGCTAATAGACTTTATGCTATTTTTAACACTGGCTTGAGGAACTTGGGTCCCTCGTGTCCGAGATATGTTTTTGTCTTCTTCACCCGGAGTAATGGCTGTGGGTCTGTCTGCCACGAGCCCTGCCCAAAAACTGACTTTTCTTCTCGTTTTTTTCGCCGACGGGGAGAAGGTGCCACTTCCGTTTTAGGGTCCCAGCCAATCATTTGGCTTCTCCCTCCTTCCCCCTGGTGTCCGGCGACCTGAGGTTACTAAGTACCAACATCTGTTGGTATCCCCTCTGTGACCTACATTCTTTCTTAACGGTCACTCTTTAACGGCTTGCCACGGTTCATTCCAACGGGAGGATAGTATTAATCTTATTTCTATCGTCTCCGTGGGATATCACGTGACACATACTTGAAGAAAAAATATATTCAGAATTAAAAAAACCACAGCTTGCCATTTTTTCTTTATCATATTTACCATTACATCATGGGCACCTCCTTTTTTTCTTCATAGTGCTCAACATCAAAAGATGTAGCCACATATACATGCTTAAATCTTGAAGACCTTTGAAAATGAGTTAAAAGAGTATTTAATATATATATATATATATATATATATATAGCAGTAGATCAGAATAAAAAGCATATCATAGCAATATTTCTTATTTGAACAATTAGCCTAAATAAGAAATGTTGAGAATAAAGCAATTTCCTGTTGAATTTACTCCTGAATGATGATTTTGTTGGATCTGTTTTCTCATTGAACGCCATTTTGTTACCTTTTTGTTATCAATCAACCAATTTCTCATTATGCTTGTTTGTGCACACAGACACACACACACACACACATATATATATATATTGTGACGGCAAATTGAACTAAAATCCCAAAACGGGACTTTATTTTCGCACGTGTGAAGACGGGGCAGGTTGGCACTTGATCCCCTACAGAAATAAGTCCAGTTCAGAGTTCTTCTCTCAGGCATATAAGAACTGGCATATTACGTGAGGGAATAATTTAGGACCAGACCGACCGCCGCTGGCAAGGGGTTCCAAATTTCACACTATCACACACCCACCAGGCAGCTTTCTTCCTTCCCCGAGATAATGGAAGAGTTGAGCCTATAGGTTTTAGTTGTAATAATATTAATATGGTAGTAGTCGGCAACTCCGGTTTTCCCGTGTGATACTTTAGGAATTAATAGGACAGTTCTAAGCGAGATAATATAAGGCGAATAGAAGCTGAAAGGAAAGCATGAAATAACAACATAGACCACATGGTAAAATGAAAATACATAGGTTCTTTACTACGGTTATATATATATGTATATACGTTCAGAGTGTCAAAACATATAATTGGATAGTCCGTGAATATAAATGTCTTTTCTGACTTTTGTCCTTCTTCAAATTGAGAGAGAGAGTGGTAAACAAAATTTGGGTGTAAAGGAAAAATGTCCCAAAGTTACTTATCTTATTTTCGATGGGGTTCCACTGGAGAATTTTTCTTCTTTCACGGGCTAATAGACTTTGTTCTGTTTTTAGTACTGGCTTGAAGGATTTTGGAGTCCCTCGTGTCTCAGTTAATCTTTTGTCTTTAGCCCGGAGTAAAATGGCTATGGTCCGTCTGCCACAAGCCTTGCTCAAAAACTCACTTTTTACTCCTTTACTTCCACTGAGGGGAAGGGAACCCCCACTTCCGTTTGGGGTCCCCGCCAATCATTTGGCTTTTCTCTCTTTCCCCTTCCGATGTCCGGCGACCTAAGTTCACTAAGTGTGAACATCTGGTCTATGTCCTCCGTGACCCACATTCTCTCCTAACGGTCACTTTTTGACTGCTTGATACTCTCATTCAATACGGGAGGATAGTATCAGTCTTACCTCTTCGTCTCCGTGAGCTATCACGTGACAATATATATATAAATCCTACACATGACTGTTTATGTTCCACATAGCACTAATACTTTTAAGAAATATATGAATCCAACTATTCTCTCTCCAACTATGGATAAATAGTAGGGCAGACTAGGCTTTAATCTTAGTATGGTAACCAGTCTAGGAAAAGGAAAACTCTTAATTCAAACCTGTCAGTTTCATAAGATGTTCTTTATCGTCAGATGTGTAAAATGATTCCTTTCTGAAACCTTTTATTTATATTCTGTTAGTCCCAACACTATCCCCCTTCCATCAATAATGTTGGAACCAACATCATTTATATAGGAACCATAGAAGGGTCATGCAAATATAAATTTTACAACAAAAAAAAAGCTTCTGTGTCAACAGCACATTATCTAAATTCCATAATTCAATTCTAGTAAGAACAAAACTCTTAAAAACTGATGACTTAACAATTTTAGTTTTGAATGTTCAATTTTGAAATTTAATTTAAAGCTGAGTATATATCAAGTTTCTAAAATTTTGTAATTAATTTTGTCCAACTATTTCAGTCGAAAGATGAAAAAATTAAGTATTATAAGCATGTGTAAAATAAACGGTGTTAGATTCTTCATGACATTAACTGTCAGCAAAGTTGTTCAGTGCAGATTTGTTGATCTAAAGAAGATAAATACATAAGTATGTCTCTGAAGATGAGAAATAGGCCAGGAAAACTCTCTCTCTCTCTCTCTCTCTCTCTCTCTCTTTGAGAAAAACTGAAAATGAATCTGACTGTATGAAGATATATAGAGATGAAAAACACCAGGTCTTCAGAGGATAATTCTATTTGCAGAAATATCTGCCAACATAAAACATTTCAGTTTTTAGACCTTCACCAGGGCATGTAAGTTACTACAACCTTTTGGTATAAAATAACCCAGATAAGTTGACAATAAAAAGAACTGATGATATTGTCAAAAAAAAAGTAATTTTATTTTCAGGTGTTTTTTATTCTTATTTTCTTATTTTTAGATTTTTCTGTTGGGTTAGGGTTACAGTTCAGGTTGGGTCTTAAACTTTAAAAAAAGTAGGACAGTGTTCCTTTGTGTAATGAACATGATTTGGTTTGGTTTGGTTGGGTTGGGTTTTATGGCATATCAACCATTGTAGGTTATTTAATGCGAAATCCTCTTTATACATATATATTAAATATATATGATTTGGTTTGGTTGGGTTTTATGGCATATCAACCATTGTAGGTTATTTAATGTCAAATCTTGTTTATACATATATATTAAATATATATGATTTGGTTTGGTTTGGTTTTATGGCATATCAACCATTGTAGGTTATTTAATGCCAAATCCTTTTTATACATATATATTAAATATATATATGATTTGTAAACACATTTTGTAGATAACATTCTTAAACAAGCCTGAACACTTTTTTGCACACAGTTAAATAATTTAAGTATTGCTATATAACAGTCACAGTTTAATATCAGTCATTTGTTTGCACACAGTTTGTTCTATTTGATTCATATATAGGACCCTATCAGGTGCAATCACTCTGAGTCAGAGTGGGCCTGGAAGTAATGGCAATGAAAGGAGTACTCCACATTCCCCAAATCTCTGAGGCTGGAGCCTTGCTATCAGATGGTTTAATGTCAAATCCAGGTAATTCGTTGGCGGGGGTGTCTTTCCTCTGTATAGATGCAGTCAGTATATTCTAGAGCCACAGTGTGACATTATACTTTCTCTGCACTCTTGAGCAATTCTATCAATTCTAAACAAGTAGCAAATATTCTTTGAAAATAAAGCAAGGAATTAGAAATTCTGTTATGGTAAAATGAAGCATGCTTATTGTTGAGTAATGTCTCACGTTATTACACCAATAGAATTTCTTGTTATTCCATTGTGAGGCTAAATATATGACTAATAATCTCCTTGACAAGGTGGAAGTGATGCCCGGGCTTTGGGGTAGAGAATTGAGCTCAAGTGACCCCCAGAAAAAATTGATGTGACTCATAAATAGCTGTTGCTACAATGGTTTACAATGCATTAAGCATGTTGTCTATATTCAGATCTCTTTGATGTTCATTTCTTTTCCTTTGGTTTTTAGGAGTTTCATCAAAGTATTTGCCGATGTACTACTAATATTAACAAAAATTATGGAATTAACTCACTTAGAGGACACCCTATATATATATATATATATACACACACACACACATATATATATATATATATATACAAGTTCAATAGCTCAGCATTTAAAAAAACATTCATGCCCAACAACAGAATTACGGAAAATTCTCACCGACAACACAATATTAGAACATCAAAATAATAAACGAAAACTACAGATTCTTGAAGCACTACATATTAGAAACATGCAGCCAACACTTAACAGAATTAATTTTTCAAACCAGAGCTAATGTACTTAAATGTCTTTAGCTACTGACACTATTTATAGAAACCCATTTAAAAGCAAACAATATACTCTTCAACGGTAAAGACGCTCTTATATAGTAGTAATATGCAAAAACAAAAGTTACATCACTTTTGTAATAGACCCTCCCCTGATGATGGCCCAAAGTCGGGCAGAAAATACTAGGGATACATACAACTATGGACAACACATAAATCAATTCCTGCCGAATATGATAAAAGCAATACGGCAATATGAGCGGATCCAGAAGAAAATATGTAAACAGAAAATGTCTATTATGTTCAATGAAATTTATATTAACGAAGAAATGCTGCCAAAATACACACACACACACACACACACACACACACACACACATATATATATATATATATATTTCTACCGACATCATGGTACAAAGAAGTAGAGATGCGACATAAGGTCAATTTTTGAGCTGAGTTTTACGGGTTTGAATTCAGAGTTTTCTTTTTCCTAGATCAATTGCCCAATCAAGATTAAAGAGCTTAAGCTCCCCTACGATTTACCAACAGCTGGATGGAGACTAGTTGGATTCTTACCTTTCCCTAGGATATTGCAAACAGCCTCATCCAGGATTTGAAATTGGGTTGCCATACATATTTCCTATGATGATAGCCACAAAACCACAAGCACCTCAACTATATATATATATATATATAGTAGTGAGCATAAAGATCAGATGATGTTAAGTGGAGGTGCCCGTGGTGCAATGGTTATCGTCGCAGGATATGGACTCGGCGACACGAGTTCAAATCCTGGACCTGACTGATTGCATTTCACATAGCACTAATACCCTTGGTAAAGGTATGAATCCAAAATATTCTCCCTCCAGCTATGGGTAAATAGTAGGGCAGACTAGGTTCTTCAGCCTTGGTGAGGCAACTAGTCTAGGAGAAGGAAAACTCTGAATTCAAACCTGTTAAACGCCGCTTAAAAATTGACTTTGTGTCATATCCTGCCTGAGCGGAGGTGTTGGGTAAATATGATCAGATGATGTTAAGAAAAAGTCCAAATGTGAAATAACTTTTTATTTTACAGCTTCATAGAACATTTTATCAAGGCAAAATAAGGATATAAAGGTAAATTCTATAATTCCAAAATATAAAGCTCAATAAATTTATTTTGATAAAGTTAAAGAAGGATTATATAACATTCAAAAAAAATAGATGATCCATAACATCTGAATGATTATATAAATCCATAAAATTTAATAATTATTTTGTAGTATTAAAAAAATTGGGGGGTAAGAATATAAAATAGAGTATTTTACTAAATTGCACTGGCTCTTCCCTGGCTCTTGCATTGTAAACATGAGGGAAAACCTCTGTAACATCATTAGAACTTAGAAAACTGATAGTCTAGTTACATAATGAAGATAAACTGTCAATTGGGGATATTTCAAAGATTGTGGGGAAATCTAAAAGGATTATTCATAGTGTTTTAAGAAAATTTGAGGAAACTGGGTCATGTGAAGCCAAGAAACCACTTGGCAGGCCAAGGAAAACAACTGCAAGGGAAGATAGATGGATTGGTAATGAATCAAAAAAGGATCGATTTGAGTCTATATATATATATATATATATATATATATATATATATATATAAAAAGATGGCACGTACTCATCCCAAACCCTATGACTAATAGTTATGCTTGAAGAGCAGGTTTTATATATTTTCTATGTGTTCTACTTTATGAAAATTGACATTTAGTTGAATGGAGGCCCTGTATCACTGGTTCCGTATATATATATATATATATATATATCATGAAGTCATGCTGATTCTCTCTCGCCATCCATCCCTCCCTATAGGTTATCACTCCTGGCAGGTCCTCTAGACTGCATCTAGTGTCTGCACAGAGCTGATGTATTTCAGTCCTTATTGGTCAGCCAACATTGGTATGTCCCTGTGTTGTAGTCCATAAAAAAGCATCACTGATAAGTTCATCCTTACCTGCCAAGCAGTACCCAGCATATCTTGTTCATCTTACCGGGATGGTTTGGGAGATGGGAGGCAAGTGGACGTACAGCTACTGTTTTGTTGGAAGTTACTTTCAGAATTTGTTCAAAACAGCTTGTAGCTTTCTTGCATGGTTTTATCAAGTTTTTTCTCCATGCTCTGTCAGAGTCCATGTAGTGCATCTATACAGTAGTATTAACACAGCCACAGCTTGGATGAAATTCCACTATTTTATCAGATATCAGATTTTCATATGATTAATAACCTTTCAATAGCAGTTCATGCCTTTCCTATGCATATGTTGACATCACTTTCAGGTAGATGAGATATTACTACCAAGGTATGTGAACTGGTCTTCTAATTTCAGAGGCTTACCACTTAAAATGTAAATGTCTCCTTCTTATTTAAAACACATGAACTCTGTTTTATTTGTGTTCATGTAAAGGTCTCCTTCTGTCTGCTCTAGAAATTTGGCTTGGGCTGGTGTATTTATGAGAAGTGCTTATGGATCTGTAATTGTTTCAACTTCATAGAGACCATGGATATGATTACAGACGGTAAACCAGCAAATGATTATGATGATCTTCAAGCCTATTTTAACTCAATCAACATAATGCAATGAGTTTTTAATTAATTTAAAAAAGAAAAAATAAAGAAAAATAATTTTCTATTAATAAAATAAACTGAAGCTTCAGGTTCTGGAAGAACATTAACCTAATTCTTACTGAGTTCTCATAGCAAAAAATTCAAATGATGACAATCTAATTTGTTTTTTCTCTAAAATAATTTAGAGTCGAAATTCTAGGAAGGTAATTTTTCAATATTCAGAGCCATCAACAAGTTTATAAAGTAATTCTATTTGATAGGCGCCTTAAGGTTGATTCAACAAAATTCTTCTGTCAGATTGCAAAATCAAAAAATCAAGAACCAGGTTAACAGTTGCAATTTTCCTGTATTTTTAATTAAAATTAGATAAAATATTCTGAGAGTTCAAATATTAAATGCAGCAAAAATCTTAAAACCTTTTCCTACAGCTTGAAGGTAAGTATATGTCATGTTTCCCACAATATATTTTGTATTTTAACACAAAATTCTTAAAGCAAAATAGTGACCTCAATTTTAAAATTGAGTGCATAGAATTTCAACATTAAGTAAAGGAATGACCGCAGCCATTTTGGATTTTTAACCAACCAGAAAATTAACACAATATATGAACTTGTCAGATATATATCAAGGTGGTATAATTCCCATTGTTTATTCAAGCGTGAATTTATTTCCAGATTTTACCAGTCTTAAGGTAACTAAAACTGAAATTCACTGCTGGAAATATTGCAAGTGTTATTAAGAATGCTGTTTTGATTTTTCTGTTTGCTACTATGTCTTGCTACTAACCCCTGCCATGAAGAAGGCTAGTAAATAGATCTGTTGTAATATTTAAAGAACAGAAAGAATTTTCTGATTAACTCTTAAAATAAAGGAACAAAGATGTATTCGATTGGTTAGTATCTCTCTCTATCATTTTCTACATCCCAAAATATCTCAACTACTATTACAGTAATTATCATAATCATAGGAAATGGAATTACTAACTTGAATGAATGATTTTAATGGCATGCTAACCTGGCTAGAGTTATTTCATGCCTAGAGGTTAGGAAATAGCATTCATATTTACATTTGTATAATTGTTTAAGAATTTTGGTTAGGTTAGGTTTAGATTATTTGGTTTAATGGGATATCAACCCTAGATGCTTATTTAATGCCAAATTCCATTTATACATATATATGATTTTCCAGGGAATAGTTTTGAGGGAACCTAATTTTTAAACCAACCTAAGCTCATTTGTTTGCACACCGCTAAATGGTGTAATGGTTATCGTCGTAGGAAATTGACACGTCAACATGAGTTCAAATCCTGAACGAGGCTGATTGCATTTCACAAAGCACTAATACCCTTGGGAAAAGTATGAATCCAAAATATTATCCCTCCAGCTATGGGTAAATAGTAGGACAGACTAGGTTCTTCAGCCTTGGTGAGGCAAATAGTCTAGGAGAAGGAAAACCCTGAATTCCAACCTGTTAAACTCCGCTTAAAAATTGACCTTGTGTCATCTCCTGCCTGAGCGGAGGTGTTGGGTAAATAAGGTTAAATGGTTTCAAATAAAATTATTAAATATATCATTATCTTCCTGACGATCATTTTAAATGTCAGAAACACATGTCGAAGTAAAAAAAAAACAAACAACCCGAAAACAAATTCACTTGCAGAACAATTCATTTTAAAGTATATATTTGATTTTTCGCAAATAATTAGGAAATTTTATTTTTAAATAAGTTGTTAGAGCTCATTTGTTTGTACACAGTTAAATCCTTTCAAATATTGCTATTGTTATAATAAAATACTTCAAATCTCTTCTTATTCACCCACTTAACTCTTCACACACCTAACTACAAAAACACACAAAACACAGACCGACGGACATCGACATTGTAGAAGAAAATAACAGCTACCAGATGTTGACCCATCAACAGCCAGCATCAAACTGAGAAAATCCTGGCTTCTGCGCATAGGCTCTGCACATAGTCTATCCAAAATCCCCAGAAAATTCTCAATTATAAAAAAAAAGTCTATTTTTCAGCCAATCATATTTTTTCCACAAATAGTATTTCTGGAGCCAGTGTTTGAAATCAGGAACACATAAATAGGCCAAACAGAGGTCACACGCCAGTTGAATCACCGGCTGTCCAAAGAGCGTCACCCCACAACACCATCCGACCAGATCAAAGCAGCTGCTTATCGCCGAATAGACAAACCCCTATCAGCCAGCCAGATATTTCATCCGCTTGTTTATTTTATTTATTCAATGAACAAAATAAACTAAATCTTCTTGTCAGTCTTATTTTTCTTGCAACCACATGCTCATATATAACACTATTTAACATTAAGAATCCTATTTATCAATGGAAACAATAAATTATAATAATCCTTAATAAGTGATTAAACAGTTGTATTTGATCCGTAGATGGGACCTTAACAGGTTCTACGAGAGAGAAAACTCTGAAATCAAACCAGATGTCATCATCATCATCATCATGTCATGCTGGTAGCACGGATATCCCTGACCTTCTCTCGCCACTTTTCCCTATCATTCATCGCCTCAGGCAAGTCTTCTGGACAACATCCCGTATCCTCACATAGTTGCTGAATGTATGTTCGTGCTGGTCGTCCTGCTTTTGCACAGCTATGTGTGGGGGTCCATAAGAGTACATCACTTATGAGTTCATCCCCGCTTCTCCAGCAGTGTCCTGCATGTCTGGTTCATCTAACTTGAATAGTTTTCATTATAAGAGGCAGGTGGCCGTACAGTTGGTGTCTTGTGGGGTGTTGCTCGCAGTATTCTTGTGTAATTGCCGTCTAGCTTCTTCTCAAGCCGTCTTGTTAGAGTCCATGTAGTGCATCCATATAGCAGTATCGATGCGACCGCTGCCTGGAAGAAACTGCGTTTCATTTTATCGGTTAGGTCTGGTACTCTGCTTAAAAACAACTTTGTCACATCCTACCCATAGTGGAGGGTTTGTTTGGTTGTTTGGGTTTTATAGCATTTCAACCTTTGTAGGTTATTTAATGCCAAATCAATTTTTATACCAATAAACAGTTCTATTTCAAACCATTCAGTTTAGCATAAGTACACAATTTATTTAAAATCATTTCTATTTCAAGCTATTCAGTTCAGTCAAACAGTTCTAATTCAAACAATTCAGTTTAGTGTAAGTATAGTTTTTGTTTACACACAGTCAAATGTCAAAAACAGTTCCATTTCAAGCAATTCAGTTTAGCATAAGTACACAGTTTAGTTCTATTTGACCAATAGATAGAACCCTATCAGGTGCTACCACTCTGAGTAAGAGTGGACCTGAGAACGATAACAGTAAATGGGTACTCTATATTCCCTAAAGCTCCTGCATTACTGGAGCCTCACCATCAAATTGTTTAGTGTCACATCAGGACACTCGTTTGGGGGGAGTCTTACCCCTCTTCAGAGATGCATTCAGTGTATTCTACAGCCCCAGCTGATGTGACCATGAAATGAAGTGCCTGGGTAAAACACTAAACAGCATCTGGTAGTGAGATTCCAGTTCTAGAGATTTGAGTTGTGTCAAGTACTTCATATCCAGGAATTTTGTCAAGTACCTCATATCTAGGACTTATGTCAAGTACCTCTTCATTGTCATAACTTCCAGGTCTGCTAACTTGGAATGTACCTATTACGGTCAAATAGATCTGGAGCCCAGTCTGCTGGGGCTCTAGAATACACTGCATCTATGCAGAGGGAAAAGACACCTCCAACAAGTGTCCTAGATATGACGCTAAACAATCCGATGGTGAGGCTCCAGTAGTTCTGAAGCTTTGAGGAATGTGGAGTACCCCTCTATTGTCATTGGTCTTCAGTTCATTCTGGCCCGGAGTGATAGCATCTGATAGGATCCTATCAATGGATCTAATAGAACTGTTTGACATTCAAAGACTGTGCAAATAAATGATTTATGCTAAATTGATTTGAGTTAAATAGAACTGTTTGACATTTTACTGTATGTAAACAAATGACAGATGTTTAATTGAATTGTTAGTGATACACAGCAATACTTGAAACCATTCAACTGAATGTATAGTGTTGAATAAAATAATTAGTGTTAAATAGCAATACTTGTAACCACTTCACAGTGTGCAAACAAAGGATTAATAGTGAATAGAATTATAAGTGTTAGATAGAAATAACTGAAATCATTTAATTGTATAGAATCAATAGTAATGGGCAAACAAATTAGGGAAATAACCTAAAAGCTTTGTGTGCAAACAAATGACTGATGTTAAATTCTGACTGTTATATAGCAATACTTGAAATCATTTAATTGTTTACAAAAAAAAAAACAACTTATGTTCATTTAAGAATGATATCTATAAAACGTGTTTAGAAATCATATTTAAGATATATATGTATAAAGAGGATTTGGCAGTAAATAAACTACAATGGTTGATATACTATAAAACCCAACCAAAGCAAATCATATATATTTAATATATTTGTATTAAGAGGATTTGGCATTAAATAACCAACAATGGTTGATATACCATAAAAACCAACCTAACAAAATCATATATATTTAATATATATGTATAAAGAGGATTTGGCAGTAAATAACCTACAATAGTTGATATGCTATAAAAACCAACCAAACCAAATCATATATATTTAATATATATATATAAAGAGGATTTGGCATTAAATAACCTACAATGATTGATATGCCATTAAACCAAACCAAACCAAACCAAATCATATATATTTAATATATATGTATAAATAGCATTTGGCATCAAATAACCTACAATGGTTGATATGCAATAAAACCCAACCAAACCAAATCATATATAGTTAATATGTATGTATAAAGAGGATTTGGCATCAAATAACCTACAATGGTTGATGTGCCATAAAACCCAACCAAACCAAATAGAGCTGATTGCAAAGTATTTGTATTAGACAAGAATACTTGATATCATATAACTGAGAATAAAAACTCTTAAGGAACTACAAAAAAATGTGTACAATAAGTGAAATCCACTAACCTCTAGGCATGAAATAACCCCGACAAGTTAAGATGCCATTAAAATCAATCAGTCTACTACTGTTTCTTTTTTTTCCATTTGCACAGTGCAATTAAAGATGTTTGCAGAATGGAACAGCTGAAACATTTCTGAGTAACTCTTAAAATCAAGGAACAAAGATAATGTATTTGATAGATTAGCATCTCTTAAAATAAAAGAATAAAAAATGTATTTGATGGATCAGTATCTCTCTCTCTTTTTCTCTCTCTCTCTCACCTTCTTCATCAGGAAGTGTTTGACAGCCAACATGATGTATAAATACATGCACTAATGGTCTGCATTTAGCAATGCATATAAACATAGCCATTAACAATGAGTGAGCCAACTGCCATGTATATCAATACGACTGACACTCTGGTGTCACTTACCAAAACCTTTTGTATCGACATGTGTAACTTTCAAAATAACAAGAAAAACATAGACTACTCCCTATTGTCATGTTATAAGGGTAATGCTTCTTACTGTATCTTGGAGCCAATTTTGCATCCATCTTGTATTAATAACAAGCCATTATCTCACTGCTTGTTCTATTAATTCTCTACAGAGACTTTAAAACAATAGTTCCAGAAACAGTGCACCATTTTCAGTGAAACCTCTTCTCTTGTGCACTTGGAGATTCCAGTCGTTATTTGAAGAGTTCCTTGTCACTCTCAAGGAAGGAAGAAGAAGAGAAATTACCTGTTCATGTATCAAGTTTTACCCAGTGGTTAAAGCATTTCTTAGGCAAATGAAAAGTGTTGTTAATGGTAATCAAAAAGAAAGAATAATCATACGAATTGCTTTAAATGAGAGTGAAGTAGTGAAGCGCAAAGTAGTGCCAATAACAGCTCAGTGATACTATTTACCAACCCCTCCGCTCGGGCAGGATATGACACAAGGTCAGTTTTTAAGCGGAGTTTAACAGGTTTGAATTTAGAGTTTTCCTTCTCCTAGACTAGTTGCCTAACCAAGGCTGAAGAACCTAGTCTGTCCTACTATTTACCCATAGCTGGAGGGAGAATAATTGGAGTCATACCTTTCCCAAGGGTATAAGTGCTATGTGAAATGCAATCAGTCTCGTCCAGGATTTGAACTCGTGTCGCCGTGTCCAATTCCTACGACGATAACGACTACACCACGGGCACCTCCCAACAGTACCAAACAGCTCAGTGATAGACATTCATTTATATCCTTCGTTGAAAGCTGAGGCAGCATGGATGGAGTAATAGCTGCTATAAGAGAAAATGAATTAAAGTTCTGGATGAGATGGTTTGATTTCTTTGTTTTATGGCATATCAACCTTTAGGAGTTATTTAATGCCAAAAGTATCCCCGTAGAAGAACAGCAGTGGTACTATTTAAACCCTCCATATCTGGGGGTATAGTGGGTTTATACTTTTCCAAAGGGCATTAGTCCTAAAGTGAATGTGATAACATGACTGGAATTCAAGTTTGGTAACAACAACTTTGTTTTGATACCCTTGAGAACGGCATAAATCTATTTGTTTTCTTCCCATCCCCAACCCAGCTATAGCCATATTTGGTAGACAACTCTGTCTTAGATTGTTGTTGAGTTGTTTTGGTTTTATGGCATATCAACTTTTGTAGGTTATTTAATGCCAAATCCAGTTCTAATTCAAACAATTCGGTTTAGTATAAGTAGTGTCCATACATAGTTAAATGTCAAACAGTTCTATTTCAAATAATTCAGTTTATCATAAGTACAGTTTCAATGACAAAAACAGTTCTATTTCAAGTAATTCATTTTACCAAAAGTACACAGTTTAGTTCTATTTGATCCATAGATAGGACCCTATCAGGTGCTACCACTCCAGGCCAGAGAGCACCTGGGAGCGATAGCAATGAAGGAGTACTCCACATCAGATTGTTTAGTGTTATATCCAGGACATTTGTGGGGGAGGGTCTTACCCCTCTTCAGCCCCAGCCGACCAGGCTATTGTCTTAGAAAGAGAAAAAATCTGATTTCAAAACCTATTTGGTACTGATGTATGCTCCACATAATCTATATGAGTTGAAATAAGGAACGAAGAAAAACAGCAGGTACATTTTTTTGATTTCATCATCAGTTTTTAATTTCAAACACATAATGATAAAGTAATCTATATACTTACATACAAGATACAATGCGAATGTGTATATATATATATATATATACTACATGGACTCTAACAAAACGGCTTGAGAAGAAGCTAGACATCAATTACACAAGAATGCTGCGAGCAATCTTGAACAAGTCCTGGCGGCAACACCCCACAAGACACCAACTGTACGGCCACCTGCCTCCTATAATGAAAACTATTCAAGTTAGATGAACCAGACATGCAGGACACTGCTGGAGAAGCAGGACGAGCTTATAAGTGATGTACTCTTATGGACCCCCACACATGGCCGAGTAAAAGCAGGACGACCAGTACAAACATAGATTCAGCAACTATGTGAGGATACGGGATGTAGTCCAGAAGATCTGCCAGAGGCGATGAACGATAGGGAAAAGTGGCGAGAGAGGGTCAGGGATATCCGTGCTACCAGCACGACATGATGATGATGATGATATATATATTGGTAAGTAAGTTAGCTGACTGTAGTCCAGGGCGATCAGAAAGCTCTCTTTTCAATAGATACTACACCAAAGTGTAGGGGAGGACGCTACTCCATTCCCCGGATTGCTCCACTTTACCCTAGATCCTTACCTTATAATGTTGAGTGTTAAGCAAGGAGGCATCAAGTACATTTTTTGAGTCTTTGGTATGACTCAACCTGAGACTGAACCCTAGTCTTCGAGACAATTAGTGAACACTCTAACCATTATGCCAATGGGCAGATATATATATGCAGTAGAATATCTGGCTGGTGTAAATGTCAGTCAGGTTTCAATCCCAGCTTCGAGTATCTCGTGTGTCTAGCCACACCCAAGAGTTGTGATACAACAAACTAGTCTGTCTGTGGATGACTATATATTATATATATAGCATTAGCATCTCCTTTTTAAGACAGGAGATATTTTATGAATAGTGTTTACATTTTAGGAAATAAAAAATCAAATAGTATTAACTGAATAGAGTTTAAATCTTTTCTGTGATGACCCTAAGAATTCCTGAAACTCTGGCTGAAATTTGGTTAAAAATGCCAGAGCCTTAGTGGTACAGACAGATGACTGGACATTTGGTAAATTATGATAAGATATTGACATAAAAAGTAGTTTCATTTTTGGAATTAATTTTGGCTGAATATAATTTAAAACCTTTTCAAAGATGAACATAACAATTCATTAAATTTGGTTGAAATCAGGCCAAAAATTTTAGCAGGATGCTCAGTTTCTTTGTTTTGTGTTTTATGGCATATCAATCTTAAGTTGTTTATTTAATGCCAAATCCATTTTTATGCATTAATCAGTTCTATTTCAAACAATTCAATTTAGCATAAGTATGCGGTTTGTCAAAAACATTTCTATTTCAAGCTATTCAGTTTAGTCAAAACAGTTCTATTTCAAACAATTCCATTTAGCATAAGTAAGCAGTTTAAATGTCAAAACAGTCGTATTTCAAGTAATTCAGTTTAGCATAAGTACACAGTTTAGTTCTATTTGACCCATAGATAGGACCCTATCAGGTGCAACTCCGAGCAAGAGTGGACCTGGGAGTGATGGCAATGAAGGAGTACTCCATATTCCCCAAAGCACCAACATTACTAGAATCTCACCATCAGATTGTTTAGTGTCATATCAAGGACACTCATTGTGGAGAGGGGGTCTTACTCCTTTGCAGAAAAGCAGTTCTATTCCTAACAATTCAGTTTGTGTATTCTACAGCCCCATCCTACTGGGAAACAGAATGCAGAGGCATAACACTTAGGTTATATATATATATATATATATATATATATGATAGAAAAATGGAAATCAAGGAATGTATACATGAAAAAACAAAATATTTAAAGGATGTATTTATTTATTTATGAATAATATGCCAATGTTAAACATTTCATTTTTTTAATCATCATCATAGGTGATGTTTTTTTGTGATATTGTTTTATAAATACATCCTCTGATTAACTTGTTTTTTCATATTTTCATCCGTATATTGAAAGATAGACGTCTAAAATTCCTTCATTTATGCTGAGAATGAGTATAGAACTAGGGTAAGATATCCGATTAACGTAAAGTCAGCCAGGTTTCGATCCTAGCTTGAAATACATTGTGGGTCTAGCCACACTGAAGAGTTGTGATACAACAAAACAGTATGTCTGTGGATGACAATATATCAGCTTCCATCGCATAGGTTGAACACTCTAGTGGGGAAAATTTGCCAATGGCCACATACGCTAAAAAGCATAGCTCTTCACAAGAATCAAACAGTTTAGACAGCTGATAACATATATATAGAAAGATATTGATATAAAATTCCTTCACTTACACTGTGAATGATGACGGTTCTGTGGTTGAGGTCAGATATTGAAGAGTTTTTGATACAATGAAACAGTCTTTCTATGAATGACTACATATATACTACTGTTTCCAGTCTGTCAGGGGGGCTGGAGTTCAAACTCATTCACTTCTTGGCAGCAAATTAGCCAGGTTTCAATCCCAGCTTAAAGCATCTTGCGGGTTTAGTGACACTGAAGAGTTCTGATACAATGAAACAGTCTTTCTGTGGATGACTATATATATGTATACATATATATATATATATATATATATACTACTGTTTCCAGTCTGTCAGGAGGGCTGGCGTTCAAACTCATTCACTTCTTGGCGGCAGTCCTGCACTTTAACAACTACTGGGTCTCTCGCATAAAAGATAAAATTGGTAAATCTTTTTCAATAAAAGATATAAAACGCAATCTAGTATTCAATACTCTCTTGATCTCCAGAATTGTAGCCTCACTATCAGATGCAGTTTCGTGCAATACCTTGTCTTACTTCTCTGCAGGATTGGTTGGGTTTGGTTTGGTTTGGTTTGGTTTGGTTAATCCCAGGTCAAGTCATACCAAAGACTCAAAAAATGGTACTTGATGCCTCCTTGCTTAACACTCAGCATTATAAGGTCAGTATTAAGAGTAAAGTGGAGCAATCCAGGGAAAGGAGTAGCGCCCTTCCCTACACCTTGGTGTAGTAGCTATCAAAAAAGGAACCTTCTGGTCACCCTCGACTATGGTATATCAACCATTGTAGGTTATTTAATGCCAAATCTGGTATATTCATATATAATTGATATATGCTTTGTCAACATAAATCATCAAAGTTAGATAGTTCCAAGAATTGCTATGTATCACTAACAATTCAATGAAACACAGTTAAATGTAGAAACAGTTCTATTTCAAACAATTTAGTTTAGCATAAGTACACAGTTTAAATGTTGCCCAGTCAGCTGGGGCTGTAGAATACACTAATTGCATATCTGCAGACAGGTAAGACCCCCTCAACGAGTGTCCTTGATATGACACTAAACAATATGATGGTAAGGTTTGGGGAATTTAGAGTACCCTTTCATTACCATTGCTCCCAGGTCAACTCAGACCCAGAGTGGTAGCACCTGATAGGGTCCGAACTATGGGTCAAATAGAACTAAACTGCATACTTAGGCTAAACTGAATTGCAATGAAGGGGTACTCCACATTTCACAAAGCTCCAGCATTACTAGAGCCTCACCATCAGATTGTTTATTTCATATCCAGGACACTAGTTGGGGGATTCTTACCCCTCTGCAGAAATGGAATCAGTGTATTCTCCAGCCCCAGCCAACTGGGCCACATCATCAGGAGTGGTCTTACCCCTTTTCAGAGATGCAGTCAGTATATTCTACAGCCCCAGCTAACTGGACTCTTCTCTGCAGGAGATACAATCAATATATTCTAAGCTCTGCAGACAGAACAAACAAAATGTTAAGGTTTCCCATTGTTTCTGTATGTGAACAAGCCTTAAGATAAAAATGTTTGCAGTTCTTAGATTGTTTAAAAGAGAAAATCATGAACGTAGATATGTAATAGTCATGTGTAGAAGTTAAAAAATTAAAATATAACCAAATAAATGTATTAATTATATAAGTGTAGCTATAGTGAACAAAAAATTTAAGTTTATAATAATCATCTATTTTTAAGGTGAAATATTTCATACCAATATAAACCAGCTAAACGGCCTCATGGGTAAAGTGTTTGCCAATGGTCCAGGAGACCTGGGTTCAATCCCAGGTTGCATCATACCAAAGACTTTAAAAATGGTACTTGATACCTCCTTGCTTAACACTCAACAATATAAGGTACATATCAAGGGTAAAGTGGAGCAATCCAGGGAAAGGAATAGCGCCCTCCCCTACACCTCAGTGTTGTGGTTGTTGTAAAGGGAGCCTTCTGGTCTCCCTCAACTATAGTCATCAACTTTACAACTTTTAGACCCAGCTCGTTGGCCTTGTGGGTAGAGTGTTCACCAATGGTCTGGGAGACCTGGGTTCAATCCCAGGTCGCGTCATACCAAAGACTTTAAAAATGGTTCTTGATACCTCCTTACTTAACACTCAGCAATATAAGGTATGTATTGAGGGTAAAGTGGAGCAATCCAGAGAAAGGAGTTGTGCCCTACCTTACATCTCGGTGTTGTAGCTTTTGAAAAGGGAGCCTTCTGGTCCCCCTCGACTACGGTCACCAACTTTACTTATAAAATTGAGTATAATAGATAAATAAATAAATAAATCATATAATTAGATGAATTGTCACTTTCCTAATGTCACTTATCCGTTAAATAAATTGTTATTTTCAAAGATCTTTGAAGATGATGTCCATTCTCTTTGAATGTCAAGTATCTTAGTCACCTCCCTTGTAAATAACCTATAGTTACTTAATGTTTTATTGACATTTTAGGGAGTGAAAATCAAATATTATTAAGGGAATACAACTTAAAACCTTTTCAGGGAATTCTCAAAACTTTGGCTGAGATTATGCCAAAAATGGCAGAATCATAGTGGTAAGGACAGATGGCTGGAAATTTGGGGAATTATGTTATCAATATATAGGAGGATGTGTAATGGTCATGGGAATGGACATGGTGACCCGAGTTCAAATCCTGAGCCAGGCTGTTTGCATTTCATATGAACCTAATAATCTTGAGAAAGGTATCAATCCAACTATTTTACCTCCAGATAAGGGTAATTTGTAGGGTAGAAGGGGCTCATTAACCTTAGTATGGCAACCAGCCATGGAGAATGAAACTCTGAATCCAAATCAGTTAAACTTTCCTTACAATAATTGAACTTGAATTATGTCTTCTTGTGCAGTATTGAGTAAATATATATATATATATATATGAGGATCATTAAATAAGTTTCCAGACTTTTTTCGTATGGGCACTTTTATTGATAGTACACACATGAAACTCTAGTCCCCTTCGAAGTAATCCCCCACGGCTACAAGGATGCAGTTGTGGACTGGTGCATTAAATTCAGAGTATATATATATATATATATATATATATATATATATATATGTGTGTGTGTGTGTGTGTGTGTGTGTGTGTGTGTGTGTGTGTGTGTGTGTATGCTACATTCAATAAGTTTCCAGACTTTTTTATACAGGCATTTAAAATTGTTGTAGACTCATGAAAATTCACTATCTTATTGCTATACATCTTATGAGATGACTGACCAATTTTTATGATTTCAGCTTCAAATGAACAGCTACAGCAGGAAGTGGAATACACTCTACTAAAGCCTGATTGTCACAACTGGTGAATTTCAAAACTGCAATCTGGACATGAGGACACTTTAGAAGAATGATATGCAATAAAATTCTGTTTTAAACTTAGAAAAAATGCCACAGAAATGTATTTAATGCTTAAGACTGCTTTTGGAGCATCTTGAATGAATACCTATGAATCAAGAAGCAGTTTTTGAGTGGCATAAGAGATTCAAGGAAGGCATGGAGTCTGTGAGGGATGATGAGAGGTGTGGGAGGAGTAAGGAAGTCAATACACCACAGTTCATTGCCCAGAGGGCTAGGGTTAGGGTTATTATGTTGAGGTTTTAAGGGAGTTCAGGAAGAGATTCCGTCGGAAGAGGCCAGCACTCTTCAAATCGGGTCTGAGGCATTTCCACCAGGACAATGTACCAGTCCACAACTTCATCCTTTTCACAGACTATTTGACCAAGATGGGCATCAAAACACTTCCTCAGCCTCCCTATAGTACAGACCTTACTCTCTGTGACTTTTGCTTATTCCCTAAGCTCAGAGGCTGTCATCATGAGACAATTGAGGAGATGAAAGAGGCTGTGATGAAGGTCATTGACACGCTCACACAAGAGGACTTCCATGGGGTCTTCCAGAAGTTGTTGGAACAGTACAACAAGTACATTGCAGCCGGAGGAGATTACTTTGAAGGGGACTAGAGTTTCATGTGTGTACTATCAATAAAAGTGCCCATACGAAAAAAGTCTGGAAACTTATCTAATGATCCTCATAATTGGGTTTTATAGCATATCAACTCTTGTAGGTTATTTAATGCCAAATCCTGTTTACACACTTACACACACGTATATATATATGTATATATATATATATATATGATTTGTAAATGCAGAATTCATTTATATGCAAACAGTTGAATGGTTTCAAGTATTCTGATCCAATAGAAATAATTCTATTAATTATTTGGTTGCACACAGTTAAATGATTTCAAATATTGCTATTTAACTCCAATAATTCAATTTAACATCAGTAATTTGTTTGCACACAGTTAAATGGGTAAACAGTTCTATTTGACCCCTAGATAGAACCCTAACAGGTACTACCACTCTGAGTCAGAGTGGACCTAGGAGTAATACCAATGAAGGGGTATTCAACATTCCTCATAGCTCCTGGGGCTTGAGCCTCACCTTCAGAGAATTTAGATATCCAGGACAATTGTTGTGTGGTGGGGAGGGTCTTACCCCTCTGCAGCACCAGCCAATTGGGCTATTTCTTTGAGAGTTTCCAATAAGAATTTGTTTTTCTGTCTCAAGAGAGCAACATCTATTCTCTCTTAATCTTCTCCGCATCAAACATCTTCTTTTCTGCACTGCAGATCAAACTCTTTCACGAATGTTTTCTTTCCCAGCTACAACCTTGAAATTTTAAAATCCAGGCTTAATAAGTGACTTTCCTGTCTTAGTTTGGATTACTGCTTTGCTTTCTCTTTGTAATCCTTACTTTTTATTTGTTCTTATGTAACCCTTTACATATAGTGGTCAACTAGCCTTACTTAGGAGGACTTGGAGTGTATATATATATATATATATATATATATATATATATATATTAAATAACTTCATAAATCTATGTGGCTATATTATCTCTAATGATTTATAATTATTATTATTTACTCATTAGAGTTTTTTAGATCTGTGTTAGCTAATGGTCTTTCACTAGAGTTTGAGTTACAGCAAGTTTCAAGTTTCCAGGACTCTTCCCAGTATTCTGACTGTTCTCAATAATGCTGTAGTTTGGATGGTCTGCCACCTTCCAAGTCCTCCACTCGCTTTAGTAATCCTTTAGTTACTGTTCCAAATGCACCAATTACAATAGGTATAGTTGTCACCAGCATGTTCCATAGTTTTTCAATTCTCTAGCAAGGTCAAGGTACTTATCCTTCTTTTCACATTCTTTCAGTTTTATTCTGTGATCAGCCGGGACAGCAAAGTTGGTAATTTTGCAAGTTCTCTCTTTTTTTTTTGATTATTGTTAGGTCTGGTCTTCTTTCCAAGATTAGGGGATCCATCTAAAGGAGTTTGTGTATATACCATTTGTTCGTATGGTCAAGTTTAAATTTCTTGCACATCTCCCAGTGGATCACCTTGCCTACGCAGTCGTTATTATCATTATAATCATTAATATTATTTCTCCTTAATTTGTTATCTGCAACGGGAATAAATTAATAGTTAAATGAAATTGTTTAAATTCAAACAAATTCTAAGATACAAATTTTTGTTGTAACTTACTTAGCATTCTTAGATCATAGCCAAACAGATTATCCCTATGTCCTTTCTTACTGGTAAGTCCAAATTAATAGTCATTTCTCTAAAAAGCTACTGATATGATATGAAACAAATACTCATAAAAATAACAGAGCTATTATCTTATGATAAAACATACAATAGAAATTTAATTAAATTTAATCTTATTCTCACACCAGCAACTTTTATATATTATTAATCTTTTTGGGGCTATATTTGTATGAATATAACTTTAGGAATGAATTAAAAGTAAAATAAAACAAAGACACAACATTCTAAAGTAGCACTCATTATTCCCATGGCATCAAGGTGTCGTATATCATACTGCTGGAAAAACAACGAAGGACTCGTAGATATATAAAAATATAATTTTTATTCTTCGATGGCAATGATTGTGTGTTGTAGGAATACAGTCAGGGAGAATTCACACATATCTTTCTTCTGTGGCGGGGACCTTTTTTGTGATGTAGTGCGACGGCCGGAGAACACACATGGTGAGCTGACAGGTCTGCTTGACTGACCAGCGGGTCTCTCCCCTTGGTTTGAGTGACCAGCAGCTCTCTGCCTTCAGTCCAAAATTACAGACCTTATATTGTCTTTCAACTCTCACGTATTTTCTGTTTATGGCTGGTTATCAGAACTTACATACTTCCTGGGTTTTCTTCCTAGTTATTTGTGGATCTTATCTGCCAATGGAAATATCTGTCATTCTATCCCTAGGCAATTAGCCTTTTCTCTTTCCTGTGAAGCCACTTTGTTGATGTTATCTTGCAACCACACTGAACCTGCTAAGTTTATCATCGCCAGCTAAGCTAGTATATTACATTGGATTCATCTTCTCATTTTTTGTTAGAAAATGAAGTAAAACAGAATGTTCTAAACTACAACAAAAACAGGAACCTAAGTTATTCTTTCTCAGAACAAGCAAGAACAGATACTAGACATTGAGCTGATATCATTTACTAAATTATCCCACACCCTTTTGGCAATTTAGTTAATTATTCCTTTTGAACCAATCCTTGTATTCGTGTAACATTATTAATGTGTTATGTACGAAAATGAAGTAAAATACAACATTCTAATGTTGATGCATTTTTTTTTTTTAAGTTCTGAGAAAATAACATGAAAATGAGACAAAAAAAATAATTTTGCTTTATAAAGTTAAAGTTGAATTAGTTTTACAAAATAAACCAAACAAATCTTTTTAGCGGCTCTATAATTACTTCTTTTAGGCCTCTCTTTGTATTATTGATAATTTTGTAATATATTAGAAAATGAATTAAAAGAAAAATCCTTGTTGATCAGTAACTTAAGATTTTTTCCATCATTTTCAACCCAAAAGTCCATTTTGTTTTTTTTTCAAGAAAAATAGAAGGAATTTTTCACAGCATTTCCAAACCATCTTTAGCTGCTCTTTTACATAAAACAATGATTTATAATGGCTCTATATGACATTTGCATTTTAACAAAATAATTTCATATAGCATTTTATGAACAACAAACTCCTTAACAATAGATTGAGAGATCAATTTATTAACCATTATACCGACCTTTACACTGACAATTTTTCTCAGAAAGTAACACTTAACAATAAAGTTGAGAGTAAAAGCTGACTTATTACAGTAGAGAGTCCCATTACTATAGCAGCCACGGAAATTTAAAAGCATCTATAAAATGGGTGGATTTTATACAAAATATATTAATGATTATTTGAAACTCATCATTAATTGATTAGATTTTTCTTTTGAATTAAATTTCTCTGTTACTTTAGGGATCATTTTTTAAAGTGTTTACCAAATTAAGCTTTTTGAATAATGTTGATAAATTTAGCTTTCAAGATAATATTACTAAATGTAGCTTTTTGAATAATGTTAGTAAACTTTGCCTTTCAAATAATGCTGCAAAATTCAGTTTTTAAAATAATGTTGCAAAATTTAGTATTTAAAATACTGTCAAGATGTGAAAGTACCTGTTTGGGTCCCATCAATAGTTTAAATATATCTTTATATCCTATTTACCAACCCCTCCGCTCGGGCAGGATATGACACAAGGTCGATTTTTAAGCGGAGTTTAACAGGTTTTAATTCAGATTTTTCCTTCTCCTAGACTAGTTGCCTAACCAAGGCTGAAGAACCTAGTCTGTCCTACTATTTACCCATAGCTGGAGGGAGAATAATTGGATTAATACCTTTCCCAAGGGTATTAGTGCTATGTGAAATGCAATCAGTCTCGTCCTGGATTTGAACTCGTGTCGCCATGTTCATTTCCTACGACGATAACAATTACACCACGGGCATTGCTGTAAACTAAGACCGTAGTCACAAGCAACCCGAAGGCTCCCTTTTCAATAGTTACTAAACCAAGGTATAGGGGAGGGCACTACTCCTTTTCCTGAATTTCTCCACTTTACCCTTGATACATACCTTATATTGCTGGGTGATAAGCAAGGAGGTATCAAGTACCATTTTAAAAGTCTTTGGTATGACATAACCTGGGATTGAACCCAGGTTTCCTGGACCATTGGCAAACACTATACCTACTAGAAAACAGTAACTAATGTTATTAAAACAAGTGTCGATACAACAAAAATTTAATTTATATTGATTATTTTTCTTTATCTTTTTCATTTTTAAATTTACAGCATGGAAATTTTAAAGTTTCTTGCCTTAACTTCTTTTCTTTTTTTTAGAATGAGATTGAAGTGATATAAGACTTTTAATAAAATTAGTTTTTATGACAAACTTGGTTCAAACTTATATATAAAGGTTTGTGAAGTGAATATATTGATAGACCCTAACTTGTCTCTTCTGTGACCCATGCCTACACAAAATATCTATTCTCCAACTCACTCTCCCATTTATTTGTTATTGAATTATCACAACACTTTTACCAACACTGCTTATGCATTATATAATCTGGATTAGTTTTAAAGAGCAACTTTTCCGTCAGGGTTACACATGATGAGTAGATATTCACCTGTTTAATGGAATCGTTATGATGGGTGGATTTTATGTGAAATGTACTAAGAATACCAAGTTTATAATTTGTAAAGAGCTTAGAATACAATGACTGCATCCTCTGTAGGGAAGTAAGACTCCCTCACAAAAAGAAGAGGTGTCCTGGATATGAGACTAAAAAGCATCTGGTTGTGAGGCTACAGTTCAAGATCTCTGAGGAATGTGGAGTAACCCTTTCAATACTATTATTTTCAGGTCTAATCTGACCCAGAGTGGTAGTACCTGTTAGGGTCCTATCTAAGGATAAAATGGATCTATTTGCAAATTATGTGTATTTGATGAGAATATTTGATATCTTCCTACCATGAGCAAAAAAAACTCTTTAAGATATAAACATAGACATCCAATATATGTGTTTTAGTAAAATACATCAAATCCCTTCTGATTCACCCACTTAACTCTTCACACACCTAACTACTTAAACACACAAAACACAGACTGGCAGACATCGACACTGCAGAAGAAAATAACAGCTACCGGATGTTGACCAAACAACGGCCAGCGTCAAACTGAGAAAATCATGGCTTCTGCACATAGGCTCCATGTATAGTCTATTCAGAATCCCCAGAAAATTCTCAGTTATAAAAAAAAAAGGTCTATTTTTCAATTGATCATTTGTTTTCCACAAATAGTATTTTCTGGAGCCGGTGTTTCAAGTCGGAAACACATAAATAGGGCAAATGGAGGTAACACAGGCTTTTAAATCCCCGGCCATTGCAGAGAGCATCACCTGACAACACCATCAAACCAGATCAAAGCAACCGTTCGCCACCGACCAGATAAATGCCTGTCAGCCAGCCAGATATTTCATTCGCTTGTTTATTTTATTTATTCAATAGACAAAATAAACTAAATCTTCTTGTCAGTCTTATTTTTCTTGCAACCTCACGCTTGTATATAACATATGTAACCTAGTTGGCTGACCATAGTCGAGGGCAACACAAAGGCTCCCTTTTCAATAGCTACTACACTGGGGTGTAGGGGAGGGTGCTACTCCTTTCCCTGGACTGCTCCACTTACCCTCAATCCATACCCTACCATGCTGATGTTAAACAAGGAAGCATCAAGTACCATTTTTTGAATCTTTGGTATGACTTGACCTGGGATTGAATCCTGGTCTCCCAGTATGGATCAAGGGTAAATGGAACAATCTAGGGAAAGTGGTAATTCCATGCCCTACACCCCGGTGTAGTAGCTATTGAAAAGAGAGCCTTCAGGTCGCTCTCAAATATGGTCGGCTAACTATATGTAACCTCCAGGCATAAAATAAACCTAGACAGGTTGCCGTGCCATTAAAACAATCAGGTAAGTATTTGCTAAGACTTTTCTACTTTAGATTTTAAAATAATTCTCTGCTTTGGTTTATACGCTTAATCAAGCTCAAAGACCTCTAGTTGTTTAGAGTACCTTCTGTTTGTAAATGTTTACCTATCCAGTAGTGAACAAGCTCACTACTGCTTAACTCTAAAGATCTAATGGAAACTAACGCTTTCAGTATGATTTGACTGTAAGTCAGTCTTGATGTGTTGTTACAGAAAATTAATCTCCAACAATAATCTTGCAAAGTTACAAAACGAAATGTAATGTAGGAACAAGGGTTTTGTATGTTAAGTATGTAGGTTTGTCAAAAGCGAGATAGAGTTGACAATCTGAGATCTTGACAGAATGAAAGAGAATGTTATATCTCCTGAGAATAAAGTCTAATCATGTCAAACCATAAAAGTAAAAACATGTTTTATCAGGAAAATTTAACACAGATGTTTTTACTTTGGAACTGTGCATGGCTAAACAAGATAATGCAGATACTACAATTTAACACTAAAGTTTCCCTTATGGGAACGAGAAGACAGTGATGAGGGACCTACTGCTGACACAATCAAATAAATGAACAACCTGTCAGTAGACCTCAATGTCATCTCCTTTGTCGTTTTTTGACTTTCCCATTTTTTTGCTGAAACAGATGAAGAAGGCATCTTTAAGGATAATTTATTTTCACAATTCCCTACAGTGACATAAAACTGACAAATTTTATATTTCTTTATGTTTATGAAACTTTTGATATATTAAGGCAATATGTTTTGTTCAAATGCACCTAGATGAAATTAGGCAATAACATTAACATTATCGGTTTGGCATTTTGATAACCCATTTACAAGTCTTTCTGTTTGCATGTGTGTGCATATATACGTGGTGCCTTCAATAAGTTTCCAGACTTTTTTGTACAGGCATTTAAAATTGTCATAGACTCTTGAAAATTCACTATGATATTGCTATACATCTTATGAGATGACTGGCCAATCTTTATGATTTCAGCTTCAAGCGAACAGCTACAGCAGCAATTAGAATAAACCCTACTAAAGCCTGATAGTCATAACTGGTGAATTTCAAAAATGCAATCTGGACGTGAGGACACTTTAGAAGAACGATATGCAATAAAATTCTGTTTGAAACTTGGAAAAAATACCACAGAAGCGTATGGAATGCTTCAGACTGCTTTTAGAGCATCTTGCATGAATCGAGCATCAGTTTTTGAGTGGCATAAGAGATTCAAGGAAGGCAGGGAGTCTGTGAGGGATGATGAGAGGTGTGCAAGGAGTAAGGAAGTCAATACACCACAGTTCATTGCCCAGAGGGCTAGGGTTAGGGTTATTATGTTGAGGTTTTAAGGGAGTTCAGGAAGAGATTCCGTCGGAAGAGGCCAGCACTCTTCAAATCGGGTCAGTGTCATTTTCACTAGGACAATGCACCAGTCCACAACTTCATCCTTTTCACAGACTATTTGACCAAGATGGGCATCAAGACACTTCCTCAGCCTCCCGTGACTTTTGGTTCTCCCCTAAGCTCAGAGGCTGTCATTATGAGACAATAGATGAGATGAAAGAGGCTGTGATGAAGGTCATTGACACGCTCACACAAGAGGACTTCCATGGGGCCTTCCAGAAGTTCTTGGAATGGTAGAACCGGTGCATTGCAGCCGGAGGAGATTACTTCGAAGGGACTAGAGTTTCACGTGTGTACTATCAATAAAAGTGCCCATACGTAAAAAGTCTGGAAACTTATCTAATGATCCTCGTATATATATATATATATATATATATGTGTGTGTGTGTGTGTGTGTGTAAGTAATTAATTTTTATAACTATTCTAAAATTCTAATGGTATGAAAAAAAAAACAAATGGTACAATTTGCAAATAAAAAAATATTATACAAACTGATATCCGTGAAAAAAAAATCCATAAAAAAAGGAAAAACTAAAAACATACGTACTACTTGAAAATAATCAACCAACAACGCAATGCTTAGTCAAAAGAAAAAAAAAACACCGACAGAATTCCTTCAGTTAAACGTAAGAGTGATCAATACACGAAGTCAAGAGAAATATGAATGCCTATAGAATCCGAAAAAAATCTACCTTGTTTTCACCTAACTGGACGATTTTGACCAAACAAGGGTTGGACCAAAACTGCATTTTATTGATTGATTAAAAGACCGCTTGAAAGAATAAAATTGATATAATTTTTAAAAAATCAAATACATGAATAAATTGAAAAATAATATAAATTTAAAATATAATCAATAAAGATAAAATCAAATCGTAACTTATCTACCAAGTAGACAACTTTTCTTATGTCTACAAATATTAAGTATTTCCGACCTTTGATTAAGAAATTCATTGGGATTATTGTAGGAAGATATGGTAAGTTTCTCTTCCATACATAAATTACAATATTTATCCCTCGCTTTATATTTACAACACTTTTTAACTATCAGCCATTTTAATACAGGATCTAGATTCTAGATTCTTCTTATTTTCGCACACATAGATTAACTAGTTCTGTCTATATATTTCGTGTGCAAAACTACTTCTAGGATTGGAATATCTTTTTTGAAGAGTCCCTGTGTGGAACCTACGTTTACCTTTTTAACATTTCTACTGACATTACTCTCGTTAGATCCACGACTATTACCTCCACCTATACACTGTACACTCAAACTGACACTTCCCCTTGTAGGGGCAGTTAGTTTTATATGTACACTTGCATTTAGTACGTTGTTTATTTCTACGTTTTTTTAAAATCTTTTATCAATTAAATTTGCCACATTAGGCATAGTAAAAGTAAAAAGTAAAGTTGTCTCCCTTAGTCGAGGGCGACACAAAGGTTTCCTTTTCAATAGCTACTACACCAAGGTGTAGGGAAGGGCGCTACTCCTTTCTCTGGATTGCTCCACTTTACCCTTGATACGTTCCTTATATTGCTGAGTGTTAAGCAAGGAAGTATCAAGTACCATTTTTAAAGTATTTGGTATGACGTGACCTGGGATTGAACCCAGGTCTCCCGGACCATTAGCGAGCACTCTATCCACATAGTGCTGTAACTTAATTTAAGTTTTTCTTTAATAATTTAAAGTATTCCTTCCTTATCTTATTAACTACGTATGGTGGCCAAAACCATAAAATTTTCCTTGCTCTGTTCCTATTACATACATCTGCTGCTTCATCCCTAAATTTATGACAAGGTTTTGGCCTTGTTTTTACAGATCCTATATTAAAATGGCAGATAGTAAAAAAAGCCGTAAATATTAAGCGGGGATAAATATTGTAATTTATATACAGAGGAGAAACTTGCGATAGCTTCCTACAATAATCTATAGGATTTACTCTTCTATATTTTTTAAATGGCCGTCGATGAGTACACTGGACAGAAAAATTCTAGAAAAATAGGATCCAAAACTCACTTGTTCCTGAAACAAAAGTAGTGAGACGTCGGTGAATTAAAGAGTTTCGGAAGCCTGATTGGACAGATTATTCACGTGCCGCGTCCGCGCATTTTGATTTTGTCCGCTGTAAAAATAAATCTCGCGTTTGAAGCCGGTCACGTGACAGGTTTCCTTATATATATATATATATATATATATATATAGAGAGAGAGAGAGAGAGAGAGAGAGAGAGAGAGACTTCCTCCCAGCGAGGGAGCTCGACGAGCCACTGAGCTTCGCGCGGAGACTTTCCAGCGGACTGTCAGGCATCCGTGCCGGAAGGTCAATGTTCCATGGCAGACTTGAGGCTGAAAGGCCCCGGCTTCGGCTGAGCCACCCTTGGGTAGGCGAGCTGCATCATAGACATCTTTTTCACCCTTATATAGCACTGGGCCTTGCTGTCCAGTTTAAGCTATAATCAGGCATACGTGCCTGGACCTAGATTTGGGTCCAAGTCTAGCAAGGCTCATCAGACCCACATAGAACTGAGTGGGCCTATGAGCAGCATAGTCCAGCAGGGCCCGAGCCTTGGCTCGTTCCCGACCTTCCCTTTTTCTAAATCTCCACTATAATCAACCTTCGGGTCATCGGTAAAGTCCTGTCTGGTGGGAGGCAAAGACAAATATCAACTCTCTCCTGCTGTGACAACTAGCTCTAGACGACTTGACAGTTCTTGCTCTCTCGCTCGCACAGCCTCAGACATTTCGCCACGTATAGAGACAATAGTTATCATGGGAGATCATACAGCCAGCAAAAATACATACATTGACATTATAAAATTGGTATATTTGCCACCCTTCGGTATTCTACGCTTTACACGTTGAAACTAGTTGACAAGTTCACCTCGCTAGGAAGCAGTGTCTCATCAACCGAGACAGACATCAACGCGTGACTAGCAAAGGCATGGACAGCTACAATAAGCTATTGATCATATGGAAGCCAGACCTGACCGATAAAATGAAACGCAGTTTCACCCAAGCACAGTCGTGTCGATACTGCTGTATGGATGCACTACATGGACGCTAACGAAACGGATGGAGAAAAAGCTTGACGGCAACTACACAAGAATGCTGCGAGCAATATTGAACAAGTCCTGGAGTCAACACCCCACAAAGCAGCACCTATACAGCCACCTGCCACACGTCACGAAAACTATCAAAGTTAGACGAACCAGACATGCAGGATCTATGGACCCCTTCACATGGCCGATCAAAGGCAAGGCGACCAGCTCACACCTACATACAGCAGCTGTGTGAGAATACGGGGTGTAGCTCTGAGGACCTCCCGAAAGCGATAAACGATAGGGAGGGGTTACGAGAGAGGATCTGGGATTTCCGTGCTGATGGCACGATAGGATGAAGATGAGACGAATACTTCGCTGCTATGTACTTTTTAGTTTCTCAGCACACTTACACACAGCCATGTTCGAACAACACACACTTACATCCACATAATATTTGTATCAGGCACATCCACACACACACACACACATGAATATCTGATAGATGACATTCGAACATTCTTCCGAATTTGCGTTTGTTTTTGCTTACTTGTTAGTATATAAAATTATCTGTTTTATGTTATCACGTCATTTTAAAATTTCTTTTGTCTGCGCTGTCTGTATTTCTTATGCATTTATATCACCTTCAAAATTGCAGGAGTTATACATATAATATCACCTCCACAAATCTCAATGAATTACTAAACAAAAGGGTCAGGGATATCCGTGCCGATAGCACGACAAGATGAAGGTGATCCTTCTTCTCTGCGTCTCCTTCTTGTATAGAATCAACCTGGACAACCGTGTTCTAGTTTCCTGTGTAGACTTGTTGAAAACGAAGTCTATTATTTCCTTTAAGTGAACTTCGAGTAAACCACCGCTTCCTCCTCTTAGATGAATATCTTTGTTTCAACACGAATTTTCTGTTTAGCTAGCGGAAGCTTTTACCACATTTTCTAACCAGAGTTAACAGCTTCCTTTGTTGGCAAAAAGTCCAATAATACCGCCTCCAGACCTTAGACTCAACTTTCTTTAGAAGGGGACAGCATACTAAAACCACAAATAGCCTGCAGTAAGCTTATTGTTTCAACAAGTAACCATAAAAACCCTGTCAAAAAAGAGACTTAGCCTAGAGCGACTAAATAGGTTTATTTGCTCAAACTACCTTGCTTAAGAAAAAACTGCCTAAAGTCGAAAGCTAATAAACAAGAGCTCGCATAGCAAAAGGAGAGAGCCAAGCAAGGCTTCTGCTCGTACCGGAAAAAAAAGAGAGGGAGAACCCTTGTGGGTCTCCTTAAATAACAGTAAGGGTGGGGGCTAATGGCACAACTTTAAACCGTTATGGTCGTCGCATATTTTCACCCACTGAGGGGGACTTATCCTATTCTGCCCGGACCATTTTCTCCGGGAAACATAAAAATGGGGAAATCCCGCCAAACTATCTCTTCCTCAAAATCTTTCGAGCAGGACGGACGTACTTTCTGTCCTCTCTTTTCATAGCAGCAGAACCATTACACTATGAGGAAAGCCATCTAATTTATGGACCTTTGAGTTTACTCTACTCAACCGAAGGTTCCCAATTGAAAATACATTGGAAGTATTTATTCCGCAACTTACAGGAACACTTTTATGTCGCCTCTAACCTTTGCTATGTCTACAGCGACGCGAAATTTCGCTCAGACATTCAGCTTTTTCTTTCCTGCTTAACCTTTGAGGAGACTCTCATTCCTCTCTCCTACAGCTCAAGACCATGAACCTATGGCTGACTAAATCGTTCCTGTTTCTTAATCAGCAACTTGACTTTTGCTAACACTGTAGCGATGCAAATCACGCACAGACACCTAGCTGCCTTATTCCATCTCTATTCTGCTTATCTATTTTGGAGACCCTTATTCCTCACTCCAAAATCTACGGGACTTAGAACTACTGGCTGAACGCCAAATGCCTGCTCATCACTTTTTAACTGTTTTTCTTTCCACTACGGCGACCGGCACAAAGGCTTCCTTTCAACTCAAGCCGTCATTAAACGTCTAAATTGAAAACCTTCAATATTTTCGTTCGATTCATTGATTTTTTTTCTTTTAATATAACGAGGAGGTAACTTAACTTCTTTCCTCATTAAAATATTAAGTGCCGAATTTACAAATTTCAACACCATAGGTGAGTATATATATATATATATATGCGCACACACTCACAAACACACACGCATGTATATATATATATATATATATATATATATATATATATATATGTATACACCTACGTATACGTATGCATATATGTATGTTTGCATTTTTCAATACACACTCATACTTATATATATATATATATATATACGGGGGGGGGAGTGAGTACATATATATATATATATATATATATGTTAGGATTGCGTAGATAAAGGATAATAATCAGTGGCGCATGGTGACTGACAATGTGGTCATCAGACTAAAACCACATAGGAGAGAAACTGTCAGTCAACAAGCATCGTTGACTCTACGATATCTTAACTTATATCATCATCATCATCAACATGTCGTGCTGGTAGCACGGATATCCCTGACCCTCTCTCGCCACTTTTCCCTATCGTTCATCGCCTTAGGCAGGTCTTCTGGACAACATCTTGTATCCTCACATAGTTGCTGAATGTATGTTCGTGCTGGTCGTCCCTGCTTTTGCACGGCCATGTGTGGGGGTCCATAGGAGTACATCACTTATGAGTTCGTCCCTGCTTCTCCAGCAGTGTCCTGCATGTCTGGTTCGTCTAACTTGAATAGTTTTCGTTATAGAAGGCAGGTGGCCGTACAGTTGGTGTCTTGTGGGGTGTTGCCGCCAGGACTTGTTCAAGATTGCTCGCAGCATTTTTGTGTAATTGCCGTCTAGCTTCTTCTCGAGCCGTTTTGTTAGAGTCCATGTAGTGCATCCATATAGCAGTATCGATGCGACCGCTGCCTGGAAGAAACTGTGTTTCATTTTATTGGTTAGGTCTGATTTCCATATAATCGATAGCCTATTGATAGCTGTCCATGCTTTCGTTAACCTCGTTTCGATGTCCTTTTCGGTTGATTCGACGCTGCTTCCTAGGTAAGTGAATTTGTCTACTAGTTTAAGAGAGGTTCCTTCTAGAGTGGAGATGTCCCCCGTTTGGTTATAGCACATATATTCCGTTTTGTGTGCATTAACATGGAGGCCTATGCTTGCTGCTGCTTGTTCCAAACTATGCAGAAGTGTTTCGGCTTGGTCAGGTGTATTTGCCAGTATCGCTATGTCATCGGCGTAGTCGGCGTCGGTAATTGTTGTTACGGGGTACCTTCTACTTCTTTTCTTCGTCAGTTCGAAGCCATTCTCTTTGATTTTGTCAATCGATGTTCTAAGTACGTAGTCTAGACAAATGATAAAGAGGTACGGGGCCAGCGTGTCCCCTTGTAGTACTCCTGCTACAATGTCGAAGTATTCTGTGTCTCCATCTGGTGATCGTACTTTTACTTTGGTGTTTCTATAGAGAATCGTTATTGCTGCTACGGTTTCTTTAGGTATGCCGTATGCTAGTAGGATTTGTTCCATCTTTCCTCTGTAAATGGAATCGAAGGCCTTGGTAAAGTCGACAAATATTAATGTCACGTGTAGGTTTTTTGCCCGTACACCTTGAAGAATTCTACGGATGGTTAATATTTGTGAGGTCGTGGATCTATTTCTTCGGAAGCCATTTTGGTTTTTCCTAAGTATATTGTCGATTTTGGGTTCTATGCAGTTTCGTAGTAGGACATTGTAGATTTTGGCTGCTATGGATGTAAGTGTTATACCTCGGTAGTTTTTGGCTAATCCGAGGTCACCCCTTTTAGGGAAGGGGAGGAGGCATCCCTTCATCCATCTATCTATCGGATTTTGATTATATACTGCGTTGCAGTGTCGGAGCGGTATGTCGTCGAATTGTCTGGTCTTCCATACTTCTGGGGGAATCTCGTCCAGCCCGGCAGCTTTCCTATTTTTAATTTTTCTAAGAACCAAGTCGAGTTCTTCTTGTGTGAACGGTCCTAGTTTAATGTCTAATTGTTTACTAATTACTCTGGTGATTGGTTCATGTGTTATTTTCGGTGGGTTTCCTAGTAGGTTTTCGAAGTGCTGTTTCCACAGTTTTATTCTTTCTTGTTGGTTTGCAGCTTTCAGTTTTGCTTTGGCTGTGTTCTTTCTTCTGCTCACTTCGTTTATTGTTTGCCAGGCTATCCTAGATTGTCTATCTTCCACCGGGTCTCTAATCTCATCTATCTGATTTTGAATGTATTCTGTCTGTTCCTTTATATATATGCCTGCTAATTGATATTGTGCCGTTTTTAGCTTTCGGGCATTTGTGTTTGTTGGGTTTTTTTCGATAGTTTTTGGAGGCTGTTTTCACTAGTGCACGTTTTTCTCTCACCGCTAAAGTTTCCCATGGGACTCTATATTTAGTTTTGAGTTTTGTTGGAATACATTTTGCTGCTGCCTCGAGATGCGCATTGACGAAATTTTCATATTCGTCATCTGGTGTACTTTTTTCCGTCTTCTCTTGTAGTGTTTCGAATCTGTTTCTTAATTCTAATACGTATTTATCTCTTATATCTCTGTTGTTCAAAGGGGTCTAGTCATAGTGTTTGGTGGTCGCTGTTCGTTTGGCGTTTTTTCGTAGGCTTAACCGTATTTTCGCCGTGACTAGTCGTTGGTCGGTGGACACACCCTCAAAAGAGGAGTATGCCTCGAAATTCATTGCACTATTTTTCCATGTGTTGTTTATAAGGACGTAGTCTATCGGTGCTTTACCATTGTTCGCGTACGTGTATGTCCATAGTTTGCCCTCCCTTTTTTGGTAGTTTGTATTGAGGCATGCTAATCTATTTTTTATCATGAAATCTGTTAGATGTTGCCCATTCCTATTTGACGTGTTGTGGAGGCTGTATTTGTTGTTTCCGTTTTTCCTGATTTGGGCATTCATGTCTCCGCCAATGACTAACATGTGTTTCGGGATGCTACGCACTAATGAGGATAACTCTTCGTAGAAGGTGACTAGTTCAGTTTCTTATATAAATTGAGCACTCCTTACTTGAAAATAAACCAAACTATATTATTAATATCATTATCTAACTATATTTATATATATATATTGTTATATGACCGAAAGAGATATCTTTCTAATATATCGTACACACAAAATAATGATTGCAACTAGCGCCCACGAGAGCATTCACCGGGTGTTATCGGTGCTGAGACTTTTTTCAAAGTGGAGAAAAGGGGTTTCTGTGCATAGGAACAGCGCTTAGCGAAATGTCGATGAAATATGTCCAAAAAAAAAAAAAAAAAAAATAGTTAAAAGTAATTTCGGCCAATCCGTGACCTTCGCGGTAAAAAACAAAGAAAACCCAATCTGATCCGATCAGAAGAGAAAAACGATATAAAAGACAAATTTCTCGACAGCGGGGCAGATCAAAAGAAAACAGACTTAGAACTCCAGTTGAGAGAGAGAGAGAGAGAGTGAGAGACAGAGACAGAGGCGAAACTCGAAACCACGCATCACTCACATTGTCCGTTTTGAAGGAAGCGACTAACTCGTAAATCACCGAACGACACTCTCATCTCCGCACCCGTACCGTAACATCTAATTGACTGCATACGCGTAAGTCCAACAATCCTACCCCTATTAAGCATACGACATTTTTTCTACTTTTTAATTCCATATCAACATGTTTTTACAAACCCAGCTATTTGGATTTTTTACTCATTTGTTTCCAATACAATTATTAAAATTTTTACGTGCCTTCGTGTTCTTTGTTTTTGCAACTGTATTTTTTTGTACTTTCTTTGCGACTATACGCTGTCGTCTCTATCCACCATCGCTTCCAGCAGGTCTTCTAAACTACATCCTGTGCCCTTACAGAGCTCTTGTAGATGAGTTCTAGTTGGTTGTCCAGCATTTGCACGTCCGTGTGAAGGGTTCCATTGGAGAACGTCGCTTATGGGTTCGTTCTTACTTCTCCAGCAGTGTCCCGCATCTTTGTTAATCTTATTTGGATAGTTTTAGAGATGGGAGGTAGATGGCCGTACAGCTGCTGTTTTGTGGGATGTTACTTCCAGGATTCGTTCCATATAGCTCGTAGCATTCTTGTGCAAATCCCGTCTCGCTTTTTCTTTATACTCAGTGCATCCATGTCGTAGAATTGACATGACCACTGCTTGGAAAAAAAAATTGCGTTTTATTTCATCGGATAAGTTTGACTTACATATGATCAATAACATATTGATAGCAATCCATGCCATCGCTAGTCACATGTTATTTTCAGTAGATGAGGCACTCATTCCAAGATACGTGAACTTGTCCACTAGTTTCAGAGAACCATTATATATATCACATAGTAGAGTTTGTTCTTGTTGGGTATCACCCACCTTTCTCCACGCAATGAACTAGTCCATCTGCCATATATAGCAGTAGCTACTAATACCAGAGCAAACTAGAAGGTGAAGAAACCGGCTCATTGGTCTAGTGGGTAGAGTGTTCGCCAATGGTCCGGGAGACCTGGGTTCAATCCCAGGTCGTGTCATACCAAAGACTTTAAAAGTGGTACTTGATACCTCCTTGCTTAACACTCAGCAATATAAGGTACGTATCAAGGGTAAAGTGGAGTAACCCAGGGAAAGGAGTAGCGTCCCCCTACACCTTAGTGTAGTAGCTATTGGAAAGGGAGCCTTCTGGTCGCCCTCGACTACGGTCGCCACCAAAAAAAATTAGAGCGTTGGAGACTGGAGATCGCACTAGATCACCTTACTTGCTACCGTAATAATGGAAGCCAATACTATCGTTGGACTATATCTTTATTCTGTATTCACTTATCCTATGTTCTTGTCTACTAATAGTCTCTCTATTGTATATACTTTTTCCTGAGAATTGTAGAACGCAACAATGTACAACAACAATAACAGTGACAATTATGACAAGCAACACTTACCTGAGGTCCAACATAGTCAAGACTAATGCTACTGATAGGGTTGTATTTATGAACAGACATAGCCAATCAGATGTTCTAGCCAATCACTATACAAGGAATGGACCGGCCAACGTGTGCACATTGGAATCTCCCAATGTGCCATAAAAATAGCTCTTCATTGAGGACTGAGTCACTTTAGTTCTAGCCTTGCTAAAGACGTTGCTCTTAGCCTAGCTACTGACTACAAGTGTGTTTCGTATTTCAACATGGCGCTGCGAACAGGATCCGACCTGACTGACTGGGAGAGCATTTTTACCAATGCAGGCATAACCACGGCCTCTGCAAAGATCTATGCGCAGACATTCTCAAGCGAGGGCATCACAAGGGACACTATACATATGCTGGACCGAGCGATGCTCAAGGAGCTCGGTATAAAGAACATGGGAGAGGTACTCATCATACTGAAGTTGGCCAAAGAAAATCCGGCATCACCAACCACTCATGTAAAACCGACCGCCAAGCCTCCTCAGCTTAACTCAGGAATGACACCACAGCAGTTTCGGAAATTCAAAATTGACTGGGACGTATTCACAAAGATGACCAACCTTTCTGACACACAAATGAACGTCCAACTATATAACTGCGCCGAAGAAACTGTCCAGAACTCAATCATCAACACATATCCTGAGTTCTTCAATGCAGACCCAAACAAACTGCTAGACATGCTTGAGGTTTTGGTCGCGATGAAGTCCAATCCCATCATACACAGAATCTCTTTTTCGTCTATTGCACAAAGCGATGGTGAGCCTGTCAGTGATTACCTGATTCGACTGAAGTCAGGAGCAAGGGATTGCAACTTCATATGTCCCAACTGTGACCACGATTTATCCGGCATATACGTTAAGGACCAGTTCATTCGGGGTATAGCCAACGATGCTCTACAAGCAGACTTGTTGGCTAAAGCGGGATCGCTGGAGACCCTAGAACAAAATGTGAGCCATGCCCAAGCATTCGAGATGGCACTGCGGGACCAAAACAAAATGTCCAGCATCTCGGACATAGCAAGGCTCCAGATGTCGGCATATCGCCAACAAAGACGGGCTCAAAACACGATCCAACCAACTGCCACCAATAACCGCAGAAGGAACACCATGGAAATGCGGTCCCAACGTAACGCATGTAGGGGTTGCGGTAGTTTCCAACAAGGCAAGACTGGGTCAGGCGATCGACCACGGATGTGTCCTGCATGGGGTCAAACATGCAGAGCATGTGGCAGAGAGAATCACGTTGAAGGAGTCTGTCAATCAAAGGGCAGAGTAAGACAAGGGGCCGTATGGAGTCCAGAAGACGAGGAAGCCGTCATGGATGCTCTCATTGCCCACATGGTATTCGACCCGGCAACCAACACCTATAAACCGGGCAACCATATCAGCCGCGAGGAAGTGGAAGCAACACTTATCCCATTCTCTCCGTGTCCGGATCCAAGACGGGCCGAGGACATTCCCTCTTTTCGTCCTACCAAACTAAGGATCTACCCAGACAGTGGTGCAACAATATGCCTCGGCGGGACAAAGCATCTGAGACACATGGGAATATCAGAGAAGAACTTGGTCCCCTCAAACAAGAAGGTGCGCACGGTTGGAGGATTCTCCTTGACATGCCAGGGCTGGCTACCCGTCGCCTTCAAAGTGGGAAAAAAGACCACAAAACAGGCACTGTACATATGCAGAAATGTACAGATACTGTACTTCAGCAAAGATGCATGCATGGATGTGGGTATACTGCCCCCTTGCTTTCCCAAGCCCATGACATCACCACCCTCGCTCATCGATCCAATAAAATGCGATGCTACTTATTCAAGACCACGTCTTTCTGAAGTAAACCTCTCTGAAGAACAAAAAACACAAACAAGCTCCAACTACCCTAAAACTCCTCCATTCTCGCCAACCAGCGAAAACGTGCCCAAACTGAAGGAATGGTTGTTGGAAAGGTTTGCCACCACGGTATTTAATAGCAGCGGGAAATTTCCAGCCATGTCCGGCCCTCCAGCCCACATCCACCTAAAGGAAGGCTCAACCCCCAAAGCTAGACACAGCCCGATTCCAGTACCATACCACTACAAGGAACAGGTAAAGGAAGCTCTTTGGGAAGATGTCAAAAGAGGCATCATCAGTCCCGTACCCATTGGTACTCCTACTGATTGGTGTAGCACCATGGTGATCACCGCGAAAAAAAACGGGAAACCAAGGAGGACGGTGGACTACCAACATTTGAATTCCCAATGCAAGCGGGAGACACACCACACTAGCTCCCCATTCCAACTCTCACTCCAGGTACCACCAAACACAAAGAAAACAGTTCTGGACGCGGTGGATGGCTACCATTCAATACCCCTAGATGAAGAATCTCAACCTCTCACGACCTTCATCACAGAATGGGGTCGTTTCATGTATCTCAGAATGCCCCAAGGGTATGTAGCTTCGGGTGACGCCTATACACGAAGGTACGATGAGATAATCAAAGACATCCCGCGCAAAATAAAGGTCGTTGATGACACCCTCCTTTATGACAAGACCATAAAAGACGCCTTCTACCATACCCTAGACTACTTGTCACTATGCGAGGCGAATGGAATAGTCATCAACAAGGATAAATTCCAGTTCTGCCAAGACGTAGTCCAATTCGGAGGCCTCCAAATAACATCAACAGGAGTGACCCCTTCTAACGACTTGCTGAATGCAATTTCCAGCTTCCCAAGCCCTAAAAACATTACAGATGCTAGGTCCTGGTTCGGGCTGGTCAACCAAGTAGCATGGGCATACTCGTTAAGCCCTATAATGCTACCATTCCGAGAACTTGTAAAAAAAAACTCCAACTTCGCTTGGAATGAAGGTCTCGAAAAAGCATTTCAGCAGTCTAAACAAGTTATAGTGGGGCTAGTAAAAAAAGGAGTCACCACTTTTGATATAAATAGAACGACCTGCTTAGCACCTGACTGGAGCAAGGATGGAATGGGCTTCCTACTATTACAGAAGCACTGCACATGCCCCACCGAGAAGGCCCCAGTGTTGTCCTGACGGGTGGCACATTGTATTTGCCGGCAGCAGATTCTGCACCGACGCAGAGCGCCGATATGCACCGATCGAGGGCGAAGCAGCCGCTATCGCCTGGTCATTGGAAAAATGCCGCCTATTTATCATAGGCTGCCCAAATGTGATAGTAGTAACCGACCATCAACCGCTTACGGGAATATTTGGCGACAGGGACCTTGGGAAAATAAACAACCCACGCCTCTTCAGACTTAAAGAGAAGTGCCTAAGATATCACTTCTCAATTCAACATTGCCCAGGCAAGTGGCACAGGGGCGCTGATGCCATTTCCCGCAACCCAGTTGCTACAGTGGAATCGCTCATTAGACTACAAGTGTGTTTCGTATTTCAACAAGAATATATCTCTATTTCCTCTCATATTGTGGTTTGTCCTTTATTTAATATTACAAGCGTTCACTAACCAGAACACAACAATTCTCATTCCCTTTCTTATTAATGCCCTTGAATAAAGCATGAATCCATCTTTTCTTCTTCCACCAGATGGCGCGACCTGATGATGACTTGTTTTGGGATGGATACATAGTTATATGGAATAATGTTCCAGAAGAAAAAGCAAAATCTAGATAGCATTGATTCAGAAGAAAATTAACTTTTTATAAAAATTAGTTGCTCTGTACTTATATATATATATATATATATATGTGTGTGTGTGTGTGTGTGTATGTATATATTTATTGATGAACCCCTCCACACAAGCAAGATGTAACATAAGTTCAATTTCAAATGTAGCTAAACAGGTTCGAATACGGTGCTTTGCTTCTCCAAGACCAGTTGCCATACCACAATTTAAAAGCTGAAGAGAGAATAATTGGATGCACACCATTCCTAATTGTATCAGTGCTATGTGAAATTCAAACAGCCTTGTCCAGGTTTTGAACTCTAATTGCCATGTCCATTTCATGATGGATAATTATTTATAAACATATCCGTTTTGAAATTAAACTATTTTTTGTTAGATCATCTTTCTAGAATTGGATCCTACTAAACTGCTTACTGTTTTCATTGGCATATCTTTAAAATGCAAGTTTTCCTTTTCGAGACTTTATAACAATTTTGTATTGAAATGTTTTATATTACCTTGCCAAGGAACTGCACAGCTGTGATTTTCCAGTGACTGGGCAAATAAAAAATAACTTTTTATTCATAAGTAAAATGTCTATGTATATTTAAAGACTATTATTCACGTGGGCTCTATTTAACAAAGAAAAAACCTATAATTCATCAAAGGAATAATGATTTTGCAATCAAATGTTTATAACGACATAAAAAATGGGTTTACGATTTGTTTTCCTGGTTCAAAGCCAAATTTGTAACCCTTAATTTTTTTTCTGCTGCCAGCCGATTGGAAGGTGTATCGTTGATTGTATTGTATCAATTCTCTTACTGATATCTACTTTTATGTAAGTATTTTTGAAATGGAGGTAAAATAGCTAGATGGGAACAACACAAGAACACTGCATGCAGTTTTAAACAAATCCTGGAAGCAGCACCCAAAAAAACTAGCTGCTGTACTGCCACCTGCCTCCAATCTCACATTCAAGTAAAATAAACAAGACATGTGGAGCATTTTTATTATTATCACAAATTATGATGAAATTTCAGTGGATTAGTCACACATAGGAAGTGATTTTTTTTCTTTGACTATTGTTGTCAAAGTTCTCTAAATGTAGCAAAAAGTCAAAATTTTCTAAAAAGAAAATTCTCAGAAATACCAAAAAAAAATAGGAAATTTCTTAGAATTTTCTTTTCCTTAATTTGATATTCTAATTTATGATTAGTCTTTTGCTAATGGCTATAAGCAGTTGTCTCTCTTTGAAAAAGGTCAAATTGTAGCATATTATCATTGCAGACTGTCACTTTGTGTTATGGCAAAGAAACTGAATTACCATCATTCATCAATTGATATTTTCTTTAAAAATGATAACAAAACTCAAAATTATCTTAAAAGAAAGTTGTTGTCATAAGAGAAAAACCATTGCATCTATAACTAAAGGAACATAATCACTTCTTATATGTAAGACATATATATGTTATGAAGTCTCATTAAAATGATAAAAAATGGTTCACTTTTTTCACTTCAGTTTTTTTAGGGAGGGTAGAGAGTTGTCTAATACAGTCCAAGTATTTTAATTGATGTTTCATACCTTGTATTTTATTTACCATCGAAGAACAAGAGGTGATCTAATTGAAACTTTCACAATAATGGAATTACTAATTATGGTTGACATTTTTTCAATCTTTCTCTTCAAACTGAAAACTTTCTGTCAAGACAGATTTCAAAAAGTAAGTCTACCCACCAATTGGATATATTTTTGGAATAATTTGCCTAATCAGATCAAGAACAGCTATAGTGTAGGAATTTGTAAGATTGAATTGGATGATTTCAGAAAAAAAAATTAAGAATAAGAATTTAAGAGGGCTTTTTTTGGGAACTATCAGATGAATTACACAAGAGAATTTGATCTGTACATAGATATTTTATCGACAGTATGTTCTTTGCAAAGATTCTTTTTTTTTTAAGGTTGATGTGTGAAGATAGTAGAACAGAAATGTCCAAGGAGGAATAACAAGGAAATAAATTAGAAATACTTATACTTCCTGTCATTTTGATAGTATTATTTGGATATGGATCAGCATTTTTGTTAAAGATCAGAATGTAGTATCTGTGTTTTCTGTCAAGAATGAAGGAGTCCCCATGGTATAATGGCTAAAGTACTGGACTACAGCCTCAATGTGAGTTAAAACTCTCGTCACGTTCACTTTTGGTCTAATACCCTTGGGAAAAGTATAAAACCCTTATAATAGCCCCTGTAATGAGTTAAATAGTATCACTGCAATTTTTCTACAAGAATGGCTTTGGCATTAAATAACCCTCAAATGTTGATAGGCCATTAAACAAAAACAAAACAAAACAAAAAATTTAAAATCAAAAGGTCATTCTCTTGCTCTTTTGCTTAGGGAAAATTAGGGGCTTTATTTTCTAGTATTTTCACAATTTCAAATTGACAAAGTTTGGATTAAATATTTATAAAACTAAATAAATATTGAAATAATATTTGTGTTGTTTTTGTATTTGTTATAGTAATATTGGTTGTTGGTCCAAATTTTGTTAATTCTTAAGCTAAAAACAAAACTTTTTAAAAATGTATTAAAAATCTTGACTCAATACAGAATAATGAGAAATTATTTTGTTACGGTTACACAAATCATATTTACAGGCAGCTTAAGGATGCTTAAATAATAGCATTTCACATTACTCTATCATAGAACCACATTTCCCGACTAATCTATCTATCTTATCTAACTCAGACAATTCATGTCTATGTTACTATTTGTAGCTATCTCAGTTTAAAGAGGTAGAAATATCACCTCCCTTAAACAAAGCAGTAAGCATGAAAATAAGAAAAAGATTTTAATCAATAAATATTTCCCTAAAACATTGCAAAAAATAATTAATAAATTTAGAGACATGTGGACAATATGTCCAGAATTATACAAAAATATAATCATAAAATCATGAATAGAAAAAATACTCAATTATACAACAAATTATGCATACCATCGTAGAAGAAAGAACAAATTTCTATTGTCATTCAAATCTTGGATTAGTAAAAAAGAAAGGAGTAAAATAAAGAAAATAAAATAAATCAAAGAAAGCTAAGTAGAAAAGAAAGGTGAATGAGAAAGAAAGAAAGAAAGAAAGAAAACTAATGTAAAAATTTCTTGGTGTCTCAAAATACATGGGACCCATTTGACTGCTAATAACTCTACTAATAATAATGTTGTGTTCTTTTTTTTGTTTCAGATTTGAAAATAGTATTCTATAACAACTATTAATCCTTAATCACAAAGCCTTGAACAAGAGAGAAAAAAATATTTTGCATCACTTTTATTTGGAGACAAAACCATTCAAAACTGTCTCAAAATAGATGCAACCCATTAATATGATAATGATTTAGTACTGAAACAAGAAACTAAAAAAAAAAAGATTGCATTTCCTGGAAGCTAATAAAACAATTAAAAAAACATCACTCAAAGGATGCATTTTTTACGGGACATGTTCCGAATGACCGCCATTGTGCTTGTCTCAGTAATAAATCCTTATCCTATGAATGGGTTACATCTATTTTGAGACCCCTGTAATAGGAAGCCTGTTTACACTTTAGTAAAATTATAAAATTCTTGTAATGATAACAGTTATATCATTTCCTTTCGAGATCCTATTTACCAACCCCTCCGCTCGGGCAGGATATGACACAAGGTCAATTTTTATGCGGAGTTTAACAGGTTTGAATTCAGAGTTTTCCTTCTCCTAGACTAGTTGCCTCACCAAGGCTGAAGAACTCAGTCTATCCTACTATTTACCCATAGCTGGAGGGAGAATAATTGGATTCATACCTTTCCCAAGGGTATTAGTGCTATGTGAAATGCAATCAGCCTCGTCCAGGATTTGAACTCGTATCGTCGTGTCCATTTCCTACGACGATAACCATTACACCACGGGCACCTCCTTTCGTGATAGTCATAATACCACAAACACCTTCTAAAATATTTTTTAATTTGTATGATACATTATATACTTCAGTGGTTAATCTACAAATGGTTTATAATATTTATATTTGACAGTGTTATGACCATGTTATTAAGGGTCAATAAATGAATAACTCAACACGGAGATATGAGGTGCCACACAAATGTATCCAAGTCTCTGCGGAGGGTTTCCTTGGTTCAACATACATGAAGACAGGCAAGGTGTTTACTACAGCTGCTCTCTACCAGCTTAGTTCTTGATTAATATACCCTTTGGGTAAGTCCATTATTATGGTCATAGGTGAGTCACCTACAGCAGATAGTTTAAAAAAAGAAGGCTCTAGAACATGAAATTAAATGGATTAAAGAGTCATACCAGGTCGAGTCATACCAAAGACTCAAAAAAATGATACTAGAGGCTACCTTGCTTAACACTCAGCATTATAAGGTAAGGATCAAGTGACGCGTGGAGCAATCCAGGGAAAGGAGTAGCGCCAAAGCTTAGAAGACATCTGGTACATCATATATATATATATATATATTTTCTTGGTCCTAATAATAGGAAGGAATCTCAGTGATGTAGTGGCTAACATACCGAAAAAATTCAAATTGTGCAATTACATTCACTTTGAGACCTTGGGAAAAGTATGAACACCCTTATTTCCCAACTCTTGTTTAAATTGTACCATTATTATTCTTCTCATCCGTTAGCAACTACACAAGAATGCTGCAAGCAATTTTGAACAAGTCCTGGAGACAACACCCCACAAAGCACCAGCTGTACGGTCACCTACCTCCCATCATGAAAACTATCAATGTGAGACAAACCAGACATGCAGGATACTGCTGGAGAAGCAGGGATGAGCTCATAAGTGATGTTTTCCTATGGACCCCCACATATGGCCAAGCAAAAGTAGGGCAACCAGCTCGAACCAACATACAGCAGCTCTGTGAGGATATGGGATGTAGCCCTGAGGATCTACCAGAAGTGATGAACGATAGAGAGGAGTGGCGAGAGAGGGTCAGGATGATGATTCTTCTAAAATGATGGCTTAATGTCAATTAAATAACCCATGAAAGTTGATATGCCATTGAACCAAGAATCCACATTGTGATAATCATTTAAATCATCATCATCATGTCGTGCTGGTAGCACGGATATCCCTGACCCTCTCTCGCCACTTTTCCCTATCGTTCATTGCCTCTGGCAAGTCTTCTGGACTACATCCCGTATCCTCACATAGTTGCTGAATGTATGTTCGTGCTGGTCATCCTGAAGTCCTGGCGGCAACACTCCACAAGACACCAACTGTACGGCCACCTGCCTCCTATCACAAAAACTATTCAAGGTAGACGAACCAGACATGCAGGACACTGCTGGAGAAGCAGGGACGAATTCATAAGTGATGTACTCTTATGGACCCCCACACATGGCCGAGCAAAAAAAAGATCATTTAAATAAAGAATCAAAAGTGCTATCAAAATGTCACTATGAAACAAAAGACTTAGTCTGTAATTTGTCACCATATTAAATCTTATGAACTAAATTTTGTATCCTTTAATTTTAGGATGGTACAATGAATTCAGTTGTTTTCAGATGTCGTGTTTTCACAGATCTTGCTGGACTTATGAAACTTAAAGTTTTTATTTTTTTCATATTGTTATATTTGGTGTCATATTTTGTACATAGTGCATATTTTTTGTGCATCAAGCACTTTTTTCTAGATGAATTTACTACAGGTTTGGTTTTTACAAAATTATAATTCTAATAGATATGGCATAATGGTTAGAGTGTTCGTCAATGGCCGGGAGACCTGTGTTCAATCCCAGGTCGAGTCATACCAAAGACTCAAAAAATGGTACTTGATGCTGCTTTGCTTAACACTCAGCATTATAAGGCAAGGATCAAGAGTAAAATGGAGCAATCCAGGGAAAGGAGTAGCACCCTCACCAACACCTTGGTGAAGTAGCTATTGAAAAGGGAGCCTTCTGGTCACTCTCGACTATGGTCGCCAACTTTACTTATATATATATATATATATATACATACACACACACACACATATATATATATATATATATATATATATATATATGGAAGTACCTGTGTTGTAGTGGCTATTATCATAGGAAATGGACATGTTGACACAAGTTCAAACCCTGGATGAAGCGCTGTTTGCATCTCACATTGTGCTAATACCCTTAGGGAATGTATGAATCCAAGTATGTTCCCTCTAGCTATGGATGAATAGTAGGACAGACTGAGTTCTTTAACCTTGGTTTAGTAACCTGTCTTGGTTTAACCTTGGTTTAGTAACTCTGAAAAAATTCGTAACTTACTGAAAAAATATTTATTTCTTTGCTTTTTATAAGTTTTAGGTTGGCTTGAAATTAGATAAAACATTGACAATTATCTAGGTTTCGAATAAGGAAAAAATGTATTTTTAACAATCCAGAAGGGAAAAAATCCAAGTTGACTAGAAAGGGAAGGTCAACTTGTCAACTTGCTTTTTTTTCTCCTTCACCTCATTACAGAGTCCCAGCTCCTTTTCCTTCTTAATTGTTGTCCTCATTTTAACTGTAATCAGGGAGGACCAAAACTGGTTACTTTATTTTATTTTCTAAAAAATGATTAAAATTGGTCTATTTGAGAAAGTAATAAAATTTTTACCCCCCATAAAATATATATATATATATATATATATATATATACTATATGGTAGGCATTGTAATACTAATTTAATGCTTATCAGTCACTGATTCTATCCCCTAGTTTGGTAATGAAGGTGCTACTCATGTACTTTGTCTTACAAATCTTATCCCTCTTAAGGTCTACAACTGGTTTAAATTGGAGGTGCCAGTGGTTTAATGGTAACTGTCAAAGGAAATGGACACGGCGACACCAGTTCAAATCCTGCACAAGGCTGATTGCATTTAGAATAGCACTAATACTCTTAGGAAAAGTATGAATCCAATAATTCTCCCTCCAGCTATGGTAGGGCAGACTGATTTCTTTAGCCCTGGTTAGGCAACCAGTCTAGGAGAAGGAAAATTCTGAATTTAAACCAGTAAACAATGCTTAAAAATTGACCTTGTATCACATCCTACCCATGTGGAGGGGTTCGTAAATACATACAACTGGTATAAATTCAGAGTTTTTCTTCTCGATCAGTTGCCATACCAAGGTTAAAAAGTTCAGTCTGCCCTGCTATAACTGAAGGTTTCATGTTTTTTAAACAGTTTCAAATGTAAACAGTTTCAACCAGAACTTGCATTGCGGAGTCCATTCCCCACGTTGAAAGCCACTAACATTCCTTAGAAAAAATTACATATATATCATCATCATCATATCGCGCTGGTAGCACGGATATCCATGACCCTCTCTCGCCACTCCTCCCTATCGTTCATTGCCCTAGGTAGGTCTTCAGGACAACAGCCTGTATCCTCACATAGCTGCTGAATGTACGTTCGAGCTGGTCGTCCTGCTTTTGCGCGGCCATGTGTGGGGATCCATAAGAGTATATATTTACCAACCCCTCCGCTCGGGCAGGATATGACACAAGGTCAATTTTTTAAGCGGAGTTTAACAGGTTTGAATTCAGAGTTTTCCTTCTCCTAGACTAGTTGCCTCACCAAGGCTGAAGAACCTAGTCTGTCCTACTATTTACCCATAGCTGGAGGGAGAATAATTGGATTCATACCTTTCCCAAGGGTATTAGTGCTATGTGAAATGCAATCAGTCTCGTCCAGGATTTGAACTCGTGTCACCCTGTTCATTTCCTACGACGATAACAATTACACCACAGGGATCCATAAGAGTACATCTCTTATGAGTTCATCTCTGCTTCTCCAGCAGTGTCCTGCATGTCTGGTTTGTCTAACTTGAATAGTTTTCGCGATAGGGGGCAGGTGGCCGTATATATATATATATATATATATATATATATATATATATATATATCGATGCGTGTGTGTTTGTATACATTTTTCTTTTCTTGCTGAGACATCTGGTTTGTTTGTAGAAAAAATGATCAAAGATAAAAACTCTTGATGAAATAATTCCTTCAAATAATTTAGTAAGATTCGGTGAATACAGAAATATTATTCTTCCCCTTGAAACAAAATGGTTTCTTTAGGGCTGTCCCTATAAACCCTATAATTCCAATACTAATCCACGATTGGACATGAGTTTGTGTTCTATGCAAATATCTTCTTTATGCTATTTGCATCCAAAACATAACTGACCATATTAATAACATGGATCTAACTTTGTCGGCTCTCAATTTATGAAGATGAAAATCAATTCTTTACTTCTAGACTTTACTTATAAATGGTATCCTTTTCTAATGATGACCTTCAGTAACCTCAGAGATTAATAACATATAGTCTATGTGTTATGCTACCTACCTTACGGATTATAATGAACTCTTCCTATTACTATGAATACCGGGAGAATATTCATCTCGGTGTTAAGTATTATGGTACCTACCTTACGGACTATAATGAACTCTTCCTATTACTATGAATATCGGGAGAATATTCATCTCGGTGTTAAGTATTATGGTACCTACCTTACGGACTATAATGAACTCTTCCTATTACTATGAATACTGGGAGAATATTCATCTCGGTGTTAAGTATTATGGTACCTACCTTACGGACTATAATGAACTCTTCCTATTACTATGAATACAGGGAGAATATTCATCTTGGAGTTGAGTTAACTCCAGACTAACACGCTGACTGACGTTCAACACTCTTTTACCTATGTTGTATTTATACTTTCGTTCAATATACTTGTTTCACATAATCCTGAGTTTGTCTCTTTCTTTCGGACCTTTTACTGGACTAAGTTAGAGAGGTAATCCCTGTGTCATTTGCTGGGTTGTAACATCATAGTGAGTTCAAATTTCAGTTGCATTATTGCATTCACTTTTTCACTAATGCCCTTGGGAATGGTTTGAACCCATTTATCACTACAGCAATGGATTAAATAGTACCAATACTGCTCTTCTACAAGGTTCTACGTTAAATAACCTATGAAGGTTGATATGTCATTAAACAAAGAACTAACCAAGCAACCATCAATATTGGAACCCAAGGTCAAGTTAACATTCATGCAAAAAATCAGTTTTCTGGGATAAATATAAGTATCATCAGATTAGTATGGATTTTTAAAGCCAGATTATAGGTTTGGTTTGGTTTGTTTGGTTTTATGGCATATCAACCTTTGTAGGTTATTTAACGCCAAATCCATTTTTATGTAAATAATCTGTTCTATTGAAAACAGTTCAGTTTAGCATAAGTACACAGTTTAATTGTCAAAAACATTTCCATTTCAAACTATTCAAGCAGTTATATGTAATAATTCAGTTAAGTGTAAATACAGTTTTAATGTCGAAAAACAGTTCTATTTGAAATAATTCAGTTAAGCATGAGCACGCAGTTTAAGTGTAAGTACGGTTTAATTGTCAAAAATTTTTCTGTTTCAAGCTATTCAGTTTACTCAATTCATTTTACCATAAGTATGCTGTTAGTTCTATTTAACCCATAGATGGGGCCCTATCAGGTGCTACCACTCCGGGCCAGAGTGGACCTGGGAGCAATGCCAATGAAGGGGTACTTCGCATTCCCCAAAGCTCCAGCACTGCTGGGACCTCACCATCAGATTGTTTAGTGTCATATCCAGGACACTCGTTAGGAGGAGTCTTACCCCTCTGCAGAGGTGCAGTCAGTGTATTCTACAGCCCCAGCCGACTGGGCAAGCCATATTATAAATTGATTGATTGATTTTAACAGCATGTCAACCTACCAAGAGGTATTTTATGCCTAGATGTTAGAGAATTGCATTCATTGCTCATTCAGACACACGATTTTTCTTGAGTTGTTTCTTAAGAGGTGTTTTTTTCAATGGAGTCCTATTAAATGCAAATAATTTTCATAGTCAGAATATAAATTGATTGACTGATTTTAACTGCATGTCAACTTATCAAGAGGTATTTTATGCCTAGAAGTTAGAGAATTGCATTCACTGTTCATTCAGATGCACGAGTTGTTTCTTAAGAGGTGCAAATAATTTTTAAATGGATGTTATTGACCGATAGATGGAACCCTAACATGTATTTCCACTCAAGGTCTGAGTGAACCAGGAAGTAATGACAATGAAGAGGTACTCCACAACACCAGAGGTCTTGGACTGGAGCCTCACCACCATGTACAGTTTAGTGTCATACCCAGGACGTCCCTTTCAGGTGGAAAGGGTTACCCTTCAGCCAGCAATCAGTGTATCCTAACCTCTGCTGACGGGGCTGACAATCAAATTATGTTTTAAGTAGATTTTTTTTTTTTCAAAAGAAGAAAAATAATCTTTTATAAAATTTTGTCAATATAGTAAACAAACAAATTAGCAAAAGGATATAAATCAGAAGTGGCATCTTTTCCGTATGATCTCTTTCAGTAAGTTTTGGGATCGATCTCAAATAGTCTACATTGGAGTCAAATGTCAAGTTAATATTCATGCAGAATATCGGGGATCCTTACACCAGCATGCACATAAACTTCAGTTTATTGGGACAGCTTTAAAAAACCAGATTATGTTTTAAATAGATTTTTCTTTTCCTTTAAAAAAGAAAAATAATCAAATTTGTTTTTATAGGAAATAAAGCCAAACTAATAAGCAAAAGATTTTAAAGCAAAGAATCAAAATATGTCCAGAGATGCAGGTAATAAATGTTGATTGGTGAATTGTTTGCAGTTGGTGATTGTTCAATAGTCAGGCCATGGAGGTTTATTGACGTTGTTTCGTTGATTATTGTTAGGTGGGTGGTTTTCTGATTGCTGGTCGTCTAATTCATGCCGCTGAACAAGCGAACAGGCTTCCTGTTTGTGTTTCCTCTGATTTTTCCGCCAAGCGATAGAACAATGTTGGTGCTGGACTTTATCCAAAGCATTACTACAATTTAGTGAAAACACTTGTAAGACGTCAGCTTTGCTTTTGGCCACATCTTTGCACTGATTACCTTTCATCCTTTCTCAATTGCAACTTGAAGCACTCAGGGTTTCCAATTAATTGTCTTTGGTTGATTTCACTTGCAGTTTCAGTGTTGCATGCAACAGTTCTGGTGGCGGAAGGGACGCTGTGGTTAGATTTGATAATGAAAGTTGCTTGATACTGATTTGGGTAGAAGTGTCATGGCTGACATTGATAATAAGGATACTGGAGTTAATTATGTTTGTAGTGTTGATTTCAATACTGTTACGATAAAATGTAATGCTCTCTTTGCTCTTATTTAAAATTACAATATTAAGGATTATCATTAATTTTGTCTTTGGTTGATTTCATCAGCAGTTTCATCCAACAGTTCTTTTGGTAAGACTTATGGTTAAGTCAACATTGGTTCCCACCAACTGACCAAAGTTAAACCTACTTGGTACTTAGATGGGTGAATATAATACAATAAAAGAACTGCGTGCTCGACTAAGCAAAAAGCTTAGTAGATAAGAGTTCCTCACATGGTATAATAGTTTAGTTTGGTTTGGTTGGGTTTTATGACATATCAACCATTGTACATTATTTAATACCAAATCCTGTTTATACATATATATTAAATATATATAAGATTTGTAAACACATTTTGTTGATAACAGTCTTAAATGAGCCTGAGGTCTTTTTTGTCCACAGTTAAATAGTTTTAAGTTTCGCTATATAACAGTCACAATTTAACATCAGTCATTTGTTTGCCTAGAGTTTGTTCTATTTGACCCATAAATAGGACCCCATCAGGTGCTACCATTCTAGGTCAGAGTGGATCTGAGAGCAGTGGCAATGAAGGGGTACTCTATATTGCCCAAATCTCCAAGGCTGGAGCCTCGCCATCAGATGGTTTAATATATCCAGGTCACTCAATGGAGTGGTGGGGTCTTACTCTTCTGCAGAGATGCAGTCAGTGTATTCTACTGCCCCTCACCAGCCAATTGGGCTTTGATAGTGAGAAGACCATTGTTAATTTGATTTTTACTGGTTGCCTCAAATTTCTGGTTTTATGCTAAAATTTAGTAAATGACAGCAGATTTGGTGGTGGAAGTGAGGCTATGGTTTAAGTTCATAATGAAAATGTTGATGCTCTCTAGTCATAGAGGAGATAAAAACTGTCTTAATTACTTATTGCTCAGCAGAATAATAGAAAAGTGAATGCCAAAGGTCAACCAATAAAGAAAGGTACAATCTTATAAAACAAACAATTTTATAGCTGAAAAGTCCATTCAGCAAAAAATTCTGCTTTGGTAACCTTTATGGTTGTACAAAAAGACAGCAGCAGCAGAATTGTGGCATCTTTCAATTGGCCAAAAAGGGTCATGCAACCTACCCACCACTATGTCTGCTAAGTAAGCAGTTAGCCTATCTTTTATGGTTTCATGCCATTCTACTTTTTAATATTGATGAAAGAATCATGAATCATTACCAGATTTGATTCGCGCAGAACAATAATTTAGTTGGTTGATCTGTCATTCTTTGTTTACTTATTTTATGATTTGCATCTAAATATCATAGATGACATTGTCGTTAATGATGATAAACTTAATTATGTATGGAATGAAGATATCGATACTACTATTATTATTAACCCTCTTATCCTCCAGGCTGATAAGTTAAATAGTATCATTGCTGTTCTTCTTCAAGGATGGCTTTGGCATTAAATAACCCATAAAGGTTGATATGTCATTAAACAAAAAAAAACTAAACCTCTTGCTCTTAATTATAATGCTCTTTTGGCTCTTATTTAAAACTATACGATAATATAAAGACATGGTTATCGTCGTAGGAAATGGACACGGCGACACGAGTTCAAATCCTGGACAAGGCTAATTGCATTTCACATAACACTAATACCCTTGGGAAAGGTATGAATCCAATTATTCTCCCTCCAGCTATGGGTAAATAGTAGGACAGACTAGGTTCTTCAGTCTTCATGAGGCAACTAGTCAAGGAGAAGGAAAACTCTGTTAAACTCCGCTTAAAAATTGACCTTGTGTTATATCCTGCCCGAGCGGAGGGGGTTGGTAAATATGGATTGTGTAAAGACATTAGGCTCATCATTCAATGAGTTGTCTACAAAGTTGCTTGGTGCCAGATTGAAGAAGTATAACTCTAAAAATTATTGGTTTTTATGGCATATCAACCATTTTAAGTTACTTAATGCCAAATCTTGCTTATACATATATATTTGATATATGATTTGTAAATAAATAGTTTGTAAGTGATATTTCAAACGAGCCGGAGCTTTTAAAAATTTCACATGTACAAAATTTAGTGTAATATGCAAAATTTACTGAATTATCCCGAGCTTGTAATGTGAGTATGAAAAAATAAGGTTGTGGAAGTTTACTTAGCCTGGACTATTGTAGTAAACCGAGATAGCAGTGAGTCGAGGCTTAATAAGGGGAAGAGAGCAAAAGAAAGGTGGAAAAAAAATAAAACAGTATAGAAACAAGTGAAGAGGAGTAGTTATTCTATCATTAACCGGCAAAAAAAAAAGCAACGATTATTTTTCTTGAGACAAAACAACTTTTTTCCCACTATAACAAATTCATTCCCAAAGAAATAAATTTTACAAAACAATTCTATGACTGCAATTGCTTATATTTTGCTATGCAAGAAGAGTTATACACTCAACTCTTTAACAGAAATGAAAAATAAACCTAAAATAAAAATAATACAATAACATAAAATAAACTATATGAATGGTAGAATTGGATCAAGTAAAAGACTTACTCACTGTTGGACTGTAATAAAGCAAGAAGTAATATAAATCAGTTTATCAATGAAATATCCATATCTGGTATTCAAATTCAAAGCTCTTTTCCTCTTTTTTCTTTTTTTTTTAAACAACAGATAGTCTACCATCTCACAAGGAAAAACACATTTGTATCTGGTGTTGAATATTTCCTTTTCTCTCAGGCTTTTCTTGACAATTCTGTAGGCTGGTCCTCAAAGAAATTCAAATTTTATGTAGAATTTCATGTTGAATTTATTCCATAGTCCTTCTCCTCAATAAATGTTGTCTGAAACCTACTCTCTCAGAGTAAGTTGTGGTGTGCAACCTTTTTTTTATTTTTGCGGAAAGAGAATACCCACTCTTGGTTTCTCTATAACTTTTACTCCATTGCTTTGGGATGGATGAGTCTGTAGCAAGAGAAGAAACTTACCTCCAGGATAAAAGCGTATAAGACTATGCCTTGCATGTCAAGAAGTAGAAAATATGTTCACTTCTGCGAGAAGAAATCTACCATGCATGTAAATTTCTATATGCCGAACTTGCATAAAAGAGCATGCCAGCAGCAGGAGCAGAGTTGATGTTGTTCTTTGCAGACTGCTTTTTTGACTGACAGAACAAACGAGTTGACCAGAAGTATATTGAGGAAGGGCTGCTAGTTTTTAGTCAACTGAGGGCTGCTAGTTTTTAATCAACTGAGGCTACCCAATTGTCTGAGGACTGGGCTAATGCTCTTGTTTGGACTAGTTCTACAACAGTAAATCAACAGAGTCTAATGAAAAACATCTCTAGAATTTTGACCTGGCTCAAGCAATAGCGGATTGACTCTGGTAACTGGCAATACAGACTATGACAATCAGAAAAAAATCAGCCAGAAAAGATGCAGTTGGGAGTGAAACCAGCAAATCTCTGAAGTACAAAGAAGATGAAGAGAGAAGATTAATCTCTAAAACAGTTATAATAAGATAATTTTGCTGAAACCATATTTATCAACCCCTCCGCTCGGGCACGATATGACACAAGGTCAATTTTTAAGCAGAGTTTAACAGGTTTGAATTCAGAGTTTTCCTTCTCCTAGACTAGTTGCCTTACCAAGGCTGAAGAACCCAGTCTGCTCTACTATTTACCCATAGCTGGAGGGAGAATAATTGGATTCATGCCTTTCCCAAGGCTATTAGTGCTATGTGAAATGCAATCAGTCTGGTCCAGGATTTGAACTCCTGTCGTTGTGTCCATTTCCTACAACGATAACCATTACACCATGGGCACCTCCAACATAATTTTGATGAAACTTATGTTATCTCCATTGACTCAAAAGATAAAAAAAACCCAAATGATAATTTTTTTTTAATATATTCAAGAAGATTTTAATGCTCATTTCATTTTGCTCAATTTTTGTTTTAATGATTAAAAAAAACTCTACACTTCAATTTACACTTTATTTGTAGACACTGATGGTACCCAATGGTCATTTTGAAATATGACAATATACCACCCGTGGTACACAACACCAACAGCATTTTAAACTTGTTAAAAAAGAAATTTGTTGTGCTCCTTTTTTAACTGTCTTTCCGCACTGATGATCATGAACACAAAACAATAAAAAAAAACAATGTCATTAACAGAATTGCAGTTCCTCAAAACAACTCTTCCAAATTTTTACATTTTTATGAAATTGTTTGGCAAAATTCAAGGGATGCAACTGCTTTTTTGACAATTGATATTTGAACTATTTTAACTTATTTTTAACTCTGAAAACGGGAGTTATAGACATATATAACTATTGCATCCTTGAATGTATGGTGACTAACTTAGAAAAGAAAACTGCCCTTCTCATGTGAATTTCCCAGAACTAAAGTACTAAAAAAATCATATCCTTTTCTACTAACCTCTGACCATACTAGTGTTGAAAACTTTGGTTTATAATGGGCATTAAAAAATGTTCATCCTTTACCATTGAGACTCCTTCTCTTTCTATTTTGTTATCTGTTAAAATCTGCTAACTTCTTGACTTGTTTATACTTAACCTTTTGAAACTGCTATACTCACATATCCAGGGTGGGGGTGGAGGCATTCAGGATGCAATGATTACCATCAAAGGAAAAATATTTGATGACTCAAGTTCAAATTGCGGATGAAGTTGTTTCTATTTCATATAGTGCTAATACCCTCGGAAAAAAGTATGAATCCAACTTTTCTCCCTCCAGAGTAGGGTTTTCACCCTTGCTATGGCAACCGGTCTGGGAGAAGGAAACTTTGAATTCAAATTTATTAAACCTTATTCAAAATTTGACCTTGGGTCACCTCCTACTCATGTGAAGAGGTTGGTAAGTACACATACAGGTACATACATATATACTATGCCAATGCTCACACACATCCATAAAGATATGCTAATATCGACAAACATATATGCTATGCCTATACGCATATATACTCATGTAGACATGCTCACACCTATGCACGTATGAATTTTTGCACCTTAACCCAAGGAGAGAAGTGCTTATATAATCTCAAAAGAATACCAGATATGAAGTATTGAATACAAAAATACAACTTTATACTGTCAGTTACAAGTGACCGATAACTCTTGTATTTCACTTTTCCAGTTGACTCTAAGAAAACCAAGATGGTTCCTATGGTGTAGTGGCTAATATGTTGAACTGGAACATCCTAGTAAGTGTGTTTGAACTCCAGTTGCACAGGCAAATGCCCTTCAGAAAGGTGTGAACTCCCTTATCACCCTCTAGCTATGGGTTAAATAGTCCCATAACTGTCTTTCAACAAGGATGGCATTGACATTAAATAACCTATCAAACACACACATATATATATATATATATATATATATATACATATATGTATTGTCATCCACAGACAGATTGCTTCATTGTATTACAACTCTTCAGTTTAGCTAGACATGTGAGATGCTTCAAGATGGGATCGAAGCCCAGTTGATTTAAAGTCAGTCAGATAACTTACCCCAAAGCTATCATCATTCTCAGCACAAGCAAAGGAAATTTTAAAGTACCTATTCGTAGCAACAGGCTACCAGAGTGCTCTGTTCATGAGAAGAGTTTTGAGTGCTTAACCCATGGGTGGGAGGGATATATATTTTCATCCCCAGAGTCTCATTCTATTACGAATCTTCAGGGTGGCGAGATATATGAGATGACATATATATATATATATATATATATATATACATGTATATATTGTCATCCACAGACAGATTGTTTCATTGTACCACAACTCTTCAGTGAGGTTAAACATGAGAGACACTCCGAGCTAGGATTGAAACCCACCTATCTTTACGTCAGGCTAATGACATACCCCTAGGCCAAGCCTACAACTCAACGTCAACTTGGGAATTAATGCATATGAATCAAGTTTCATACGCTTACATTTTGCACTATCGGATGCCAGAGTGCTCAATTCGCTTGAAGAGTTTTGCATTATGTGAGTGGTAACCATTATATTCCTTCAACAGAGTTCTCAACTCCTCTGGGGGAGATATATATATATATATACACACACATAAAAAGTTGATGACAATTGTCAAGGGCAGCCAGAAGGCTCCCTTTTCAATACCTACTACACAGAGGTGTAGGGGAGGGCACTACTCCATTCCCTGGATTGCTCCACTTTACTCTTGATATGTACCTTATAATGCTGAGTGTTAAGTAAGGAGGTATCAAGTATTATTTTTAAAGTCTTTGGTATGACTGGGATTGAACACCGGTCTCCTGGACCATTGGCAAACACTCTATCCACTAGGCAAACACACCCTTATTTATTAATGATATCATAAAAAACTGTTGATTTGTTGTTATTGTAATTTACAAATCTTAGTTTTGTTTGGCATAAAGCCAGAAATATGGGGCACCCAGTAAAAATTGATTAAAAGCTAAGAAGAGCTTGGGTTTGAGACAAACCCACAGTTGTACGTAATCCAGCAAGGCTTGAACATACTACTTAATTGTTATAGGTCTTAAAGATTAACTTGTTAAACTTAACCCCATGAGAAGGTAATCTCTTGATTCATGGTAGAATTGTATTGATGGTTTTAAACTTACTGCTAAATCATAATCTGAAATGATAATTAAAAAATTTGAATTTTGATGTTTGTATTTAATTTTTCTAATGTAAAATTTGATTTCAAAATGGAGTTACAAAAATATTGTTTAATTTTTTCTTAATTTACATATTCACAATTCCTCTATGTGGCATAATTACAGGGTAACCACACAAGTGTTTGAAGATATTAATTAATTTATTATAAATGGGATTGATATAAAATATCTATTAACCTTTTCTGAAAAAACAAAGAACAAATTACCAAGCACATAAAATGTATATTTTTTTTATATCTTGTGTATGTGTGTGTGTTTCTTTTTGCAGTTGTTGCTTTTAAGCAGATAGATAAAATGTATTTCTAGTTATTTAAATTTTTCAAATAACTTTTAGATTGAATTAAAAAACCTAAGTTTTAAAAGGTAAAAGAAAATATTTTAAATTAGTACATTATCATCAATTTCAGAAAAATTGTTTTCGCATAGCCTACAAACAGACTTTAAAGAAAAAGAGAAAAGTTTGAGAAGAGAGAGAGAGAGAGAGAGAGAGAGAGAGAGAGAGATACAAGGAGAATAAAGAGAGATTGACCAAAGAGAAGAAAGAGAGACATGAGGGAAAGAAAGAGACAGGTCAAAGAAGGAAGGAAGGAAGGAAGGAAGGAAGGAAGAGAGATAGAGAAAGATAAATGGAGAAGAAAGAGAGACATAGATAGATGGGGGAAAGAAAGAGAGACAGAGACAGGCCAAGGAAGGAAGAGAAATAGAGAAAGATAAAGAGAGACGGACAGACAAGAGGGAAAAAGAGAGACCTAAATAGACAGAGGGAAAAGAAACCGACAGAGTAAAAAAGAAAGCCAAAACCAGGCGGAAAAAAGAAAGAGAGAGAGATAGAAAAAGGCAAAAAATAGGTAGAGAGAGAGAGAGAGGGAGAGAGAGAGAGAGAGAGAGAAACAGATAGAACTTTGTGTTTAAAGACAGACCAGAGAGAATAAAGAGGGACAGAGATATATATGTGAAAAGGGAGACAGATGAAGGAAGAAAGAGAGATAGAGAAAGATAAGTGGAGAAGAAAGAGAGAGAGAGAGAGAGAGAGACAAGGGAGAAAAAGAGAGACATAGAGAAAAGAGACTGAGTAAAAAAACAGAGAGAAAACCAGCGGGGTGGGGAAAGTGGCAGAAAAATATTTCAAAAAAAGAAAGATTGAAAGAGATAGTGAGAAAACCTGCTTGTTTAAAGACATTTATTTTATGTAACTTTACAGGTAATAGGCAAAAACTATGTTGGAATAAAAGGGAATCGGTTTGAATATAATCAATGGCAGAAACTATGAAACATGGTCAGCTACTTTGCAATGAGTGATTAATATTGGACTCGAAATGTCCCTCTTCCAATATAACTGGCGGCTAAATAGAGAAATCAATAATTAACAAGCCCCAATGAATAGGCTGTCATAACGGTGATAATGTCCATGGCTCATTTAATTCAATATTATTTACTATGAAGTCATGTAAAGATTGAAGTCCAGACAATGGCAGGAATATTTCGCTGAAGCAGAAGAGGGGGTTTAAATGCTCTCCTGTAGGTGATATAAATGTGTGTGTAAAATATGGGTTAAATTTCATTGAATAAAGTCAACTCAAACATATCTTTAAAGCTGTTCTTACTAATCTGTCAACTTATTTATATTTCTCTCTTGCCTTTCAGCTTCTTTTTGTTGTATAATAAGTAAAATCAAATTAAAACTGTTTAATCAGCTTGTTGGTAATTTCTTTCCTCAGTTTATCAACTCAGAATGGTATCAATGCTGTGGAATGATGTACACTTTCTTTTCTTTTTCTTAAAAGAGTCAATACATATAAATAACAGACATATAAATTTTGCTCTAGTTTTCTTGGAGGAGTCCCCTGTACCATATCCATGATACGGATATGTGAAACGTACATAGAATGTTCATAACATATATACATAGAACATAGGAATCTCGAAACACGAAAAACACTTACGACTTCTTAGTTCAGGTACGAAACTTTTTATTACCTTTGAGTTTAAAGGTTCTTCGACATAAGGAGAGAGATACACATTCTTTCTATTCTGACTTTTCCATCTGCCCCACCATCTCATGCGACGCTCGTAGTGCGCAAATTCTTCTGGCCTCTGCGAGCCCCGAAAGTCGACCCTTCCCGTTCGGAGTCTAGTTCTCAACTCTACTAACTGACTTTTTCAAATCTCCCAAAATCCTCCATGCACTTCCGGTGCGTGACGTCATTCGCACTCCCTAACCCCGTTTCCCATCTCGGGTTTCTATTGTGACATCTCTGAGTGTCACGTCCACTCCACGCGGGCCCACGAACACCTGCGTTAATGTTACACCTAAATAACCCATGCACTGAGTCGAAAGGTTCTCAGCCTAACTAAACCCAAAGGCATAAAACGAAATCCCTCGGCCATTATATTACATCCCCATGGTACTGTGGCAAACGTGCTGGTCTGCAACATCATAGTAAGAAAGTTTAAACACAAGTTGTACAATCACATTCACTTTTAGACTAAAGGTTGAATAGTATGAATACTGCTCTTGTACAAGGCTTTAGAATTACATAATCCATGAAGGTTGATATGTCATTAAACAAAGAAACCAACCAAATGCAAAAATCAGGTTTCTGGGATCCTTGGAAGGATACAAGTAACATCACATCAGTATGGATTTTTTACATCTGATAATAAATTCATTGATTGATTTTAATAACATGTCAATCTATCTAGAGGTATTTTATGCTGAGAAGTTAGAGAATTGCATTCATTGTTCATTCAGATGCACGATTTTTCTAGAGTTGTTTCTTAAGAGGTGTTTTTTACAATGGAGTCCTATCAAACGCAAATAATTTTCAAAGTCAGATTATAAATTGATTGGTTGATTTTAACAGCATGTCAACCTATCAAGAGGTATTTTATGCTGAGAGGTTAGAGAATTGTATTCATTGTTCATCCAGATGCATGATTTTTCTAGAGATGTTTCTTAAGAGATGTTTTAAAACAATCTTATCAAAATGCTGATAATTCTTTAAAGAGATCTAATTGACCTTTAGGTGGGACCCTAACAGGCACTACCACTCCAGGTCTAAATGAATCTAGGGGCAATGATAATTGCCCACACCATCAGAGGTTCTGGAATGGAGACTCACCACCAGATACTATTATAAGTTTTATACTCAGACTAGTCTGCTCCATTGGCAAAACTTAAAATTCAACGTGTCCCTTGTAGAGGCTTGGTTTCTTTGTTTAATGGCAAATCAACCTTCATAAGATATTTAATGCCTAAACCATCCTTGTAGAAGAACATTGCTGGGAGGATAAAGAGGTTTCCCACCTTTCCCAAGGATATCAATTGGAAAGTAGACATTATAGCATGACAGGAGTTAATGTTATAGTCCAATACATTAGCCACTATTTTATGGGGACCCCCCACCCTTTGTCCTGTAGAAGGATAATACCTCCCTCCAAAAAATGTTTGGTCAAGTTTGGTTTGGGTTTATGGCATATCAACCATTGTAGGTTATTTAATGCCAAATCCATTTTAATACATATGAACAGTTCTATTTCAAACAATTCAGCATAAGTAGGCAGTTGAGATGTCAAAAACAGTTCTATTTCAAACTATTCAGTTTAGTCAACAAAGTTAAATGGTTTCAAATATTGCTATGTATCACAAACAATTCAATTAAATGTCAGTCATTTGTTTACTCACAGTTAAATGTAAAACAGTTCTATTTCAAACAGTTCAGTTTAGCATAAGTACACAGTTTGCTTCTATTTGACCCATTGATAGGACCCAATCAGGTGTTACCACTCCAGACCAGAGTGGACCTGAGAGTGATGGCAATAAAGGGCTACTCTGCATTCCCCAAAGCTCCAGCATTACTGCAGCCTCACCATCAGATTGTTTAGAGTCATATGCAGGACACTCATTGGGGGAGTCTTACTCTTTTGTAGAGATGCAGTCGGTATATTCTACAGCCCCATCCGACTAGGCTACAAAAAAAAGGGGGTGTCTTGAATATTATACTAAACTGCATCTGATGGTGAAGAAGAGTTTAGAGTACCTCTTCATTTCCATTACTCCCAGGTCCACTCTGCGCTGGAGTGGGAGTTGGTTGGTTGGTTGTTGGGGTTTTATGGCATATCAACCTTTATAGGTTATTTAATGCAAATCTATTTTTAGGCAAATAGTTATATTTCAAACAATTCAGTTTAGCATGAGTACACAGTTTAGTTATCAAAAACATTTCTATTTCAAACTATTCAGTTTATTCAAACAGTTCTATTTCAGCTGACTCAGTTTAGTATAAATACAGATTTTCTTTAGACAGTTAAATGCCAAAACAGTTCTATATTAAACAATTCAATTTAGCATAAGTACAGTTTCAATGTCAAAAACTGTTCCATTTCAAACAATTCAGTTTAGCATAAGTACGCTGTTTAAATGCAAGTACAGTTTAATTATCAAAAACATTTCTATTTAAGCTATTCAGTTTAGTCAATAAGTTCTAATTCAAACAATTGAGTTTATCATACGTATGTAGTTAGTTCTATCTAACCCATAGATAGGGCCCTATCAGGTGCTATCAATCTGGGCCAGAGTGAACCTGGGAGTAATGGCAATGAAGAGATTGGAGTGGTAGTACCTGTTGAGTTACTATCTATGGGTCAAATATTTTAAAACTTATATATATTTGATAGCACTATGAGCAAAATAACAAACTTTTGACAAACAACTATACCCAAAAAAAATATATATGCAAGTATACATTGAATGTAGGCAAAAAATAAGGCATAAATAACCCAAGGTAGGTTGACATGCCATTAAACTTAGTCAATCAGTGTCATTATAGTTACAATGTTTTGCCCTTTGCCACAACAATATGCACAGGTAAAGTATGGACTGCTATTGAGAGATTATCAATCATATCTATGATGAAATAAAACAGGATTCTTCCAAACAATAGCTGTTTCAGTACTACTGTACAGTTGCACCACATAACAAAACAATGAGTGAAAAGTTTAGATGGGAAGTACACATTGATGCTGTGAATTGTTTGGAACAAATCCTTAGAGTAGAACCCTACACAATTGCAGTTGTATGGCCACTTAGCTCCCATCTTACAAACCATCCAAGAAAGATAAGCAAGACATGCTGGGCACGACTGGAGAGTTAGAATGAATTCTTAGCAACATTTTCTTATTGACTCTTAAACATGAACACACCAGTGTAGCCCATTACCTCTGTGCAGACACTGGATGTCGTCTAGAGGACTTACCAAGAGCAATGGCTGATAGGGATAGATAGTGACAGAGAGGGAAGCAAATTCATACTATTGACACATCTTGATGAGGATCATTGAACTGGTGGTTGTGAGTTCAATTCCTTGTCCAGGCTGTGTACAAATCATAAATTCTGGTTTATTTGAAAATAGAGACAAGCAATATCTCAAGGACAATACATTTTTTTAAAAATCATATAACATGTGAAAGCACGTGTGATACCATGTCCTCATCAGCCACAAACCAGGGGTGATAACACAGTTTCAGTAGCTCAAGGCAGTACTGCCACTCCTGGCACTACCAAGCAGCTTTTGCCACCGGACAGGGTATTAAGAGAATTATACATATATATATATATATATATATATATATATATATATATATATATACGCCAGATCAATTAAGAGCAGACTACATTGGATGTTAATCTTCATTTTTAGTGTGCAGTTTGTAATTAAAAAAAACGTGTTTACTTTCGGCAGTTGATGTTATTACGCATTTACAGTAACCGTTTCTTACGTAATCACTCGGGAAAGGTGGTTCCACGTGTATTTCCTTCATGCTGAAATACATATAACCAATAGCAATAAGATGTAATCAGTCACAAATTTAACAAGACTTGCTTTATTCTCTAAATTAGAGTATTTTAAAGATATGGTTCTGACAAAAATCTTTATAATATTTGTATTTACTCAACCCTTCTGCTTGCCCAGTCGGTTGGGGCTGTAGAATACACTGACTGCTCCTCTGCAGAGGGGTAAGACCGCCCCCCCTCGCTACAACGAGTGTCCTGGATGTGACACTAAACAATCTGATGGTGAGGTTCCAGCAGTGCTGGAGCTTTGGGGAATGCGGAGTACCCCTTTACTGCCATTGCTCCCAGGTCCACTATGGCCCAAAGTGGTAGCACCTGATAGGGCCCTATCTATGGGTTAAATAGAACAGCATACTTATGCTAAACTGAATTGTTTGAGTAAACTGAATAGCTTGAAACAGAAAAATTTTTCACAATTAAACCGTACTTACACTTAAACTGCGTGCTTATGCTTAACTGAATTATTTGAAATAGAACTGTTTTTCGATATTAAAATTGTTACATATAACTGCTTGAATAGTTTGAAATAGAAATGTTTTTGACAATTAAACTCTGTACTTATGCTAAACTGAATTGTTTTAAATAGAACAGATTATTTACATAAAAATGGATTTGGCGTTAAATAACCTACAAAGGTTGATATGTCATAAAACCCAACAAACTAAAACTAAAACCAAACCAAACCATCAACCCTTCTGCATGAGCAGCATGCAACATAAGGTCTCTTTTTATGCAGAGTTGCTCTATCAAGGTAAAAGAACCCAGTCTGCCCTACAATTTACCTATTGCTGGAGGGCAAATAGTTGGATTCAAATCTTTGCAATTAGTGCTGTGAATGTAAGCAGCCTTGCCTTGGGAGCAATAGCAATGAAGAGGTACTCCGCATTTTCCAAAGCCCCAGCATCACTAGTACCTCACCATAAGATTGTTTAGTGTCATATCTAGGATACTCCTTGGTGGAGGGTCTTACACCTCTGCAGAGGTGCAGTCAGTGTATTCTACAGCCCCAGCCGACTGGGCAAAATAATATAAGGATAATATACGTATATTAAATCTATATAATATAAGGATAATATAAGTAGATTATACTTATATAAGCCGGTCATTGGCCTAGTGAGTAGAGTGTCTGCCAATGGTCTGAGAGACCTAGGTTCAATCCCAGGTCCTGTCATTCCAAAGACTTTAAAAATGGTACTTGATACGTCCTTACTCAACAGTCAGCAATATAAGGTACCTATCAAGGATAAAGTGGAGCAATCCTGGAAAAGGAGTAGCACCCTCTCCTACACCTTGGTGTAGTAGCTATTGAAAAGGGAGCCTTCTGGTCACCCACGACTACGATTGCTAACTTTAATACTTATTTAATATTATATAGGGATAATATAAGTATATTATACTAATATTTTCTAGTTATCGCCAATAATCTGGGAGACGGGGGTTCAATCACAGGTTGAGTTAAAGACTCAAAAAATGGTACTTGATGCCACCTTGCTTAGCACTCAGCATTATAAAGTACATATCAAGGGTAAAGTGGGTCAATCCAGGGAATGGAGTAGTGCCCTCCCATACACCTCAGTGTAGTAGCTATTGAAAAGGGAGCCTTCGGGTCACCCTCGACTATGGTCGCCAACTTTTATATTTATATAATATAAGGATAATACAAGTATATTATAGTTATACAATATAATATAAAGATAATATAAGTGTCATCTTCATCATCATGTTGTGCCGCTAGCATGGATATCCCTGACCCTGTCTTGCCACTTCTCCCTATCATTCATCGCCTCTGGCAGGTCGTCAGGGCTATATTCCATATCCTCACATAGCTGCTGTATGTAAGTTCGAGCAGGTCATCCTGCTTTTGCTTGGCCATATGCAGGGACCATAGGAGTACATCACTTATGAGCTTGTCCCTGCTTCTCCAGTAGTGTCCTGCATGTCTGGTTCGTCTAGCTTGGATAGTTTTCGTGATAGGAGGCAGGTGGTCGTATAGTTGGTGCCTTGTAGGGTGTTGCTGCCAGGACTTGTTTAATATTGCTCGCAACATTCTGGTGTAATTGCATCTAGCTTCTTCTCCAGTCATTTAGTTAGCATCCAAGTAGTGCATCCATATAGCAGTATCGACACGACCGGTGCTTGGAAGAAACTGCATTTGATTTTATCGGTCAGGTCTGATTTCCATATGATCGAAAGCCTATCAATAGCTGTCCATGGCTTCGTTAGCCATGTGTCGGTAAGTGTAATCCTTATAATTTTTTGATAAAAAGTTAATTTCCTTTTCACCAAAAAGAAACTAGGAATTTATCATTTCTTTGGAAACGTTATACAATCAAGATGTTATTAGATATTCATTTATTCACATCCTGCAACCTGGTTTGATCATTGGAGCCTTATTGGTGTTGTGTATCTTGGGCAGTTATAACCTGCTATAGCACTTCTTCTCCAGGTCTCATTTTGAATTCAGAGTTTTCCTTCTCCTTGACCAGTTGCCATACCAAGGTTAAAGAGCCCAGCCTGCCCTAATATTCACCCATAGCTGGATGGAAAATGATTGGATTCATACATTTCCCAAGGGCATTAGCACAATGTGAAAGGCAAACAGCCTCATTTAAAATTTGAACTTGGTCCAATTCCTCCAATAATAATCATTATGCCCCAGAAATTACAAGTTACTAAACACTACAGCATTGAAATTCCAAAGATAAAAATTGCGTCACCTCTGCAAACAAAAATGAAATTTCATGAATATGTATAATGAATGCACTAATTTTTATTTTAGTTTGGTTTGGTTTGGTTTCTTTATTTTCATGGCATATCAACCTTCTTGGGTTATTTAATGCTTTAGCCATCTTTATATAAAAAACCCTAATAGTGTGAATAGAGTTTGAATGACGATGTCACAGTCCAGCCGCTACAGGGGTATCCCTTCTTTTTGGAATGCTATATATTTGTATTTTTGATTTATAGTTTCAGTGCTGCAGAGGTTTGTCATTAATAATACCTAATAACTTCTGTTTTGATTGTATATTGTTCTCTTGAAAATAATACAATTCTGTATTCTTTGATCAGAAAGAAAAGTAGCTTTTTATCAAAAGAATTTGATCAGAATGTACTTAAAATAGGTAATGTTAAGTTGGCGACCGTAGTCGAGGGTAACCAGAAGGTTCCCTTTTCAATAGCTACTACACCAAGGTGTACGGGAGGGTGCTACTCCTTTTCCTGGATTGCTCCACTTTACCCTTGATAGGTACCTTATATTGCTGAGTGTTAAGCAAGGTAGCATCAAGTACCATGTTAAAAGTCTTTGGTATGACGTGACCTGGGATTGAACCCAGATCTCCCGGACCATTAGCGAGCACTCTACCCACATAGTGCTGTAACTTAATTTAACCGTGTTCCTATAAGATATTTTGTATAGGCTGCCCAACAGAGGCAAGTTTTTCTTGATAGGTACCTTATATTGCTGAGTGTTAAGCAAGGTAGCATCAAGTACCATGTTTAAAGTCTTTGGTATGATGTGACCTGGGATTGAACCCCGGTTTCCCAGATTATTGACGAACACTCTACCCCGTAGGACAATACAACATACTTTTGGTAAATCTTTTTGAAAGTATTTTCAATGAAAATCACTGACAATGTGTTCTTCTTATAAATTATCAATATATTTCTCTTGAAAATTATTCATAAAATAATTCTAAACCATATTATCTCTACAATACAATTTGGTTCTAAAGCAAATTATATATATTTTATATGGAATAATTCAATGTTGAGGAAAAAATTATGGAATGATCTTATAATTTGCATTCTGAAAACAAATACCAGCCGAAACCTAGATATGCAAAACATTTCCTCTCTCTCTCTCTCTCTCTCATTTATATAGATAGATAGTTATTTCAATTATTTTCTTTTAGTTTTATATGTACAAAACATATTTATGCCTTCAGCTTCAGCTTCTAGTATTTTATTGTTTAAAGCCAAATTCTAACAGTCTTCTAATCAATTTTTTTTTTCTTTTTATAATCATTATTATTATTATCATAATTACAAACAATACAAAAATATTTCAAAAGCTTCTCAATGGAGATTCATTTAAAATGATTTGCTACAGAAACGCATTACAAATGATTAAACACTGATATGTATTGTAAATGGCTTATGGAAATTAGAGAAATTCATTGCGAATTAATTATTCCATTTATTCTTGTACTGTGCAAAGACAATGTAAAAGATTAGAATCCAAACATTGACTACAGAAGTGGTGTATTAATCACTGTCCCCTATGGGCCATAAAAATTATATATATATATATATAAATCTGATAAATAAATGGCTTATCAATACATATTTCTTTTCTTTCTCCTAATTCTCTTCTTATAGATTTTCTCTCTCTCTCTCCCAAATCCTTCCAGTCTCATCATTTCTATTCATATATTCAAACTAACTCAGGCATGTACATAAAGTCCCTTTAACTGTAAATACAATAGTCAATGTTCTAATGTAATCACTGAGAAAAAGCTCATTATAATTTTTGATTTAATTTAAAGAATTTATCATGTATTGAAGGAATTCATTAAAATGATTCTGTTAATCAGTATGAGTGATCTCCCTTGCACCTTCTCGGCTCAGGAGGGATTTTTGGTGGGTACCGGATGTGGCAATGCGGGGTAGATGAAAAGCCACATGTGAAGGGGCAACTTGTGAAATAAAATCTTTCTCCCCGATATCTCTTGTGGAAGTTACTTATTCAGATTTACAGATTCAGTACAAAAATGTTGAAAAAAAACTATTTACTTTAAAAGATAGTTCACAGGAGAAATCACTGAAAATGATTTTACCATGAACATATTGAGGAAAAATTTGTTTAAGAATTACTTCATTAATAATTTTTCAGAGAAATATATTGATAATTTATTATAAGAATACATTGCTTGTGATTTTCCCTGAAAATACTTTCAAAAGGGTTTATCATAAGTGTTTTGTAAATATATTTTATTGGATGAATACATCAGAGATTAACAGGTGTCATGTCATTATTACTGCACCTGGGAAAAATCATGGAATTAGCATGCTTAAAGAATGTTCCCCTTGTTTTGTTTGGTTTTCATTTAGCAGTGAATAAACTAATAACAAATGAGACCGAAAACATTTTTTATTCAATTGCTGGATTCATAAAATATTCCTTAGACAAACAAGATTATATTGTTTAAATCATTGATATAAGTTTTTTTTTCAACCTATGCAGAGAAAAATATCATGGAATGATCTTATAATTTGCATTTCTAAAACAAATACCAACAGAAGACTAGAAATGCAAATAGCTCTACAGTTAAAAGATTGTTCTTGTAGACCTCATCAAGCATTTTGACATACATAGTTGAAAGAAAACATGACTCCAACAAAAGAACTGTCAATTGTATAGCACTGGACCTTGCTGTCCAATTTAAGCTATATACAGGGTGACTCAAAAAAAAAAAAACAGAACCCATATATTTTTGACTGAAATTCATAAATTTAATTCTAGCCTTTTCTTTTTTTTAGGATATGAAGTAGATTCAGTGCATGAAAAATTGGGACCATAGTATTCACCAACATGTCCTGGTCTACCAAGAAAAATACATTTTGTGTGAAAGCCTATTTTGCCAACAAATCATACACAGTTTATGGGTTCTGTTTTTTTGGGGGGTTACCCTGTATATAGCACTGGACCTTGCTGTCCAGTTTAAGCTATAAGCAGGCATACGTGCCTGGACCCAGATTTGGGTCCAAGACCAGCTAGGCTCATTAGGCCCACATAGCACTAAGTGGGTCGATGACCAGCAGGGTTTGAGCCTTGGCTCATGCCCAACATTGCCCTCCCTAAATCCCTACTATAATCATTGACCTTGTGTCAGGTCCTGTCTGGTGGGAGACAGCAACAAATAACTGTCAATTGAAACAAGGAGAATCTCCATGCTGTACTGGCTGATATGCTGGACTGCGATATCATAGAAAACAAGTCTGATCTACATTTAGAAAATTACATTTACTTGCAAATTAATATCTTGGGAGAGATATTAACTCTTTTTGCTCTCCTCACTATGAGTTAAATAATATCACTACTGCCCTTTTACAAGGATAGGTTTGACAGTAAATAATCCATGAAGGTTGATATGCCATTTATAAAGAAACCAAACCAAACAATTCAAACTATGGAAAGATCTTAAAACTTATTCAAAAAGGCAATCCATAATATTGTGGTGATGTTGCATAGTTACAACCAACTATACGTATACATATACATGAGGAAACAATAATGACAAACAAACACACTTCTTTAGAAAAATATACCTCTCAAACTTTATTTGAAATGGTTGCGAAAGGGTTATGTGTGAGAGTTGAGTTGGAGACTAACAGAGACTGCAACATATTGACCCCCAGTTCCTCCGTCTTTAGCAGCACTTCTTTTTTGTTCTGCTAGGCTGCTCAACCGGGGGCCCTGAGGGCCCAGCCCTCTGCTGAGAGCTGGCTTTCACTGCCTTGAACTGCAACAAACTGACTCCAACTAACTGAACCTGTCTGTGGCACTGGGTTATATAATTGTCTGACACCCACCTGCTTCTTGTAGGCGTCACATCTGCACCCAATTCAACACATCCACAGTCAAGGTTATACCCTCATATCTTTAACCGGATGCACCTGTTCCTTGATTGACAGCTGGGTTGAAGGTCAATATGTTACAGTGACCGATCCTGCAAACTTTTAGAAAGGAGTGATGTGACAAAGACAAGAAGGTAAATTTGAAATGCCAACTTTTATTTGGCAAATTATACTAAAGAAAAGTGTTTGTTGGTTGGCTCTTAGACAAAAGTTATAACTTGAAGACCAGGTTATATGGCTGAAATTTTTAGGCATGTCTGTTCTGCTATGGGAGTTGATGTTGCTAATTTCTCTAGAGAAATTGATGTGCTGATCAGCAAGAATTGATATTACTGCTTATCTGGAGACATCAGTGTGCTGATTGGCAAAAATTGGCCTAACTGCTTTGTTGTGTTCCATGGTGTTGGTGAGTCTCACAACCCTGAAAATAGCTGTAGATAAGAGTGGACCAGAGGTAATCCTTAAAAGGGCTGCAAAGATTTTTGAGTCCTAAAAATTACTGTTGAAGGGAAGGCTGAGTTACTGACTCTGCCTATTTGGTTGGACAGCTGTATTGGCTGCTAGTGGCTGGGGAAAGATTTCTGGTTGTTGTGTAGGTACTAGTGAAAAAGGCTCTGCTGAACTGGCTGGACTACTGTGTTGCCTGCTAGTGGCTGGGGAAAGATGTCTGGTAGTCTGTGTATGTACTAGGGAAAAAGGCTCTGCAGGACTGCTGTGTTGGCTGCTAGTGGCTGGGGAAAGGTGTCTGGTAAAAGGATCAAGTTCCTATCATCTAAGTCTGCTGTAAACCACTAAATGCTGTCACTGCTGATCTTTTATCAAGGCTGGGCTCCTAGACCACAGGGTTATCCTGCATCAGTTTTGGGGGGCAGGAAGCTTCTCTTTAATTTTTTTTATGTGATAATAAAGAGCTCATTACACAGCTAAGAGAAATTTGCAAATATTACTCGATATATCCAACAGTCAGAACAAACTTCAGAGATGACTTGAAGAATTAATTGTCATAAAAATATCCTCTAAGTTAGTAATGGAAAGTTCAATTAGCTGATGGGACAATGCTACAAATTGCTTCCAGTTGTAGCAGAAAATTCCATTCACTGAATACATAGATGATGTTGCTTTTTTTTCAATATGAGATTCTCAATGTGAGTAGCTAGTGGTCACAATAAATGTAACAAAAGATGGTGGATGTCTCAAGTTAGCTGGGTCTAAAACTTGGTGAAAATGTAAAAAAAATGGGGTGATTAAAAAAAGGAAAACATGTTAGTCGATTACAAAAGATCAGGATAGAAAACTGAAAGCAAAATACTTTGAAAATAGAAAATGTAAGACAAAACAAATGAAAACAAATGGGTTAAACCAGAAGTCAATGTTTGTGACTGAATGGTAAGAAAATGACTGAATGAAATGAGGTTTACACAGAGAAAAGCCAAATGACTATTAGCATAAACACACAAATAGAAGAAAATTAGGTTAAAGTTGGTTAAAGAGAAAGAATCATTGTGTGTGGACAATTGGATGAAAGTGATATTTATTGATGAATCCAGAATCTGCATTGGCCAAGGTGATCATTAGTATACTTACATCTAAATAAAAAATTAAGGTGAATATCTTTCAAGTATGCTTATACCATAATTTTTGCCAGGGATTGTATGTCAAAGCATGTGTGTATGAGGGAGAGAGAGAATTACAGGAAAGGCTCAGATGCATAATTTCTTTTCATTGATGTTAATTTGATCTTAGGTTACAACATAGACTAATACAAAGTTTACCTCTGGAGTTATTTGAGGTTAGTAGAAACCATAAGATGTCAAAATGTGATATTTCTAGCCAAACAGATATTTTGATATGATGTGTCAAAAATGTTTTTGATCTCCTAAATGGTTGAATGAATAAAATCAGATTTATATCAGACATTCATGAGTAAACAATGACTGTAGCTTAAAGAACAAGAAATATGATGTACTTTTTTGGAAACTAATAATGTTTAAAACACTTTTTGTTGTACATTTATGATCTGACCATATTTCTGTATCCTTCTTGTGTGCATAATTGGAAGAAAGTAATATTAATTGATGAATAAAGAATCTGCATTGACCAAGTTTATGATTAGTATACTTAGTGCTAAATAAAAAACCATGGTGAATATCCTCTTATTATGCTAATTCCATAATTGTTATCATTGGTAGTATGTCAAGGGAGTGAGGTGAAGAAAAGGAAAATGAAGATATATATATATATATATATATATATATATCAGAATTATTTCAGTAAAACGTTTTGTCCCTTTTTCTTTTCTGAGCATTGCTGAGTACTTCTGATGGTGTAATGACAACTTTTGCAAACTATTATAATTGAGAAGTTACTTTGTTTCTCACTGGATGTTCCATATTTGAGGTATCATCCTAAAACTAAGATATATTTAGTAATTAACTGTAAATTATTAATTGAAAAGTATGTTACATAGCCAGATATACGGATGTGTGAAATGGACATAGGGAATCTGAAAACACAAAACTTTACGAAATTGGTTCAGGTACAAAACTTTCATTCACCTTTTTGAGTTTAAAGGTTTTTCGACATGAAGAGAGAGAGAGAGAGAGAGACATCATCTTTCAATGCTGACTGCTTTTACATCGTCTGCTCACAACCCAACCAACACGCGGCGCCCATAGTGCACAAAGTCGTCTGGCCTCGCCCAGCTCTAAAAGTCAACCTTCTTCTTCCGACGCAGCCCAAATTTCAGCCCACGCTTCCAGTGTGTGACGTCACCCAAATACCCTGGTTCCAATTCCTATCTGGGATTTTTATTTTGACATCTCTGAATGATACATCCTCTCCACACACACGTGAACACCTGCATTAATGTTGCACCTAACTAACCCGTGCGCTAAGCAAAAAGTTCTCATCCTAACTAAACTGAAAGGCAAGATATACAAAACGAAATCCCTCTGCAATTATATTATGAGTATTTCAAAATTATTTTCAAGAATTGTTAACACTGTTACATTATAAGCTTTTTAAAGTGACATCACACGATTTTAATCAAATTCTGTTAGGCAATAAAAATGCAAAACTCATAGCATAATGGCTAACAAACTGAACTGTGACGTCTTAATAAATGGGTTCAAACTCCAGTCATGTTATAACATTCACTTTCAGACAGATACATTAGGGATAGAAATGAGTCACTTTACCCAACGCCCAGATATGGTTAAATAGTACCACTACTATTCTTCTACAAGAATGACTTTGGCATAAATAACTCATAAAGGTTGATATGCCATTAAACAAAGAGACCAAACCAAACCTATTTGAATCAGGAATATAACCTTGGAAAATGGCAACAGAATAGTCAAGGATTCTTTTTGGTTAGCACCATTTTTCAATGATTATTATGATGATACATAAGGTCATGTTGATTATGATGATACATAAGTTCAGAAAGATGTTTGATGGTTAGTTGGTTGGTTGTTTGGGTTTTATGACATATCAACCTTTGTAGGTTATTTACAACCTTTGTAGGCTATTTTTATGCAAATAGTTCTATTTCAAACAATTCAGTTTAGCATGAGTACACAGTTTAATTGTCAAAAACATTTCTCAGCTATTCAATTTATTCAAACAGTTCTAATTCAGCTAATTCAGTTTAGTATAAGTACAGATTTTGTTTACACACAGTTAAATGTCAAAACAGTTTGATATTAAACAATTCAGTTTAGGGTAAGTACAGTTTCAATGGGGCACCTTGGGTGGTGTAATGGTTAGCATGTTAGACTAGCAAACCTACACGAGTGAGTTCGATTCTCATTGGGTGCCCCATTCATGCGGCCTTGTGCTACATCTAAGCAAAAAGCTTAGTAAATTAAAAAAGTACAGTTTCAATGTCCAAAAACAGTTCCATTTCAAACAATTCAGTTTAGCATAAGCACGCAATTTAAATTTAAGTACAGTTTATTTGTCAAAAACATTTCTATTTAAGCTATTCAGTTTAGTCGAACAGTTCTAATTCAAACAATTCTGTTTAGCATATATATTTACTTAGTTCTACTTGACTCATACATAGGGCCCTATCAGGTGCTACCATTCCGGGCCAGAGTGGACCTGGGAGCAATGTCAATGAAGGGGTGCTCCACATTTCTCAAAGCCTCATCATTACTGGAACCTTACCATAAGATTGTTTAGGGTCATATCCAGGACACTCATTGGAGGGGGGGTTACCCCTCAGCAGAGGTGCAGTCAGTGTATTCTACAGCCCCAGCCAACTAGGCAATACACAGTTAATGTCAAAACAGTTTAATTTAAGGTAATTCAGTTTAGCTTAAGTCCATGGTTTAAATGTGAAAGCAGTTCTATTTTAAATATTTCAGTTTACATAAATACGCAGTTTAAATGCAAAAAAACAATGAAATCAAACCACAGTTTCATTCTATTTAACACATAGATAGAACCCTTATCAGGTGCTACCACTCTGGTCCAAGGTGGACCTGGGGGCAATGGCAATGAAGGGGTACTCTGCATTCTCCAAAGCTCCAGCATTATTGGAACTTCACTATCAGATTGTTTAGTGTCATTTCCAGGACACTCTTTTGGGGAGGTATTACCCCTCTGCAGTCAGTGTATACTACAGCCCCTAGCTGACTGGGTAAGAAGATGTTTGAACGAGAAAAGTTTCTTCTTTAGCAAATAGAGAGAGAAATTCCCACCACAATGCTGTTAAAATTTTTATGCTTGCAAGCAGAATAAGCGAAGTGACATATTTATCAACATAAAGTTTTTTCTAGAAATCTTTCTAGAATTCACAAAATATCCAACATAAATGGTTGTGTCTTACAGAGATTGTACTTTTAATTTTTATAATGCTATAACTGATAAAATATTTCTTTCTCCATCTGTTTCTCATAACATAACTCTAAGATAGCTTGACAGGATTAACAAATTATCTGTACTTACATTTGAAATATCAGTTCTTTAAAATTCCAAAATCTTTCAAGAGTTAGAAAAGGTTTGATTTACCATGTAAATTGAATCCTTTTTTTTTCTTTTTTGGTTTTGTCTGGTTTGATTGGGTTTTATGGCATATCAACCATTGTAGGTTATTCAATGCCAAATCCTCTTTATACATATATATTAAATATATATATGATTCATGAACATATTTCGTAGATAACACACTTAAATAAGCCAGAGCTCATTTGTTTGCACATAGTTAAATGGTTTCAAGAATTGTTGTATCACAACTTAACAATCATTTGTTTGCACACATTGTTTGTTTTATCTGACCCATAGATAGATCTCTACCACTTTGGGTCAGAGGGGACCAAGGATGAATGGCAACTAAGGGGTACTCCAGATTTCCTAAATCTCCTAGGGTGGAGCCTTGTCATTTAGATTATCTAATGTCATATCCAGGACACTTGTTGGTGGTGTGTCTTACCCCTCTGCAGAGATCCTGTCAGTGTATTTACACCCCCAGCCAACTGGGCTCTTTTTTTATATATGTAATGTAATAAATTGAACTGTTTTGTTTGACTTGAGGCTCTTTGTAATACATTAGTACTAAATATACAACAGTGAAAGTAGGGAACTTTGTTAGATCATGTGATTTACATATATATATATATATATGTGTGTGTGTGTGTCTGTGTCTCTGTGTGAGAGTATGAATATGATTTTTGACTATGAATATGTATAAAAGTGCAACCAAATAATCATGGCAGTGATCCAGTGAGGTCAGAAAAAAGCCAGAGTGCTAGACCATGCCAGATGGGTGTCAGCATCAGTAGAAATGTGTGTCAGATTTCACTCAGTTCCTGTTGCCTATCGGTTCAGTCAAAGGTGGTCAGACAATTTGACTGTAAAAGAAACCTCCCTCTCTTTCCTTCGCCTACACACACACCCACAAAATTTCTGAAAAAAGTGAGAACTCAACAGCCAAAACGAATGTTAAATAAAAATCATCATCATTATCATCACATTGTGCTCATAGCACTGATTCTCTGAATTCTCTCTTGCCATATATTCCTCTTGTCCATTGCTCTTGGTTGGTTTTCTATGTGACATCCAGTGTCTGCACAAAGCTGATATATGTAAATTATTGCTTGTTTACCAACACTAGTGTGAATCCACAGGAGAACATCACTTATGACAGTCCTTACTGCTCCAGCAGAGCCCAGCATATCTTGCCTGTCTTACTTGGATAGTTTGTGAAATGGGAGGTAAGTGGCCATACAGTTGCTGTTTTGTGAGGTGCTTCTTCTAGGATTATTTCTGATCAGCATGCAGCAAAACAAAAAAAATAGCATTTTGCTTTACGTCAATTTCTGTTATGATTCACAATTTTTGTAATAATAATAATACATAGTCTGCATGTGTACATATCCTAATAATGAAAAAGTTTCTTCATATTTGAATGGAAGTAATGACAATGAAGGGATACTCTGCATTCCCCCAAAGCTCCATTGGTGTCTCTGCGTACCTGAAATTAGAACAGCCAACATTTATAGGAAGTTGGTTTGGTCCTTCATCTTGGCTATCAAGGGAACTCCTACCAATCATGATACCCAGACCTGTTGTCTAGGTCTCACATTGAATTCAGTTGGATTTATCATTTTCCATGGGTAGTATATTCTGGCTATACCAGAGGTTGTTTATAATCTGTGATCCCATCAAAGATGTGACCAGGTACCCTTACAAGAAAGTGGGTCATAAAAATGTTTTCAATTTACTAAGTTTTAACTTGGTGAAATTTCAATCAAATTTGTTTTTTTAAACTGTTCATTCGATATCTTTATTCATTACTTAAATTGTCATGCCGTGCTTGGATTGGCTTATGATTGATACTGTTTTGCTGTTTAAACCCGAGCAATTTTGTGGTATTCCTCAAGGGTTTCAAGTATTCTAAATCATTTAAAACATTCCTATTTGCCATGGTTTATCACCTTTTTGTCAGAAGAGTTCTAGTCATGTGACATAGGAATGAGGAGAGAAGTTTTCTAATACTAATATCATGTTCATTTTCCTACCCTTTTTTCTTTCCGTTCTTCCCTAACCCAAAAATATATACAAAAGTTAGATTTAAAATTAAAATGCACACCATTGAATATAACTTCAATGGTATGGCTGATAATCTGGAAATATTTACAAACCAGCAATATCACTCAGCTTATCAATTAAGATATATAAAAGTACGAACAAGCTTTTAACCTCTCATTGCCCACACCAACTGCTTCTCTCATCATCTGAGTGACTTAATATTTCTAATGTTAAATAATTCATCAAATAGTTCCCAAAATGCTCTCAAATTCTTTTTCTTACCATATAATTGTTGCAAATTTAAAAATTAGACTAGATATTTGGAAAGGTTCGAAAATAATCAAAAAATTTCTGAAATGAATATATTCTAAAAGAGTTCTGTTCTCTTCGATCAGTATTACGTAAAACTCTATTTAAATAGAAAAACCTTTTAAAATTACAATTTAGCAAAAGAGTTCTTATGCTGTGACTTGGTAAGTGGGAGAGAACCTTCCTACTACTGGGGTGAGGATGTCCTCGTGGTGTAATGGTTAAAGCGATGGACTACGGAATCGTAGTAAGCAAGTTCGTACTCCAGTCGTGCTATTACATTCACTTTCGGGCAAATACCCTTGGGAAAGGTATGAACCCCCTTATCCTCCCAGCTATGGGTTAAATAGTACCACTACTGTTCTTCTAGAAGAAATAAATAACCTACAAAGGTTGATATGTCATTAAACAAAGAAACCAAACCAAACCTTCCTACTACTGATATTATGTTCTTTTTGCTATCCCCTTTTTCCTTCTTTTCTTCTCTCCTCCAACAACATAATCAAAAATTAGATTTAAAATTAATAAGCAAAGCATTAAATATTACTTTGAGAATATGGCAGTTAATATGAAAATATGATTGTTATTTGTTTGTTTTGTTTCCTTCATCACTATTTTTACTATCTTCTCATATTGACTTTAGAAAAAATCTTTGCAAAGAACATATATACTATTAATACAATATCTTTCAACAGTAAATATTAAATAATTCATCAAATAGTTCCCAAAATGCTCTCATAAATTCTTTTTCTTACCATATAATTGCAGTAAATTTAAAAAATAGACTAGCAAAATGATACGGTTCTAAAATAAACAAAATATTTCTGAAATGAATATATTTTAAAAGAGTTCTGTTCACTTCAGTCAGTATTACGTAAAACTCTATTTAAATAGAAAAACCTTTTAAAATTGCAATTTTTTAAAATAATTATAATATAATTTCTATAAATAAAAAGTAACTTGATATTGAACATAAAATGGGTCTATTTATGAGTATATGCACTTTTGAACAAATCCTGGAAGCAATACCCCTCAAAAAAGCAGCTGTAGGGCCACTTACCTCCCATCTCCCAAATCATCCAAATAAGATGTACAAGACATGCACTGCTGGAGAAGTAAGAATGTTCTCTAATTGACTCCTACACATGGACAAGCTAGTTTTGGCTAACCAGCAAAGACTTACATACATGTGGACATTGGATAGAGTCTAGAGGACCTGCCTAGAGTAATGGATGATAAGGACTGATGGTGACCGAAAGACAGGAAACTCTGTGCAATCAGCGTAGGATGATGATTTATGCATCAGATTTCACCCTGTTTGTGTTGATCATCAGTCCAGTTAAAGGTACTATTTACCAACCCCTCCGCTCGGGCAGGATATGACACAAGGTCAATTTTTAAGCGGAGTTTAACAGGTTTTGAATTCAGAGTTTTCCTTCTCCTAGACTAGTTGCCTCACCAAGGCCGAAGAACCTAGTCCGTCCTACTATTTACCCATAGCTGGAGGGAGAATAAATGGATTCATACCTTTCCCAAGGGTATTTGCCCGAAAGTGAACGTAATAGCGCGACTGGAGTACGAACTCGCGTACTACGATTCCGCAGTTCATCGCTTTAACCATTACACCACGAGGACACCCCAGTCCAGTTAAAGGTGGTCAGACAATTTCCCTCCCTCTTTCGCACACATGTACAAACTCACACAAAATATCTGAATCAAGTAATAACACAACAATCAAAGCAGTGCAGATGCTACTCCACAAAAATCATCAAAGTCATGTTAAAAAGTAAGTTAGCAACCTCAGTTGAAGGGGACCGAAGGCTCCCTTTTCAATAACTACCACACCAAAGTGTAGTGGAGGGCGCTACTCCATTCCCTTGATTGCGCTTCTTTACCGTTGATCCTTACCTTGTAATGCTGAGTGTTAAGCAAGGCGGCATCAAGTACAATTTTTTCAGTCTTTGGTATGACTCGACCTGGGATTGAACCCCCAGTTTCCCAGACCATTGGCGAACACTCTACTCATTAGGCTAATGGCCCAACACATGCCAGGCCATTTGCCTAATCACAAAAACAATCATGTCTTCTTTGGCTCAAAAACTTAATAAGCCTTATCATTCAATGCCAAGATGAAACTCAAATTTTGCTGGGTGGTGAGACAAAGTCTCTGTTCTGTTCAATGAACACTAATGAAAAGCCATGTCTTCTTTACTCAAAGAGTTGGTATGAAAAGAGAACAAGTAGGGATTCTGAATTCTCACATGATGAATGGATATTGGCTACCCAAAGACACACTCCCCAAATCCAAGGAAGGCATAACATTTACAAAAAGAGGAAATGGAACCAGTGTGTCAATTTAAAACATCAAACAAAGCTGTTTGCATTTTGCCCTTGAAAAAGGGGCGAATTTAGCGAATCTCCCCCCCCCACACACACACCTATAGAAACATGTATGTTTTATATTGAAATGAACTGAAGGTGGAAGAGATGGATACTTGTCATTCTAAAGAGCATTACAGCAAAGGGAAATGCAAATAGCTTTATCCAGAACTCATATTTGGTACCACCATAACCACTAGGCTACTCACATTCTCTGATTTTACAGATTATTTATACACATATACACATTTCCTCAAATCTTAATAAAATGGAAATTAGCAAATTATTTTTACATTTACATTATATAAGATATCGCATTTTTATTGGAAAAATTGGCTGCTAACAAAGAGATTATGAGCCTTTTTGTTTGCTTGACTTTGGTAATGGAATCAAACGCAAAGGAAACAACAGTCACCTTGCACCCAGGAAACCACTAAAATTATTACAGAAACTAGAGATGTAAAAACCAAATACCATGTATATTACTTAGTACAACAAATCTAATGACTTTAGTCAACCGAAAATGGGTTTGTTGAATTGTATGGTCTGTGTATTTCATTGGACCATTGACACACAAATATATCGTCTATTCAGCTGCCAGCAATTTTACAGTCAAACTTCTCAGAATAATGTTTTCTATCTTGGCTGAGATATTCTGATGCCTATCTTTTTGTACATAAGTAAATATTAGTTCGTGCATACACAACTCTGAAGCAGTTGTAGTATGCATTATGTTCTATTTTTGTACAATGATTTATTTAGATTCATATGCACAAACATGCATATGTGGATGAATAACAACCAACTTATAAAATAGATAAATAGTTCCTTTGCCTAGTCAGCTGGAGCTGTTGAATACACTGACTACATCTCTGCAGAGGGGTAAGACCACTCCCCTCTCAAGGAGTGTCCTAGATATGACATTAAACAATCTGATGGCAAGGCTCCAGCCTTGGAGATTTGGGGAATGTAGAGTACCCCTTCATTGCCATTGCTCCCAGGTCCACTCTGACCTGGAGTGATAGCACCTGATAGGGTCATATCTATGGGTCAAATGTGCAAACAAATGATTGATGTTAAATTGTGACTGTTATATAGCAATACTTGAAACCATTTAAGTTAGCGACTGTAGTTGAGGGCAACCAGAAGGCTCCCTTTTCAATAGTTACTTCACTGAGGTGTAGGGGAGGGCACTACTCCTTTCCCTGGATTGCTCCACTTTACCTTTGATATGTACCTTATATTGCCGAGTGTTAAGCAAGGATGTACCAAGTACTATTTTCAAAGTCTTTGGTATGACGCCACCTGGGATTAAACCAAGGTCTCCCAGACCATTGACAAACACTCTACCCACTAGGCTAATGAGTCGGTTTAACTGTGTGAAAAAAGAGCTTGTTTAAGAATAGTATCAGTAAAATGTGTTCACAAATCATATATATATACATATGTTTAATACATATGTCTTAACAGGATTTGGCATTACATAACCTACAATGGTTAATTTGCCATAAAACACAACCAATTCAAATCATATATATTTAGTATATATGTATAAAGAGGATTTGGCATTAGATAACCTACAATGGTTGATATGCCATAAAACCCAACCAAACCAAATCATATATATCTAATATATATGTATAAAGAGGATTTAGCATTAAATAACCTACAAGAGTCGATATGCCATAAAACCCACCCAAACCAAAAAGTTCCCATAAAAATTATGAGATTATTTATGTATACAGCTGATAAGTTTGTGACCTTAAGATTTATTTTCACAAAATTTCACATATTTATTTTTCAACATAGTTCCCCTTCTAGTTCACATACTTTGTCTCACAATCTCGGAGCTTCTAGATTCCTGTATTGGAGTAGTTACTAGTTATTGGTAATATTTGTGCTAATTAGAATATTTAGTCATATCCCTTTTCACCGAGGTCCAATATTCACAGTATTATATCCACTGATACACACAGTGAGTAAATGGAAGATAAGCCAATATACACAAATTGGACATTTAATACATACTTATAAAAACATTTAAGAAGTATTAAAAGAATATTCTATGATGATGTTTCATTTCTTATCTAAAAAGTAACAAAAACAGTAAAAAGTCTTACTTGTCTTCTAGGGTTAGCAAAGGTATGTAAGCCTCATATTTCCATGCCAAGGTTGAACATAACATCTTTTTCCAGGTAGTGAGACAAAGTCACTCTTCTCTTCACTGAACACCAATGAAAAGGCATGTCTACTTTGCTCCAGGAGCAGGGCTGAAAAGAGGATGAGAATGGATTCTGAATTACCATATGACTACTTGACACTTGGAGTTTAAAGACACACTCACCAAATCCAAGGAGAGATAATTATTTATTGTCTACCTCTGCCTTTTTTTGTAAAAGATGGCACCACTGTCCTCTTAATGTAGATTCACAGCACCAACTACAGGGTCAATGACAAAAAGGCAACTGCTGAGATCATTTTCAATTTAAGAAAGAGGTAGAAGTTTGTTGTGGCTAAATCAGGTGAAGCCACAATCTTAATAGCATCAAGGGCCCCAGCAGATTTGAGAATTGGTGCATTGTCTTGGCAGAAAAGCAAGAGGTCTCACAGTATGAATAAATGCCAATACCACACATGGACAATTATTTAGTTTATCATAAAGATACAAAAGAAATAATTGCAGAATTTCACAAAGCCTTGTAATCTACAAGTAATTTTCAGATTTTGTAAAAGGTTGAATATCTGTTGATATTTTTGAGATGAGGCATTGCTGTCATTATCCCATACATATTGTGGACAGCTATATTCATCTAGGTTGCTATATTGACAATAATTTGGTCACTGTACTCTCTGGCCTTGTTCAGGTGCATTTTCTCATCCTCAGTAATCTTCCAGGAATTCAGACCTTAACACGGGGTGTCCTCGTGGCGTAATGGTTAAAGCGATGGACTGCGGAATCGTAGTATGCAAGTTTGTATTCCAGTCACGCTATTACGTTCACTTTCGGGCAAATACCCTTGGGAAAGGTATGAAACCCCTTATCCTCCCAGCTATGGGTTAAATAGTAGTACTACTGTTCTTCTCAAAGAATGGCTTTGGCATTAAATAACCTACAAAGGTTGATATGCCATTAAACAAAGAAACCAACCAAACCAAGACCTTAACACTTTATTTGAATCACAGATATAGAGTGTTCTCATTCTGCCATCAATGCCTTGGGGGTAACTTGCATCAGCCAATTTTTGCCTTTTTCACCACTATTGAAACTGGGACTGAACTCACAACCTCCAGGTAGTAGGTCTGCAAGGATATTTGACTTGACATCTTAACTCTTTCAGCCATATATCTAGCCAGACAATTCAGACAGGATGTTTTGGAGTTATAGACCTAATGTCTCCATAGTCTATCTCGTGTGTTTTGATCTTCCTTGTTATTCTAATCACTAGAATTTTATCAGCTCAATTAAAGGGTAAAGTTCCTAATTCTTGGAAGGTTATCAAGCACAACAAAGTCACCAGTAAAAGACAAATTGTTGTGAATATAGCAACCAAGATGAGTGTAGCAGTCTACAATGTGGAGAGAATGATAAGGATAAATAGTTGAGAAATTAAAAAATGTTAGCATCAAAATTCAAAATTTTAGATTCAGTTGAGCACTTCATGATCCTACAATTCAATAATCATCAGATCTGATTTTGTATTTCCTCGATGAGGTTGTTAGTAATCTACTTCATGTGAATACCCTTGGAAAATTCCTCTTTTCTATATATGACTATAGATAAATAGTACAGTAGACGAGGCCCTTTAGCTTTTACCTTGTGTCATATCCTGCCTGAAGCTAAAGAACAAGGTTACATATTCTGTTGAAGGGTCTTGTCATAATACTTACTTATTTGAACATAAACTGTGTTCTTCGTACTGTTATGTTTCAAAACTAGAATTTTGTGTCTCTAAAATCACAAGAATCATTGGCCTACTGGGGAGAGTGTTTGCCAATGGTCAGGGAGACCTGGGCTCAATCTCAGGTTGAGTCATACCAAAGACTTTAAAAATGGTACTTGATACCTCCTTGCTTAACAATCAGCATTATAAGGTATGTATCAAGGGTAAAGTGGAGCAATCCGGGGAAAGGAGTAGCATCCTCCCCTTCACCTCGGTCTAGTAGCTATTGAAAAGGGAGCCTTCAGGTTGCCCTCGACTACGGTCACCAACTTTATTTACTATCCAATCAGCATCCAACAGAGAAATGTAGGCTGTTGAAATGGTTGACAGATCCTTGACGTTTTGATACACTAACCCTTTCTTCAGGGTCTTTATTTGCACAGTTTTTTTTTAATGACAAATAATCAAAGGCCTTGGGATTGTCAAGTCAAGAATTTTCTTTAGTTAAGGATGAAACAGTGAATTTCATTATAAGTATAAGAAATTTGTATCACTGGTCATCCAAAGTTTCTAAAGTGAATGTGAAATATGAACTCAGAAAAAGACAAATTTATTTATTGGAGGCACGCATAGTATAATGGTTAGCTTCTTTGGAAATAGATGAGCCGGGTTCAGATCACAGACAAGCCTGTTTGCATTTAACATTAATATCAGCTTTAAAATTAAGTACCATACCAAATGATTACAACAACGCTAACATAATCAATTTAATGGAAAAAGAGAACTATCATCCACATAAGAATTCTGATGATGAGAGACTCTGATATTGACCCACATTTTCAGAGTCTTTACTTACATCATTATGTAGTCCATTGGAGAAGCAATCAAATTCTGACACCTGAAATCTCAGTCAATCTTCCAATCCGTCTCATATCTCATTAGAAGTAAAGAAAGAAGACGGTATTGCTTTGGTTAAAGAAATGGTTTGTCAGAGAGAAATGCTGGCACTGAAACCAAATATGCCTATGTCTCAAATTCCTCCGGTAAAGCCTTCCCCATAAGTAGAAAATATCAAACGTAAAACTCAGGCTAATCATTCAGTAATTTGAAATAGGGTAGATTTCTTCCAATATTCAGGGATGAATCTATTTCTTCTCCTTCCAGCAATGGTAATAGTGTAGACAGAGCTCTCTAGCCTAATCGGGGTTACTGGTCAAGAAGAAAGAAATTCTTTAAATTCAAAATCTGAGGGGAGTTGTTTTGGAAAATCTGCGGCACATTGATGTGCTATTATTTGGTTATTATGGTAGGAATTGGATTCAAAGATCTAAGTTCAAATCCTGGCTGAAACTGATTGCATTTCATTTTGTGTGAATACTTACTTAAAGACTAAACTGAACATTTTAGTTATGGTATAGCTGCCACTCTAGGAGAAGGAAAATTCTATATTCAAACCATCTGTACTCAACTTAAAAATTAATTTTGTGTAACATTTTGCGCATTCCAGAGAGGCTAGTAAATAGATATTCTATTGAAGGGAGTTCTGCCATTTTTCACTCATTTCAACATAAACTGATCTTTCCAAGAAAACAGAAACACCATGTCATCGAGCTTCAAAAAAAAAAAGGTTCAAGAATACCTGATCAAAAGGCTATTAACCAACTCTGATAGCCAAGTCCGTCTCTTGACATCAATCCTATTAAACAAGTCTGAACCGTTTTAGATTATAAAAAGGAAAATATCTAAGTAACTTTTTCTAAAAGATTTGCTTTGTATTTTCAATGTAGCCGAGTTACTTACCATATAAAAGAAGACAATAGATATGAGAAATTTGATGTCAGTATGCATGATATATATTTTTAATTTTCTAACTGCAAGTTCATCAAAATCTTATTTAAATGGTAAGATATTCTAGAATTGCTTTAAACACTGAATCAAAAATAAAATTTGTTTGAAAACAGAAGTATCTATTTACTTTTGTTATATCTCCATACAAATAAGTAGGTTAAATAGTTGAGTTTGGTTGTTATCAAAGTCAGCACTCTATTACAATGACAAGCTGAGTTAGATCTGAGACACAATCTTCTGAAATCTAGAGGAGGAGATATTTATGGCACATTGGGTCACTCCATTGTGCACATGTGATCAAGTCTATTCCCTGAACAGTGATTGGTGACTGGCTCAGGAATGGACATATAAGTGTATATATATATATATATATATATACCAGCTTGTTTAGTAGTAGCATGTGTTCTGTATTAAGTTATAGCCCATTTCATTTTTGTCTACAATTTTTGTCTAGTTGGAATCCCTGAACTGGTAAGTGTTATTATTATTATTGTTATTATTCTACTCAGTAGAGTGGTGACTTCTACAAAGTATATGTCCTGTTGACAAAGCTTAAAATAAGCCAACTGTATCCATTGAAGTGGGGTTAGACTACCTTAAAAATGGGAGTCCTACATTTAGTAGAGAGGCTCTAGTTCTAAAGTTCAAAGGAGTGTGGAGTACGCCTTTATTGCCCTTACTCTCAGGTCCACTCTGATTGTTCTTGTTAGGGTCCCATCTATGGGTCAAATAGATCTGTTTGAAAATTATTTGTATTAGATTGGAATACACGATATCATACAGTGTAACCTGGATATAAGAGAGATTTTCTCTGGTCCCAAATTAGAGCCTGTGTTAATGTATATAAAATAGACCAAACCCGGATATAAGATACTTCTTCTCCGGTCCCGACAACACTCCTATATCCGGGTTACACTGTATAACCATGTGCAAAACCTTTAGAAATTTCACCAAAAATGTAAATATAAACATATACTATGTGCAATTCCCTAACTTCTAGGCTTAAAATAACCCCAGACAGGTTGATGTGCTATTTAAAATCAATCAGTCAAAACAATATCCTCATCTTTTTGTTCATCACTCTTTTGGCCATTGTACTCTTTGACCTTTCTCAAGGGTACGTCATTATCAGAAGATTAAAGAATAATTGTACCAAGTAAAAAGACAGATTAATTTTCTTGAGTTCCAAAATAAAAAAGCTATTTTTACATTAAAAAATGTTTTTGAGTTGCTTCACTTATCTAGGGTTATTTTATGCTAAGAGGTTAGAGAATTGCATTCACTAGAATTATCAAATCCATTTTGTAACTAAAGAATGCTTCATGGTTTATAAAAGGTCAAGCCCATGTGGACTCCTTTCTTTTTCCAGATTTAACAACCATCAAACCTAACGTGGTAAATGAGTAGGAACTCAAAACATTCAACCTGAAAATGATTTTCTTTTCCACTTGTCTTTTTCCTTCAAGTCTTCGATGTGCCAAGAATTTACATAAAAAACACACCATTGTTATGAAACTTAATTACTAAATATTTGGTCCTTCCAAAAAAAAAACCAAAAACTTTTATGTTTTCTCTTATAAAAATCCTTTCCTTAATACATGTACATTCATTCCACAAAGCTGCAAGCTATATCATGAAACTTTTAAAAGAATGTTACAAAGAAAATACATTCCTTTGGCAACTCTCTTCATTCCTTTAAATTACAGAACTCTATAAATAATAGTTCTACAATATGCTTCAAACAATGTTTATACTTCCATGGAAATATCATAATTAGAAATGCTGAACCAATCTTCTTCCTCACCAGTGTCAACAAAATCTTGGAATCTTCTCCAGGTGTCCCCTAAAACCCTCAGATATTTTTGGCAAGAAAAAGAAAATATTGTCAACTAATTTAAAAAATCTAAACAAAAATATTGAATGCTTGCAAATGTTCTACACATCCATTTGTATAACTAAAATGCTTCTCAAAATTTACATTGATGTTATTCAAACATATTTTCTTAAATTTTAACTCAAAAAATAAAACAGAATTATTTATTTCATTCACAGAAAGAGAAAATTGTGACAGAAGGTTAGTCAAAATTTCTTGATTATTAGACATATAATCTTGGTTACCATTATTGGCACCATTTCATTTACATTACTTTGTTTTTGGTTTATCTTCAGAAATAAATGGAAAAGAACCAAATCCATATAATCCGAATTTTTTTTTTTTTGTTTTATCATTTGTGGTTCTTTATCAAGCAAGAGTTGTCAATAATGAAAGCTGTTTCACTAGATTCGTTTTTTTAAAGAGATATTCAACATTTTGTACTGAAATTTCATGGAACCCAAAAGTTGAAACCAGGATTGTATAATTTAGAGAAATGCTAGAAAATACAGCATGCAAAATGCTGGAAAATACACAGTCCAAAATGCTAAAAAATGCACCATTCAAAATGCTTAAAAATGTACCATCCAAAATGCTAGAAAATACACCAACCAAAATGCTAGAAAATGCACCATCAAAAATGCTAGAAAATGCATCATGCAAAATGCAAGAAAATGCACTAACCAAAATGCCAGAAAGTGCACTATCCAAAATGCTAGAAAATGCACCATCAAAAATGCTGGAAAATGTACCATGCAAAATGCAAGAAAATGCACTAACCAAAATGCTAGAAAATGCACTAACCAAAATGCCAAAAATGCACCATCCAAAATGTAACAGTTTAAAAAAAAATATTTTTATGGATAAAATTCATGGCATAACAATTATCCCTTTTAGGAAATAGATTCAATGAGCCAATAAATGATGACTGATTTTAATGGTGTGTCAATTCATTTAGGGTTATTCTATGCCTTGAGGTTAGTAAATTGCATTCATTTTATGTTCATATTTACATTTTTTGCATCATCATTTCTTAGGTTTTGTTTTGTTTTATGGCCTATCAGCCATTGTGGGTTATTTAAAGTCTAATCTGGTTTATACTTATATATTAGATGCATATGATTTGTAAACATAAGTTGGCAAAGTTAAATAGTTCCAAATATTGTTATGTATAACTAACAATTCAATTAAACATCAGCCATTTGTTCACACACAGTTGAATCATTAAACCGTTTGGCCCAGGAGACCTGGGTTCAATCCCAGGTCGAGTCATACCAAACACTCAAAAAAAGGTACTTGATGCTACCTTGCTTAACACTCAGCATTATAAAGTAAGGATCAAGGGTAAAGTGGAGCAATCCAGGGAAAGGAGTAGCGCTCTCCCCTACGCCTTGGTGTAGTAGCTATCGAAAAGGGAGCCTTCGGGTCACCCTCGACTAAAGGGAGACAACTTTACTTACTTATTTCAAGCAAATCAATTTAGCATAAATCATTTGTTTGCACTCAATTTAAACATCAAACAGTTCTATTTGACCCATGGATAGCACCCTTTCAGGTGTTACCACATTGGATCAAAGTTAACCTGAGTGTGAAGGCAATAAAAGGTAACTCTTCGTTCCCCAAAGCTCCTGCATCACTGGAGCGTCACCATCAGATTGTATAATATCATAATCAGGACACTCATTTGGAGGGGTCTTACCCCTCTGTAAAGATGCACTCAGTGTATTCCACATCCCCAGCTGATTTGGATAGTCATTTCTTAAGAGTTTTTCACAATCTTATCAATTATGAATAACTTTCAAACAGATTTATTTCACCCATAGACTGGACCTTAACGGGTACTTCTACTCCGAGAGTGAATCTGGGTGTAATAGTAATGAACGGGTACTCCACATTCCCCAGATTTCCAAAGCTGGAGTTTCACTATCAGATACAGTTTAGTGTCATATCCAGGACACCTCTTTTTTGGGAAGTGGAGTTTTACCTCTCTGCAGGAGAATTCTCCCAGCATATTCTAAATGCCACCAACTGAGTGACTGATGAGCCCAGTTCAAATCCTAGAGGAGACTGTTTTTATTTCATTTTGTGTTAATGCCCTTGGAAAAGGCATGAATCCGTTTTTCTCCTACCAAATAGAGAAAATTAGGATGGAAAATTTAGCATGGCAACCAGATTAAGAGAAGGAAAAACTGAATTCAACTCAACTGTAAATAAAGTAAAGTTGTCGAACGTAGTCCAGGGCAACCAGAAGGCTGCCTTTTCTATAGCTACCACACCGAGGTGTATGGGAGGGCACTACTCCTTTCTCTGGATTGCTCCACTTTACTCTTGATACATATCTTATATTGCTGAGTGTTAAGCAAGGAGGTATCAAGTACCATTTTTAAAGTCTTTGGTATAACATGACCTCGGATTGAACCCAGGTCTCCTGAACCATTGGCGAATGCTCTACTAACTGTACTTTCCTTAAATAATCTATTACATTTAAAGGGCCTTTCATAGATATTGAATGAAAATCTGTGTTTGATCTTCCAGATAATATGGTTCTTATCTCTATGGATATTGAAAGGCATGGTATATAAGAAAAGCATTTACTTCCACATATCAAATAAATTCTTCTGTATGATATTCAATATCTTAAAAAAATTGGATTGTGTTTGTGCTAGTTATCTTCACAGTCGGTCAAAGAGAAGGAAAACTCTGATCCAGAGTTGATCAGGACTTACAAATTCCACACCAGATTGTTGAAAATGTTTCCTTACAAGCTGCTTGTGGTGTATTGGTTATCATATTTACCCAACCCCTCCGCTCGGGCAGAATATGACACAAGGTCAATTTTTAAGCGGAGTTTAACAGGTTTGAATGTGGTGTATTGGTTATTACCATTAGAAATGAACCCAGCGATCCAAGTTCAATTCCTAAGTAAGGCTGTTTGCATTTTACATTATTCTTTCCCCAACTATTGGTAAATAGTAGGCCAGATTGAACACTTCAGACTTGGTATGGCCTAATCAGTAGAGTGTTCACCAATGGTCCGGGAGACTGGGGGTTCAATCCCAGGTCGAGTCATACCAAAGACTCAAAAAATGGTACTTGATGCCGCTTTGCTTAACACCAGCATTATAAGGTTCAGTTCAAGGGTAAAGTGGAGCAATCCAGAGAATGGAGTGGCGTCCTCCCCTACATCTCTGTGTAGTAGCTATTGAAAAGGGAGCCTTCAGATCACCCTCGACTTAGGTTGCCAACTTTATTTTTTTTACTTATTGCAACTGAACAGGAAAAACTTGAAATTAAAACTAGCTTTACTCAGTGTCAAAAATTACCTTGTCTCAAATCCTGCCAGTGGCAAAAAGGTTAGTGAAATATTTGTGTGAATAATTAATGGAATAATAGCAATATTACATGTTGAAATTTTAGACAACACAAATTAAAAAATTTTACCAACATACAAATTGAATATGAATGCCATAAGCACACATTAAGTAACCTCACTCAATTTATGCACTCTCTAACAATTAAATATCAATTCACATTTCAATCAGACCTTTAGTTCACATCAAGAATTATTTAAACATATCAGTAAACATCCACAAATTTTTAGCCTAAGAAAATAGACAATTCTATGTTTATCAGCAAATTTGCCTACCTAGTAGAGAGATGGTCAGTAATGGCAATATTACTAGCTCTCTAGATAGACCACTATCACTGAGACATACCCACGCAAATAGCAAGTACCTCAAGTAGACATCTCAGCTTTGTACAAATTTGAACATATCAGTAAACATCCACAAATTTTTAGCCTAAGAAAATAGACAATTCTATGCTTATCAGCAAATTTGCCTGCCTACCTGCCAACAGTAGAGAGATGGTCAGTAACGGCAATATTACTAGCTCTCTAGATAGACCACTGTCACTGAGACACACCCACCCGACTAGCAAGTTCCTCAAGTAGACATCTCAGCATTGTGCAAATTTGAACACTGTCCAGAAATCAGTGATGAATGTCATAATAGATTAGTTTGGCTGAGCTGACTCTGACCTTTTCATCCAAGGATAATATCATTAGAAAAGACAGAAAATGGGAAATGAGCTGTAAAAACAACATCCTTCTCTACAACCACATCTTGAACCAACAGCCAAAAATTCCTGGCCCACCCTATTAACTGTCCCATGTTAATATTGTATAAAAATGCTGACATTAATTCAAGGCAGAGAATCTCTATGGCAACATGACACATATTTTATTGACATATATTCTTATTACAAACATTAATCTCTTTTATAAGGATCCAATTTTTCTAAGCATTAAAATTCTTGGCTTAGAAAATAAAGCAATTTTCAGTCCAATTTGCAACTTGATAATAATAGTGTAGAGACTGTGTTCACTCTTACCCTGATTATCATAATTTCTCAATAATATTTATAAAGTACTTCTTATTTATATATTTGCAATTAATCATAGTATAAATTCAAAAATTAGATGTGACGACATTTACAATAATGGGGACTAAAGATGATCTTTATGTAAGCTTATTTATAAAGTTCCAATTTTTGTAACACTACAAAAATGGCACATTATTAGTGTTGTGGCCAGGAAAGGGTCACTAAGGAAAACGCAAACACGGATATTAGATAACAGATTATATTACACAAGAAAGATAGAGTTACATAGAAAAGGTAAGAAGTCTTGTACTGTTCGGATAACACCAATATTGATCTGCCTCTCTGGCAGCGGAATCTCTCAGTACTAATAACGGTGAGAAGAGTCCATTATGGTGAGATGAGTAAGGCTCCCACAGCAATTAGTGCAATAACATTTAAAGAATCAAAGAATTCCCAATCCAAATTGCAACTTAATCATACATTCATATGTATCACTTTTGTCAAAGTTCAGTGTTGAATTACGCGTGAAAGTGAATTGTCTCTTGAGTATCAGGAAGGGAAGATTATATGCACATTGAGGCATTCCACCATGCGCAGGTGGTCTCGTCCATTCCCAGTGTGTTGATTGGCTGAGAGCCCAGGAGTGGCTTTGCTAGTGTGCATATATGCTGGACCACTCATTGGCATTTGGCTGTTAGCTGACGTCAGCCGGGCCACTGAGCAAGTAAGTATTGTTTATTTTTTCCTGTGCGTTAGGGCAGTAACTTCTTCAACTTTAACTTCTGACGATAGAAAACTCTTAAATGCTAATTATGGTGTATTCCTTAGATATTATTATTATACAAGTTTTTCCCACTAGTGTTAGGAAGTAGTCTTTTACTGGAGTCTGAGTGACAGCAAGTCTCCTCAAATCTCCAGGACTCTTCTCAGTATTCTAGCCAATTATAACTATACTGTAGTTTAAATGGTCTCTGCTCATCCTCCAATTTCCAACTCTTCCAGCCCCTTTACCAAGCCTTTGGGGACCAAGTTTTTCTAGTTCTCTAGCAAGGTCCTAGTACTTTTTAAAATGCTCAAATGTAGAGAATAAAACAATTTTTAAACCAATTTGCAATTTAATAATAGTGTAGGGACTGTGTTCACTCTCACCCATATCGTCATAATTTCTCAAGGCTATTCATAAAGTAATTCTTATTCATATGTTTGCCATTAATTATAAGATGTATAAATAGAGTGGGACTTAACATTGAACTTAATGGCTGACAAAGATGACCTTTAAGTGAGTATATCATAATGAGCAGTTAAAATGAAACATTGTAGCAGCATATTGCAACAGCATCAAAATGCTCTAACTTAAAGAATAAAGTCATTTTCCGTCCAATTTTTATATTAATGATAAAAGTGTCAAATTTATGTAAAGATTCAATCATCATAATTTTTCAAGGGAAATAATTGTTAAATGTTCCTTTTATTTATTGACTGGTAATCAATTACAGTATAAATTTTACAAATATGAAGTTCCTTTATATCGTGTTTAATGACCACTGCAGCATTACCTTCAAGGGAGATAACTATAATCCATTTTTGCATGTATGTTACTATATCCAAAAAAAAATATCACATAATGTGAGATCTGTGTTCAAAAGGAATAAAGCAATTTCCAGTCCAATTTGCAACTTAACTGTTGAAGGCATGCATGTACAATGACCTGATAATTATAACTTCACAAGGGAGATAATAATAAAATGCTTATTAAAATACTTCTCCTTATTCATTTATTTGCTATTAATGATAATGTAAATCATATGAATAGGATGTGACTCAGATTAATAACTGGAAAAGGTAACATTTAATATCTGAAGAAATCAAAATTTTGACAGAATGGTTTCTTTCCTTAATGGCATATCAACCATTACAGGTTATCTAATGCCAAAGCCATTTTTGTAGAAGAACAATCATGGCACTATTTAACCAACAGCTTGAAGGGGAGGGATAAAAGGTTTCATACCTTTCCCCAAGAGTATTCGTCCAAAAAGCGTATGTACTAGTGTGACTGGAGTTTGAACTCGCCTACTATGATGTCCCCATCTGATACGTTAGCCATCAAGCCGCAGGAACTCCTGTTTAACAAATGGAGAAATAAAAATGAAGAATTATTTGTTTTATCAATGCATTGTGAAATCCAATGTTCTGAATATTCTACCCATTAAAGGAATTAATGAATATATACATTGAAAGAGTGTGTGAAGATTTGTTATCTGTCAAACACTGACATCCATTTTTAGAATCTTTTAAGATCAAAGATAATTTACATTTAAAAATACTTTCTTTCTGTGGGTAAATTGTTGGTTGGTTGGTTTAATCTGAAGTCAGTTGAAAATTTTTGTCTTCAATTATACACAGTATAAAAATATATTTTCACAATCATTTTAAACAGGTAAACGCTTCATTGTCTCTAACAGATCTATTTGATCCATAGATAATATACAAGTCCTACAACTTCAGAGCAAAGTGGACCTTGGAGCAATGGCAACAAAGTAATGACTTCATACTCCCCAAATGTGTAAAACTGAAGCCTTACCATCAGATGTAGCTTAGGGTCATAACTAGGAAACCTATTTTTGGGAGAGATCTGCAGAAGATGCAGTCAGCAGACTTTAGGCCCCATAAACAGGTCTATGGGTAAGGGTGAATCTTAAAAAAAGCGAATCACAAAATGAATGGACTAGTCTACAGAGGCACTCAAAATCTTCTACTTAATCCTTTGATCACAGTACAGCAACTGTTCTTTGACAGACAGTAAAGAGTCACTTTTAACACTAATTTCAAGTCTTTTAAATATCTAACAAAAAGGAATGTGTTGTATAAAAACATTTACATTACTTATTACAAAATAAAAAGATTCATTCTTATCCATGCTTTTTCAGGTTGGTTTTTGTGGTATATAAGTGAAATATTTCTATAAATAATGACTTAATTAATGATTAAATGAAACATTTATAGAAGCACATTACATGTTGGTCTTGCTGGTGCTTGTTCTTGGACAGGACTCAAAAGCCGTTGAACATCATCTCTGTGAGGGTGACAAAAGAAATTAACAAAGTTCTTGTTTAAGATAATCAAAACAACATCTGAATAAATGAGTAAGTTCAGCTTTCATTTTCTGTGAGTTTCTAACCATCATTTCCTTTGGAGGAGAAATTTTTTCATTGTCAAGTCTGTTGAAGACGCTTATAATTGTTAAGACTTGCTGACTGTATCCTCTACAGAGGAGTAAGGTTCCCCAAAAGGGGTGTCCTGGGTAGGACACTAAACTGCATCTGGTGGTGAGGCACAAGGTCTAAGGAGGATGGAGTACCCATTAAAAGCCATTACTTTCAGGTCTTTTCTGACCTGGAGTAGTAGTACCTGCTTGGGTCCGACCGATTAGACAAATAGATTATGTAATGTGAGACCTGTGTTCATGTAATAGCATTTAAAGAGAATAAAGCAATATCCAATCCAATACGCAATTTAATAATGTTTACAATTAAAATAGTTCACTGTAGATAGAATTTGTTGTATTATGACAAAAACCGGCTCATTGGCCAAGTGGGTAGAGTGTTCACAAATGGTCTGGGAGATCTGGGTTCAATTCCAGGTTGCTACATACCAAAGACTTTAAAAATGGTACTTGATACCTCCTGGCTTTACACTCAGCAATATAAAGTACGTATCAAGGGTAAAGTGGAGCAATCCAGGAAAAAGAGTAGCGCCCTCCCCTACACCATGGTTTTCTTGTTATTGAAAAGGGAACCTTCTGGTCACCCGCGACTAAAGAGAGACAACTTTACTTACTTATATAGAAATACTTGATGCCATATAACTGGAAATTATTTCTATTTAGAAAAGTTATTTGAAACTATCCTCTAACATTTTCACTTGAAAAGACGTGTCTTGATTAATGATGGGAAAATTCACAAGCTCACCATGGCAATTTGAACTCTTATCTTAATTTATTTATTTCTTTCTCTGTTTGTTTCTATTGATCTCAATCTGTTTCTGATAATCTATCTATCGATTGATAAGTAGGGTGCTGACGTATAAAACCCACCCTCAATGAGTATCCTGGATATGACACTGTACTGTATCTTATGGTCAGACTTAAGTCCTGGAGTTTTGGCAAATATGGATTACCCTTTCATTGGCATTACTCCCTGGTCCACTCTTACCTACAGTGAAAGTATCTGTTAGGGTATCAGAACTGTTTTAATCCAGCTAAAACATTTTTGTTGTATTTAAGCAAGCTAAAACATTTTTGTCAATGGCCAGCCTTTTCAATGACAAAATAACAAAAATATATGACCAATATTAAATCATGAAACACATTTGACTTGCAACAAACATTGCTTCCCACTTGGCAAAAATAGACATGAGTAAATTACAGGACCAAATCTTAAATCAGATTCCCAAACTAGGAAATGTAACTGTGTGTAAAAAATGACTGTTATTTAATGAAAATAATTATTTGGTAACATGCAAATAAATGACTCTTCTTAAATGGAAATAATAACTTAAAACCATATTATTATTTAGATTAGATAAGAATACTTGAAACCATACAACTGTATGCAAATTATTTTTTATTAGATCAGAATATTTGATATCATTTAACTCGCACAAAAACTCTTAAGAAACAACTACTCAAAAAAAATGTTTATTTAATTGTACAAAGAATCTAATTCCCTAGGCATGAAATAACCTAAGACAACTTGACATGCCATTAAAATCAATCAATATGTCAATTGTTAAGACCCTCAAACTCTGTCCCTTTGTTTCTGTAGAACATAAAAGTAATCAAATCGCAGACACCTGTTTTTTCATCAACCATCCAGAAGATTTTGACCTCTCAGCCATCAATCCTAACTTCCGGAGGTGTTTGACCTCTGTTTCAAACTCTTATTCAATGACACTTTACATCGCAAAATTCACAATTTTTTTTGTATATTAAGCCCAAAACAAATTCAAACTTTCCTCTTGGGTACATTCATCTTTGTTTAAAGCTATCCCATCATTCCATTAAAAGAAAAGCTATGAATGATGGGATTTCTCTGAGCCCAGTGTATAGTAAAATAATACTCAACCTAAAATATTGAGCTAAGAGGTTCAGAGTGCTAATGTGGATCTCATGTAGATTAACTATATCTTGCCATGTAGATCTTCAATTTCTCACTAATCTTATTTAGATCTGAAGCTGATTTTTCAGGTGCAAGATTTATTAAGAAAAGCTATGATATTGTCCAAGATTAAACGCCATGAAATACAGGTAAAAATCTCCTGATTTCAAACACTCCTTAGCAATCACTCTAATCTAGATGATTTACTTCTCTACATTTTCATTGCCCAGTCGACTGGGGCTGTAGAATACACTGACTGCTTCTCTGCAGAGGGGTAAGACTCCCCCCAACAAGTGTCCTGGATATGACACTAAACAATCTGATGGTGAGGTTGCAGCAATGCTGGAGCTTTGGGGAATGCGGAGTACCCCTTTACTGCCATTGCTCCCAGGTCCACTATGGCCTGGAGTGGTAGCACCTGATAGGGCCCTATCTATGGGTTAAATAGAACTAACAGCATACTTATGCTAAAATGAACTGAGTAAACTGAATAGCTTGAAATAGAAACGTTTTTGACAATTAAACCGTACTTATACTTAAACTGCATGCTTATGCTTAACTGAATTATTTCAAATAGAACTGTTTTTCGACATTAAAACTGTATTTACATTTAACTGAATTATTACATGCTTAAATAGTTTGATATGGAAATGTTTTTGACAATTAAACTGTGTACTTATGCTTAACTGAATTGTTTTAAATAGAACAGATTATGTACATAAAAATGGATTTGGCGTTAAATAACCTACAAAGGTTGATATGCCATAAAACCAAACAAACCAAACCAATCTACATTTTCAGAAACACTGATTCGTCAGTCAAAATAAAAACTACAAATCCTGTTTGAATCACGTTAGCAGTGATTTCATTCGGACTGAAAGCAACACGGAAACAACATTCATACAGAATAATTTTATATAATCCGAGGCACTTATACGGCAATGGTTACTATCATAGGATATGGACATGGAGAGAAGAGTTCAAATCCTGGATGAGGCTATTTGCATTTCACATAGCACTAATACACTTGGGAAAGGTATGAATCCAATTATTCTCCCTCTAGCTAGTGGTAAATAGTAGGGCAGACTGTGCTCTTTAACTTTTGTATGTCAACTGGTCTAGAAGAAGGAAAACTCTTAATTCAAACCTGTAAAAATCTACTTAAAAGTGACATTATGTCACATCCTACTGGTCTAGAGGGGTTGGGTAAATATAAATAATAATAAAAGTTCATAGTATAACAGTTACTATTGTAGGAAATGGACTAGAAAATCTAAGTTCAAATCCTACATGAAGCAGTTTAGATTTTTTTTTAGACTAATGCTCTTGGGAAGGCCTGAAACCATCTCTTCTCCTCAAAACAATGTATCAGCAATGAAGCAGATTCACAGGTAATATTACTGGATATATATATATATATATATATATATATATATATATATATATGGCCTTGATAATGCAACCAGTCAAAGAAAAGGAAAACTGAATTAAAAGCCTGCGGAAGAGCATCGTTCAGCGAACCTTTAGTACACTGGTGCCTCATTCTTCTGTTATCAGTACATTCACAAAGTATGGCTGGTTCTACATGAACCTTTGCCTCTATAAACAAATCACTTGTGAAAATACTATAACAGTTCACATCTTTACCTAAACTTTTGGGCATCATATATGGTATGCAACAAGAGAATCTTGTATATAATATAAACAATGAAGCCTTCTAAATTGGGCAAGCTGACCACATTGATTGTACAATTGACAGACTTGTCATCAGAGTGGCCACCAATTATGATTCTTTTGATTAGATAAGCTCCTTCATCCATGATACTATTTCAGCAATCAGGCGAGAAAATCAAATCTGACAACACATTTGATCTTTCTGAAAGAGAATGGAGGATTTCCCATCAAGAAGTCCATTATTGATCTTGTCAGTTGGAATAAATATTCAACTAATGGTGACACTATTTTCAAACCTCTTCAGTCACTAACTTTTCCGTCACCATGACAACAGGCACTTTTGTAGATGAAGGCTTGATGGAAATGGCTTCGGTGATTGTAACACTGTTGACCCTATTAGAAGAAACTTATGTAGAACTGATGACAATTCTGCAGTTCATGTACGGATATTCACTAAAGTTGTTATAGTGAAGTAAAAATAAGAGATGATATTGTGGTAGTGGTTCATGAAAGTAATATTGATAATATATCACTGGTTATGGGTGAACTGTTTCTTGATATATTAATATTGTGATGGTCGTGGTGTGGGAAATTGCAGGGGTGGTAATCAAAGTAACTTGAAATATTGCTTGTATTAAAGAGACTGAGGGGATTATGGCTGACAGGACTTTTTTTACAGAGTTTTTGTCACCTATCACATTTAAAATGTGGGGTTTTGAATATGTAAACTGTATTTATTTCCCGCAGAGGGGTCAGACTTCTCCTCCACAAAAAAAAAGGGTGTCCTTGGTATGACACTAAATTGTACCTAATGCCAAGGCATTAGTTCCAGAGATTTAGGATGAGGGAAATATCCATTCATAATAAGGGTACAGGATTGATTGGAATATCCATTCATTGCCATTACTCCCAAGTCCACTCTGACCTGAAGTGTTAGTACTGGTTAGGGTCCTAATTATGGGTCAAATAAGTTTATTTGCAAATTACTTGTATATTTCATATATTACCATGTTTTACCGGACATTAATCATTAGAGTGTTCGCCAATGGCCCAGTAGACCTGGGTTCAATCCCAAGTCGAGTCATACCAAAGACTCAAAAAATGGTACTTAATGCTACCTTGCTTAACACTCAGCAGAGGAGTAAGACCCCAACAATGAGTGTCCTGATATGACACTAAACAATCTGATGTTGGAGCTTTGGGGAATGCGGAGCACCTCTTCATTGCCATTGCTCCCCAGTCCACTCTAGCCCGGAGTGGTAGCACCTGATAGGGCCCTATCTATACGTTAAATAGAACTAACTACATACTTATGCTAAACTGAATTGTTTCAATTAGAACTATTTCACCAAACTGAATAGCTTGAAATAGAAATGTTTTTGACAATTAAACTGTACTTACATTTAAACTGCGTACTTATCTCTGGGTTAAATAGAACTAACTGCATACTTATGCTAAACTGAATTGTTTAAAACTGTTTGACTAAACTGAATAGCTTGAAATAGAAATGTTTTAGACAAGTAAACTGTACTTACATTTAAACTGCATGCTTATGCTAAACTGAATTATTTGAAATGGAACTGTTTTTCACACTGAAACTGTACTTTCCCTAAAATTAATTGCTTAATATAGAACTGTTTTGATATTTAACTGAGTGTAAACAAAATCTGTACTTATACTTAGCTGAATTAGAACAGTTTAAATAAACTGAATTGCTTTAAATAGAAATGTTTTTGACAAACTGTACTCATTGAAATAGAACTGATTATTTGTATAAAAATGGTTTTGGCTTTAAATACCCTACAAAGGTTGATATGCCATAAAACCCAAACAACCAACCAATTTCATATTTTCAAACCACCACCACCACCACCCAAAAAAAAAGCAGCAATACAAAAAAAAACAAGCAAATTATTTACAAATGAATCAGAACTTTTACTACGGATCTGTACCAAAGGAAATTTTACAGTTACTCTAAAAACAACAAGATAAAAATATATAGTAGAAATCATTATTTCAACATTCAATGCTTCTTTGAAATAAAAACAGTATAAGACAGATATATGAATAAATGGATTTAATATTTTAATTTTGATTATTATTATTTTTTGCTATATACTTAAGTTCAAATCATGCTGATAGCACAGATTCTTTTGACTCTTTCTCTCTTGTTAATTCCTCTAGACTGCATCCAGTGTCCACACAGAGCTAAGGTATGTATATTTTCAGTGGTTACCAACACTGGTATGTCCCTCTGTAAGAGTCTACAGGATAACATCGCTTTGAGTTGGTACCAGGTTCTCCAGCAATGCATTGTGTGTCTTATTTGTCTAACTTGGATGGTTAGTGAGATGGAAGGCAAGTGGCCATACAGTTGCCGTTTTGAAGGGTGCTGGGGTAGAGGAACATCATTGGTCAATAGCCAGGATCATGAGAAAAATAACAGCTGCCAAAAGATTACAATGATTCTTCTTAAATAATTGGTGCATTTAGTGCATGAAATAGAAGAGAATGTTGAAAAGTTCTTGACCAAACCAAGAAAAGAATCATGCTATAGTAGGATGTCTAGATCAATTTTTAAGCTGAGTACAGTTAGTTTAAAATCAGAGTTTTTTTCTTCTGCTGGTTACCTCACAAAAGCTAAAGAACCTCGCCTGCTCTTAGTCTAGTCGGCAGGGGCTGTAGAATACACTGACTGCATCACTGCAGAGGGGTAAGATCTCCCTTAAATGAGTGTCCAAGATATGACATTAAAAAATCTAATGGCGAGGCTCTAGTAATGCTGAAGCTTTGGGGAATGCAGAGTACCCCTTCATTGCTATTGCTTCCAGGTCAACTCTGACCTGGATTTGATAGGGTCCTACCTATGTGTCAGATATAACTCTTGAACATTTAAACTGTGTGCAAACAAATAACTTATGCTAAATTGAATTACTTGAAATAGATCTGTTTGAGCATTTAATTGTGTGTAAACAAAAGACTGATGTTTAATGGAATTGTTAGTTATCCATAGCAGGACTTGGAACCATTTAACTTTGTTGACTTATGCTAAATTGAATTGTTAAAAATAGAACTGTTTGATCATTTAACCGTGTGTATCTACAAAATGTGTTTCCAAATCATTTATTTGATATCCATGTAAAAATAGGTTTTGGCATTAAATAACCAAAAACGGTTGATATGCCATAAAACCAAACCAAATCAAAACAAATTAGGCTGCTCTGCTATTTACCCAAAGCTGGAGGGACAACAGATAGGTTCATGCTTTTCCTAATGGCATCAGTGCAAAGTGAAACTCAAACAGTCTCATCCAAGATTTGAACTTGGGTTCAGGTTTTTTTACAATTCTATAACCATGATAAACAAATATTCAGGTTCAGCACATTTCACCCAATGTTTCTCAAGTTTCTTTAAACCTTCCAAATGTGGTCTTATCTATGGAACTGGAATTGAAACGGTCGGGCAAGGCGACACCCGCCTGCAAGTCCTCAAACCAAACGAACCCGATTCGAACGCCAACACTGACGGAAACAGACACCAACACAATCTAGTGGCAACCTCAGTAGTTGCTGAGTTAGCAAAGCACCCACTGAAGATTGGAGCATTGTATAAGTAATACTTGGCACATACCATTAGGAATGTTGGTAGAGTTCATTGTATGCACCATCATTGGCTATAACTTGTATAAAAATACAGCTTGTGTGGCACTTATCTCAGGGTCCAAATATCTTACGGCCCAGCTTATTTTTGTTTGCCAGCTGGGCACGAGTTGGATGGTCTGGCCAATCCAGTGAGTGCCTTTTTGTTATCATTCTATAATGTCATCTTCAAATGTGTGCCCGGCTGAAACACACACACACTGTTCTCGGGAACTTCTGTGCATGCCCGTCACACCAAAAAACTTAATAAAAATAAAAAAAAAAAAAAAAAAAAAAAGGAATTCATTTTTTAGCTGGGCCAAACACTTTTCAGTATGCAAATGTAAGAACTATTGTAGGGCAACACTTATCAGTAGGGCAACTGTAATATTTCATAAGATTTCCACAGGGTAAAGATACTTGCAATTCCAGGAACCAAAACTTTAATCTTAGACAGGTTGAACAGATACTACTTTACATCCAAGAAGAGCAAATGTCCGGACAGACAAAGAAACAGAAAAAACAAAGCCTCACTGTTTATCAAATTGATAAATTCTTCCTTTTGTCGAAAGAAGCAAAGTTTAGCCAAATGTCCTTTCTGAGTGCATTTAATATGAATTCAAACATTAAGCAAACTCTAGAGAATCAGATGTTGGTTTGCTTAGGTTATAAATCATGTGATGAGGAAATGGTTATGTTTGGTTTTTACCTGATGGTGCCCTTGGGGGTGGGGATTTGACGCAGCTCAGGAGCATATTTATTTGCACCATCAAATATTGATAGTGTTATGAAAAATCTATTTTTTTTTTTACAGAGAGTAAAAAGGGAGTAAGGAATCAAAACAGAATTTATCATTCATTATCAGAAGAGAAAATGTGACTGAATATAAATTATTTTTCTGACATAACAATATCTGCATGGGCCATATGCCAAGAGATTTGAAATCATTAACCTATATTCCAGTCAATTCGGTAGCCACATCATTAGGCTGTGTTTTCAGTTTTGGTCTCTTTGTTCTATGGCATATAAGTTATTTAATGCCAAATCCATCATTATAGAAGAATAGAAGTGGTACTATTTAACCCTTAGCGTCAGGGTTTAAGGGGTGCATGCCTTTCTTGTGGGTAACAGTCTGAAAGTGAATGTCATAGTACAACAGGAGTTAGAACTCTTTACAACAAGGCTACATTAGTTGTTTGAATTTCTGAGATGAAGCTTGATGATTTTTATCATTCAGGATTTACAAACTATTGTCTTCATCTTTATTGTTATATTCACTACATTTTGGCCAATGTTTCCTCGAGCCTTCTTCAGGTGTTTGCCAAACTCAGGGGCCTACATGGAACTTCGAACCACATCCTTTATTTAATCCACAGGGGTCACTCGTTCTGATTCCGTTAACCATAACCGGTTATAAGTGCTTCTTTAAAAACTTAGGGAACCAACGCCTTTAACTGTTATGCTATGTGTACTGCTGGACAATTCCAAGTGAATTTTTTTGACTTATAAACTTAATCTTCTTACATCACAATCATTACAACCACTATTAAATAAAGGACATGGTTTGAACTTCCATGTAGGCTCCCAAGTTCTACAAACACCTGAAGAAGGCTAAGGGACACATTGGCCGAAATGTTGTGAATATAAAAATAAAGATGAAGACAATAGTCTGCAAACCCTGAATGATAATAATGCCACAGTTTAGCATGTGAGCTACAGTGCCATATGAAACTCGGCCACATCAAGCTGTAGCTTCCATGGCAAGTAGATTTTTATGGGTGGACTTGCTACCTTCACTCTACATCTTTTTTAATTCAGAGTTTTTCCCTCCTCTCAAAGACTGGTTTGCCAACCTACAAGGCTGAAGAGCCCAGTCTGTCCTACTATTTACTCACAAGGGAAGAAGAAATGAATTCATATATTTCCTAAGAGGATTAGCACAAAGTGAAACGAAATGTAAACATCCTCATCAAATTTATTTCTTATGATTATCAATACTTCAATTTTTCAGCATGAGCTCTATGCCCAGTAAACCTGAGTGGTAATGTGACTTTATAATCTATATTTAATAGTAATCTCCTTTGAGATATAACATTCACACTTACAATTAATTGTCCAGTCAGCTGGGGTTGTAGAATACACTGACTGCACCTCTGCAGAGAGGTAAGACCGAACCCCCAAGGAGTATCCTGGATATGACACTAAACAATCTGATGGTAAGGTTCCAGTGATGCTGGGGCTTTGGGGAATGTGGAGCACCCCTTCATTGCCATTGTTCCCAGGTCAACTCTGGCCCGGAATGGTAGCACCAAATAGGGCCCTATCTATACGTTAAATAGAACTAACTACATACTTATGCTAAACTGAATTGTTTCAATTAGAACTGTTTCACAAAACTGAATAGCTTGAAATAGAAATGTTTTTGACAATTAAAAACTGTACTTACATTTAAACTGCGTACTTATGCTAAACTGATTTGTTTGAAATGGAACTGTTTTTGACTTTGAAAGTGTACTTACACTAAACTGAACTGTTATATATAGAACTGTTTTGACATTTAACTGCGAGTAAACAAAATCTGTACTTATACTAAACTGAAATAGCTCCGTTTGAATAAACTGAATAGCTTGAAATAGAAATGTTTTTGATAATTAAACTGTTTACTTATGCTAAACTGAATTGTTTTAAATAGAATTGACTATTTGCATAAAAATAGATTTGGCGTTAAATAACCTACAAAGGTTGATATGCCATAAAACCCAAACAACCAACCAACTTATGATAGGGGGTGTCCTCATGGTGTAATGGTTAAAGCGATGGACTGCGGAATCGTAGTACACGAGTTCATACTCCAGTCGCGCTATTACGTTCACTTTCGGGCAAATACCCTTGGGAAAGGTATGAACCCCCTTATCTTCCCAGCTATGGGTTAAATAGTACCACTACTGTTCTTCTAGGAGAATGGCTTTGGCATTAAATAACCTAAAAAGAGTTGATATGCCATTAAACAAAGAAACCAAACCAAACCAACTTATGATTAAGTTGGAAGCATGAACGACATAATAGGTAAAAGAGTAATGTAGACTGGGCAAAAAGTACAAGAGTAAGAAAAACACTGAATTCAAAAACTGAGGATTATTCTTCCGGAGAATCTCTGGTATATCTGTGCTACATTCTTCTGTTTCCGGATCAGGGAGATTACTTCAAATACTAAAAATAATATTACAACCATTAGAAACTTTTCTCTTTATGGTTTAGTTGGGTTTCTTTAATAACACATCAGCCTTGGTGGGTTTTATGCTAATGCCGTCCGTGTTAAAGAAAAGCAGTCTTATTTAAACCACAGCGCAGTGAATAAATGGGGGTCTTACTTTTCTCAAGGGTATTAGTTTGAAAGTGAACACGCTGTGAAGTCGGTCCAAGGGGTCCAAACTTATCCAATGCTAAACATCCTCGATGTTTGATTTGTTCTATCAAGGCTGCTATTTGTAATTCCGTCTCTGTTCATGGGTGGAACAAGTCTTTTTAAGACCATCAGTGATTTGCATACATGAGCAAGTTGCTCAATAAAAAGCAAGTCATATGAACAGAAAGAGTTGGGATTTTAAAGCTTGTCAAGCAACTTGATGAAGTCAACTGCTGCAACTTACAGAACATGATAGCATTTAAACTCACTTACTACGATGTCCAGTGCATTACACAACAAAGTCTCCCTCTTTCTTTAAATAGAGTTATTGAATAGTTTTAAACAAAAATATCAGTTCTCTGAATGAAAGTTTGAAGATGTTTTATGCTTGATTTTTTGTGAATTTTATGAACTCTGGTACAAGATCTCAAAGAACCAATGTGTCCTTGTGTGTGGTGTAATGGTTAAAGCGATGGACTGCGGAATCATAGTAAGCGAGTTCGAACTCCAGTTGCGCTATTACTCTCACTTTCGGACAAATACCCTTGGGAAAGGCATGAACCCCCTTATCCTCCCAGCAATGGGTTAAATAGCATCACTGCTGTTCTTCTAGAAGGATGGCTTTGGCATTAAATAACCTGCAAAGGTTGATATGCCATTAAACAAAAGAAACCAAACCAAGAAAAGAACCAATGGACTTAGAGTTAAGAATCCAAAAATAAGATCTGTTTCACAAAATCTTTGTCAGGGATTTTCAGAAGTTTAAAAATGTTGTGTAGGAAACCTTCCACCCCTCTTGAAAGTGAACTGTTCTGCTCATAGAGTTGATGAATGAAGGCTTTAAGTAGAAGCCTATCAATTGACATAGAGCTGTACGCTGATCTAGTCTTACTACTCACGCAACTTTTGTACCTTTTTATTACCAGCTGAATAAACCCTTTTTATTGTTACATGTTATTTAGTGTTTGTCTTTAAAAACCCCAAATTAACATCATAACAAAAAATATGATGAAGTTACAAACTGGATAAAAAAAATAGCTTTGTTCTATAAGTTAGACAATTTCAACTCTATTGCACTAACCAAAACTTGCTATGTTGTGCCATTTTTTGCAGTGTTATGGCAGCATAAATACAAATATCAGATGATAGTAATATAGACAACTTTGCTTTTGATTCATTACTGTTACCAACCATAGATTAAGCAAAAGAAATCATTTCTTTACTAGTACATTCATATAACCTACTAAAACTTGAAGAAACCGTGTCTCTGTTTAAGACATCACATTGTAAAATTCAGTCAATTGAACATGTGGTTATTTCTTATTTTTCATTTTTTATTTTTGAGTATGTGTCTCTAAAAAATACCCATGAATATATCCTCAACAAATACTTGAACCACATCAATAAGAATTGATCTATTGAGCCTCTAGCTTCTAGTTCAATGCTTTAAACAATGCACAGTGCCAACATTGAACCGTGAATCTCATAGCTTTTAAATTTAATGCTATTAAAAAAAAAAAAAATGGTTGTTGAACCATAGACCTTAATATTTCTGTCAAGTATTCTTATCTAATGGAAACCGATAAAATTTAGCATACAAGAACTTTTTAAATGATCTGAGATCAAAATAAGTTGGGTTCTCGAAATTCTATATTTTATTACTACTTGCTTAAAGGTAAGAGAAAGTGGTCATCTTGTCACATGTAACATTGACCAACTTAAAAATTGAGAACAGAACTTTCTCTTTTGAAATTTTATCATTTTCTTGTTCATTTCTTAATTTTACAATGAAAAGAGTTGAATAAATAGTATTAAACACTCTATATTTTACATACATTTTATACTGACTTTTCAGTTTAAAATCATGGAGGAAAAGGAAAAGGAAAAGGAAAGGAAAATAATGATACCTGTAAAATAATGATACTATTATCATTATTTTTAAACTATTAGTATTTTTTTAATCTTAATATGATTTTGTTTCCAAATTTTAATAAGATTATTTAATTTACCATATATATTTACCATTATTTAATTTACCATACCATAGACTTACTTTCAAATATGTCTGATGTATTACATCAAACAGTATCCAGTGATGAGCTCTGGTGAATATGGAGTACCCCTTCACAGCCATTACTCCCAGGTCCACTCTGATCAAGAATGATAGTATCTGTTTGGGTCCAACCTATGGGTCAAATAAATCTGTTAGAAAATTATTTATATTGGATAAAAATACTTAATGCCATAACTGAAAGCAATTTTTTATATTAAAAATATTTTCAAGGTATTATTATTATTATTGGAAATTATTGGTGCTATATAGGAATACTTGAAACCAGACAACTGTGTGCAAATAAATGATTATAGAAAAATGAAAAGAGCAATTTAAAGATAAATTCAGCGGAACAATGATATCAAACATGAATGAATAAATCCAATTTTTTACACTGAATAACCCATAAAGAGTTGGTATGTCATTAAATAAACCTAAAAACAAACCTACTTTCAAGTGTTTAAGTTATTAATTTGTAAAATAGAAAAATTAACTGAAACATGCCTGCTTTCATATCAGACACGATTTTGCCAAACTACAGCCCAACAAAGTAACAGAAATATGGGTTATTCATGTGGAGGTTCAACTCCTGCTGCCATACTACCAACATTTATCTCTGATGTTGTAGACCAACATGAGACATTATTTTCTGAGAGACATCTTTACAAGAAAAAAGGCATAACCAGTGGAGGTGACTAGGTTAAAAAATAGTGTTTGGTAGCTGAAAACTCTATCAAATTGTATTATTGTATTCTCTGTATCTGTCTCTCTTAGAATAAATAAGAAGTTTTATTTTCAGAGGACTTCTTGAATATGCTGATGATCCACTTTTTGTTTGGTTGGTTGGTTTCTTTATTAAACAGCATATCAACCTTCACGGGTTATTTAGTGCTAAAGCCATCCTTGTAGAAGAATACCAGCAATACTGTTTAACACATTGCTGGTAGAATAAGGGAGTTTATACCTTTCACAAGGGCAATTAGTCTGAAAATGAACAAAATAGCAGGACTAACTTACTTTAAAGCTGTGGAGATTAATAAGAATAAAAATAAAAAATAAAATAAAATAAATTCAAAAAGGTAGCCATTCCCAGAAGCCCCTGACAGGAAGTAGGAGTCGTGCATACCTAAAGAAAGGGCCTTCTGGCAACTAAAGAAAAATTCGGTCTCACTTCAGTGGTACCCCTCAGATTGATCGGAATCCTTCCTCTTAGCTACTGGCAGACAGTGCATGTGTCCATTCAAGTCTTGGGCTTAGTGTAAGACTGTATCTCCTGCTTGCAGCTGCCTCAATTAAAAAAAAACACATTACAGACATTACCAAAAACTTCAACTTCATAAAACAACTGAAAATGACTTTTAATATACTTTAACACCTTGTCTAGGAGATATGACTTTTTATATAAGTTTCAGGAAAAATTTCCATGCCCACAGAATGGTTGCTTAACCAAGAAATAAAGTTTTGAGTTATAGGGTAACCTTGTCTCTTTCCTTCCTTCCTTGCAGCCTTCTACAGACAAAGAAGACACCAACAAGTTAAATGGGGTAAGAAGAAAACAATGGAGTCTGATACTACAACAATCGACAACCACCAATAACCACAAACCACAATATATGAAAACTAACAACCAACAACAAGTCCCCAACACCCCATAAAGCAACAGTCCAGCACTTTAAATATTACACCAAGTGGACACCCTGCTTTTTGTGTGCACATTAAAAAATGATGTATAATGTTAAGATTTTTCATTGAACAACAGCATAAACATGCCTAAACTTAGCAAAGAAAACAACTTCTAATCCAATGTGTATATTAATAGTGTGGGCTTGCATTCACAACCACCCAGAACATTATAGTTTGTCAAGGGAGATAACTATCGACTATAACTATGAGGGCTGTGTCTTTCTTTGAGACCTGGTCTGTTATATGGCAGTAGTCTAGAGAGAGCTCTAGGGATTTTGGACGACCGAGGGTGTGTATGTGTGATTTGTTTAGGGGTGTCATAAGTTGAGAATGTTAGGGAATCAGGATGTAGAAGTGGAGATGAAGGAGCTACTGCCCTAATGCACAGGAGAAAATAAATGATAATTACCGGCCCGGCTGGCGTCAGCTAACAGCCAAATGCTAATGAGTGGGCCAGCATATATGCATGCTAGCATAGCCACTCCTGGGCTCATAACCAATCAACACACTGGGAATGGACAAGACCACCTGCTCATGGTGGAACACCCCAATGCGCATATAATCTTCCCTTCCTGATGCTCAAGGGATTATTCACTTTCATGCGTAACTCAACACATGAACTACACTTAAGTACCAAACTTTGACAGTATAAGATCTAGTAAAGTAAGTAAAGTTGGTGACCTTAGTCAAGGGTGACCAGAAGGCTCCCTTTTCAATAGCTACTACACCGAGGTGTAGGGGAGGGCACAACTCCTTTCCCAGGATTGCTCCACTTTACCCTTGATATGTACCTTATAATGCCGAGTGTTAAGCAAGGAGGTAACAATTACCATTTTTAAAGTCTTTGGTATGACGCGACTTGGGATTGAACCCTGGTCTGCTGGACCATTGGTGAACACACTACCCACTAAGACACAACCCCCTCAAAACAGGCTGGATCTGATCCAATATCAATTTTTAAGAAGTGTAATGCTGGTTTGAATTCAGAGTTTTCCTTCTCCAAGACAGGTTGCCTTTCCAAGGCTAAAGAACCTGGTCGGGTAAAATGTCTGATATATCTGGATGGGAAAAGATGGATTCATGCCTTTCACAAAGTAAAATTCAAACAGCTTCACACAGGAATTGAACAACAGTGCTGTTTATTAGAGCAATAAACTTAAAACTCAAAGAATAAAGTAATTTACAGTCCAGTTTCAAATTGAATAGGAATCTTTCATTTCCTACTAATAATTAGAAGCATCAATATAATTAAAGACTTCTTTTACAAGGGAACCAAATGGGCTTTTGCAGTTCATCTGGCAAATTCTGTAAAGAAATGACTCGTCATTGAATTTAATGGCCACAAAAGTAATAAGCAAGCAATAATACTTTCATTATTTTTATTATTATTATTATTGTGCAAAGAAAAATCTAAAATTTTTCAAGTTAATCAAAAATTCTTCATTTAGATTTCATTATCTTTACCCATTTTATAAAATCTATTTATCTTTAATGACATTTTAAACCATGAATTTTTCAATCTTTATTCTTTATAAATGGTTGGTTGGTTGGTGTTTTATGGCATATCAACCCTTGAGTGTTATCTAAATGTTGGTTGGTTTGTTAGGTTTTATGGCATATCAACCTCGTCCTGGTCCCAGAGGCATGCATGTATAAGCCCTATAAGAAAGAAGATACAAACACAACAGAAGAATCTTGCACAAGTAAGCAGAGTTGTACCCTTCGTTTAGGAATTTATTGCTACATGTTAATGTCGGAGTCCAAAGTCATTGTTAAAGTAACACCTTACGCCACCACACAAGCCATAACACATACCAAAGCAAAAGAACCCAATCTGCCTTATTGTGTACCCATAACTGGAAGAAGAACCTTTCCCAGGCGTCTTAATGATACGTGAAATGCAATCAGCCTTGTTCAGTATTTGAACACATGTCACCGTGTCCATTTCCTCCGACTATGACCATTATAACACAGCATCTCTGAGTCAGAGTCGACCTGGAAGTAATGGCAATTAAGGAGTACTCCTCATTCCTCTAAGCTCCTAGACTGGAACATCACCATCGGGTGCAGTTTAGTTTCATTACCAAGACACTCAATGGGTGGGAGGGTCTTACTCCCTCCCTGCCGAGATGGGGGTCAGCGTATTCTACAGCTTCGATTTACGAATAGATAAAATATCTTCAGTGCATAAACGTCAATATTTTGTTTTTGTTTTATACAAAAATCAAATGGTTATAAGAGAGATAACTGTGGGAGGTGCCCGTGGTGTAATGATTATCGTCGCAGGAAATGGACACGGCGATACGATCTTGGACGAGACTGTTTGCATTTCACATAGCACTAATACCCTTGGGAAAGGTATGAATCCAATTGTTCTTCCTCCAGCTATGGGTAAATAGTAGGAGAGACTAGGTTCTTCAGCCTTGGTAAGGCAACTAGTCTAGGAGAAGGAAAACTCTGAATTCAAAACTTTTAATCTCCGCTTAAAAACTGACCTTGTGTCATGTCCTGCCCCAGCGGAGGGGTTGGGTAAATATGATGATATAGATAACTTTGCTTTTTACTCTTTGTTGTATGGAATAGGCATCAACTTCATGACCCAAGAAAACCTCCAGTCCAATATTCTAACCACTCAACCAACAGTACTACATTACTAGAAATATTGGTACTGAATGTAGGTTAAGTGTATCAGCCAAAAAGAATTCCTAGACTTTTATTTTGGCATTAATTCATTTCAGCATCTAATTTAGATTTAATCGCGTCATCTAATCTCAAGACATCTCACCTTTCTAAACAGCTTCAAGGACTTAAAAGAAAATCATTATCAAGAAGGTAAGAAAATACTTAAAACTTTTCCTTAATCATTCCTGACCAAATTCTGGAAATAAATGGAGGATCGTGTTCTTTTTTATTTTTAAATATTTTATTTTATTTTTTAATAACATTAATTGTTTATCTACATGTATACAGTTTTGCAACTATGCACACACAAACACACACATATATCAAAAGAAAGTTTCAAAAATTCAATTAAAAATACTATTTAAGATATTGACGCCCGTGTGTCAATTCTGAATAGAAACACTTGAACTATTGCTCCGTGTTACGGCCAATTCATCATTGAAAATTAGATCCATGAATCCAACTTAATTTTTGGCCCAATCAGCTCGGGCTGCAGAATACATTGACTGCATCTCTTCTGAGAGGTAAGACTCCTCTAATGAATTTCCTGAATATGACCCTAAACAATCTGATCATGAGGCTTCAGTAATGCTCAAGGGGATGCGGAGTACCCCTTCATTGCCATCGCTCCCAGGTCCAATCTGGTCTAGAGTTGTATCACCTGATAGGGTCCTATCTATGAATCAAATAAAACTAAACTATGTACTTATGCTAAACTCAGTTTTTGAAATAGAACTGTTTTTACATTTAACTCTGTGTAAACAGAAAACTGTACTTATGCCAAATTGAATTGTTTGAAATAGAACTGTTTATTTGCAGAAAAATGGATTTTGCATAAAATAACCAAAAATGGTTGATATGCTATAAAACCAAACCAACTTAATTTTCATAACATTCCAGTATTTTTCAAATAAAATTACAAGCAATTTTCCTCTGATCACCTGAAACCAAATGAGAGTCTCTTCCTGTAGATCAAACATCGAATATCCCTTTCTTATCAATCGTTTTTCCAATGTGTGCCCACTTGACCAACTCACTGTGTGAAGTGTCAAAAAGACCCACTCAAACTTTTCCCTTGCTTTTTATTATGTCAAGCCATGGCTGACTTCATAAATGAAAGCCAAATGATTTTAGCTTTCTGAGGTTTTGCTTTACTTTTTAAGAAAAAGCCGCTGCTGCATGTCATGTATTTAGAGATAAGAAATTATTTTCCTTTTTACACTAGACACAAGACTCTCTGGCTTGTTTACACCTCCAAAGTAATTTTTCTCTTCACTCCCCACAGATCTCCTGAACGCGCAAAGTATAATCGGGGGTAAGTCTCTTTTTCTTACTCTCCCAAAAAGGAACAAGAGCTTCTTTCTCAGCTGAAGTATTACCAGGGGAGTCCTCAGATAGTACTGTATAAGCACTTTGGTTGCTGGTATTTGAGGAATCGTTTTGTGAGGTTGTTCCATCACAAGAGGAGTCGTCAGGTTCTCAATTCAGGATTAATTTCAAGTTGACTAACCGCTCACTCTCTTCTGAATCAGTCATGTCCAGATGATGGATTCGATCCCATAAAGGAACATAGGTTCGTCAGATGGCGTAGAATTCCATCAACTTGTACTGTCTGCGAACTATTAACCTGGGTCATATGGCCCATTCTAAACTTGGTCGTACACACCCTGGGTGGAGTTTTAATGTTCCTCGAATATTATATGGTTCAGTTAGGGGTGTGACATCGGTGGCTCAGACTTTGACATGGTACTAATGAAGTGCATCGGTTGGTGCTGCGGAAGGTGAAAGATTGTAGATGTGACGTTATACAATTTTACTGCCTCTTGTATAAAGCTCTGCTTTCTGGCCATTATGGTTTTGATGCTTCTGAGACACCTTTCTTCCAATGAGTGTATAGGCACACCGGAAAAGCAAATGCACACCCCAGTTACACTAAAACCTTCTAAAGTGCTTACACCTGAAAGCCATATCATCGTTAGTCAATATTTCAATTGGTGAACCTCGCTCACAAAAAAAAATGACTCCAACTGATAAACTACAATGACAGAGTCTTGTCGATGAAGTGGTCGCTATACTATAGTGGACTGCAATAACTGAGCGTTAGAAAATGTCTACTGCTCCAGGAGCCTCTCACTCCCAGCTTTCCTTTTTGTCAATGCATTGATGCTGGATCAATGGATTGGAGAGCTTCATGTTTCCTAATGACCGACTATGACTTCGATGGCAGGCAACGCCTTGTCCTTTATTTGTTCGGGGAAAAAACTGACATCTGACTTCTCTTACCCGGAGTCGTTTCTCGAGCACCCCGATGAGATGTACCCAATCTAAGTAAAGTTGACGACTTTAGTTGAAGGGGAACCGAAGGTTCCCTTTTCAATAGCTACTACACCAAAGTATAGGGGAGGGCGCTACTCCATTCCCTGGATTGCTCCACTTTACCATTGATCCTCACTGAGTGTTAAGCAAGGCGGTATGAATTACCTTTTCTGAGTCTTTGGTATGACTCGACCTGGGATTGAACCTCGGTCTCCCGGACCATTGGTAATCACTGTACTTATTAGACAAATGGCCAAGTACCAAATCTAGTTAAACCGAAAACACCGTATTTTGCGACAGAATCTCCATGCTTGGTTCACCTTCCGCTCTGAGTAACCCTGGTTGGGACCAGAGTATTTAAAACGAATGATTCCACACTTAAGTGCGTCAGCATCATTCCGTGTTTGTTGAGCGGATCAGGTGACTGACTCCTCGGGTTACTTGTTATCAGTCATAATGGCCAAATTAGAAGCTGCTTCAAGGTTATAATGTCAATTTTGGATGATGTCCGGAGAAGCTGTTTGACATGTGGAAGCTATCCAGAAATGAATGTGCACACCATCAATCGCTCGGGCAACATCCCCCTACTAGCAGAGTCTAACTTTTTAGATCTGACAAAAACTTAGATACAGGGTGGAACGATAAAATTGTCGCCCAAGAAAAGATGACATGATTCCATTTCCGTTGAATAAAAACCGGTTTTCTTTTCTTTTTTTTTTTTTTTATTGCAGACCATCTACTAGTTGGCCAGTTGTGTACAAATCCCAAGAGCGATAGGAGCCTTCTATCATATCTGAAAGAGACACAATGTTCAACCAGCGAGATCGGAGATGCGCCGCTGTACAACTCATGCTCTCTACCGATCCAAGTTAAAACAACAGGACCATTGCAGCACCCTCAAAATGTAAATTTGGATTGCCACGAATAACAGGGACGTGCCAGGGGGATGAAAACAAAGTTTCCGGCTACGGTTATGGTCTTTGGTGTGGTTTCAAGTGAGGGCCACATCATGCCACCTCACATCTTCGAAGTCGGCTTTAAAGTCAACACCAAAGTGTACCTAGATGTGCAGAAGAGTGTGGTGATCCCCTGGTGCAATCAGGTGGCCGGTGGCAGACTCTGGGTGAAGCAGCAGGACTTGACGCCAGCCCACAAGTCCAAAGAGACCCAGGCTTGGCTTCAAAAGGAGTGCTACGACTTTGTACCCTTCTCTCACTGGCGCCCCTCCTCACCTGACCTGAACCCGCTGGACTACTTCGTTTGATCATACGTCGAGAACATCACCAACATGACCTCCCACAACACGAAAGCCAGCCTGATCGCCGCCATCCGCCGAGTATTCACCGAGCTCCCGCCGGCGCTTGTAGAAAAGGCACGCTCCCAGTTCCGGATTCGTATCGAGGCGGTGATTGAGGCTGAAGGTGGCTACATTGAATAGATGTCAGCTCGAGTACATAATCAAGTTACCCGAATTGATTTTTTTTAAATAAAATTTTAAAATAAAGCTGTAGTGTTATTTTCCTTTGGACGACAATTTTATCGTTCCACCCTGTACGCTTTCCCCTAGACGAAGTCATCAGGCCATAGATAGATCAAATACAATGAATACATCTGCTTCATTGCAATTATGAAAGCTTGCTTTATCCGCTTTACATCTGCCCTTCGATCCTTTGTCAGTTATCGGCACACAGTGAGAGCACTGCGTTGTAAGCACAACGGTAGTGTACATTCGGCTCTTTTCATTTCACAGAGTTCCTGAACCCCCTCAATGTTCTCAATCCGTTCTTTAATTGGTAGATCAGTGGCAGCACCACTAAATTAGGGGATTAACTGGATATCAAATCCTCTGTCCGCCATCTTCAAAGGAAAAAGAAAAACTGTCAAAATAGCTGGTAACCAAAAGAGTCTCTTCCTGATGGTAAGAAAGCTGTTATTTTCTTTTATACTAGACACAAGCAACTCTGTCTCGTTAACATCTTCAAGGCAACTTTTTTACTTCATCACCTTAGACTTTAAAGTTTCTAAAGAATCATTCCCAACAAGTGGTAAAAGATTTTACAAATAGTCCAATGTTGAATTTACAACACCTGACTAGTGGATTTACGTGTATTGCAAAGATATCTAACCAGAACTTGTTCAATTTAATGCTCTTATGTCTTATAGATATTTACTTAAGAAAATTCACTGGAGGCTTTTTCACTGTAGAAACGCATTAAAAATAAGGATTAAAAAAAAGAATAGATTGTGGTCAGGAATTGATGCCTATTTGCACAGTCATATGGTTCCAAATACTCTCATTTAATGCTATCTACAATTATATGGTTTCAAGTAACTATTCCCATTCAACAATAATAATAATTTATTTATACCGTTTCAAGCATTCCTATGCAATACCAATGCACTGACTGAATTGGGCTATCATGTACATTATATCTAAGTATTTACAAGGGAAATGTACTGGAAGCCATTTTTCTGTAGAAATGCATTAAAAAATTGGAAAGAATGTATATGTAACACATATATCCATGAATAATCAGTTGCTATTCAAAAAAGTTATTTACAGCATTTTGTCATAAATATATCTGCACATGCACACACAGATCTTCATAGATATATTCACAGATTGATATATACTTGCATTATTTACGTTGCATACACATTTATTTGATAAATATAGTATCAACTCTGTCTATGGCCAGGAATGAATCTGAACATCACAGATAGAAAAATGTTATAATACAAAAAAAAAAAAAAAATTTTTTTTAAATTACTATAGAAATGCACTGAAAATCATTCTACTCAAGAAATGCAGTATTTGGTTTAGTTTATTTAACGGCATATCAACTCCTTATGGTTATTTAATGCCAAATCTTTATTAATTTGTAAATGATTGTAATAACTATATTTTTAATATTCCCGTGCCTACTCCGTTGGTAAAGGCAATAGGACTAGGGGTACAGAACACGCAATCGATGCATTTTAAGCCTCGCCAACAAAGCAAAGATATACATTATTTATATTTTTCGGATGTCGCCATGTTTATCCCAACGTTTCGGTCGTTGTACGCTCCGGCTTTCTTCAGGTGGTTAGAATGTCGAACTTAACCCTTTATTTCGCTTAGCGGGATAGACTGTTCTAGTTCCACGAGCCATGTTTAATGGATGTGAGTTATCAGTTATCTCCTGTTAATTTCCCCTCTGAAAGTTCTCACACTCTTTGAGGTATGTCACTGGATCTAACTAATGCCTTTATCCACTGTGCCATGTGTCCTTGAGGACATCTGTGTATGAATTTCTGGGTATTATAAACCTAATGCCTTTAGCAACCATTTTTATCAGTGCTCGTATTGCAATTTTGCTGTTATCATTGCATGTTTTTTTTAAACTAGAATAGTCTACACTGTTAAGCGAAATAAAGGGTTAAATTCGACATTCCAACCACCTGTAGAAGGCCGGAGCGTACAACAGCCGAAACGTTGTGGTAAACATGGCGACAAAGATGAGGACAATAGTCCGAAAAATGTAAATAATGTACATAATACATCATCTTAGAAATATAGACAGATATGAAAGCAAAGATATGCAGAGAAAATTAAGAAAAAAACTTTTTCAATGATCGGAAATTAACGCGAATTTTAATGATACAAAGATAAGTCAAAAGTTTTGCAATATTTTGATGCATGCTGTTTTGTGGCACATATATCACATGACCAAAGCAGTTCAAGTTGTAATTGGTACCCAATCTGGTGGGTACTATTGTGGTAGTTGGTGTGCTGACATTTTATGCATCGCTTCAGTCCAGGCATGATTTGAAAGCTACACAGATGTACATGCACCCTAGTCTAATTCAGGAACTTATCCTTTACAAGTTCAAAGTGGGTGATAATTCTAGGGAAGAAACCATTTATTGTATGAAAAGTGAAGGCATAATTCGTTACAGTACAGTAACAAGCTGATTAAAAAAAAAATTGCTATGGTCGCAAGAACCTTCAGGATTTGGCAAGATCATTAGGGTCTAAAAACCGTGGATTCTGAGATCAAGCTCAAAGCCACAGAGGCAAATCAAACGAGTAGCACTCAGAGAGTATCAGGTGAGCTTGGCACCTCACAGTCCAGTGCGGTTCACTGATTTTACGACCTCATCTAAATCGGTCAAACTGTGTGCTTCACGTTACTAAAATATTGCAAAACTTTTGACTCACACAAGTATTTAAAAAGAATTGAGATAGGGACACTTTTGTAGAGAAACACTTGAAATTCATTATTAAAGCTTTCAATATTCATTCCTCTTCTTCCTGATAATTTAGATGATCTTAACAGCTGTTGCTAATGTGAATGAAGATAAGTTAACATCTGTTTGGCAATAAATTAATTACTACCTTGATAAACGCCATATGACTAGGGGTGTATAAATTGAGCAACTGTAAGTGGCAGTAATAAACTTCAAGGGTTTCTCTACAAAACATTATTGTGAGAGTCAATATCTTAAATAATCATTCTTTGAATACATCTTTAAAACTATTCCTTTAGGTAGAAACCATATATATATATATATATATATTATTCGGTCCAGTTAAACCGGAGTTTAGAGTAATTCCATCAGGACAAAAAAAACATTCAACAGTGAACTTTTAAATTTACCTGGTAAAGAGCTCAATGTAACTGACATTACAGAGCAATAATTTCTTTAAGAAAAAACAAAAACCAGTCACATTAGGATTATAAATTTATTTCCATCCTGTTATGGGTTTTGATATAAATCAAAAACACCAAAAAAAACTAACAGGACTTCTTCAGATCTTATGGATAAAATAATTTAGAATAGACACAGGAAAGAAGGTTGGGAGGGGATAGAAGAGGGGTGAAGAGTTTTCTCCTCATTTAGTCCACTTTCGACTTAAAACTCTAAATACAAATAATGATATACCCAGACCCTGAAAAATTATTAAATCAGAGATGTGAATTAATAGCTAGATGTAGACATAGGAACAAATTTAAACTATAGACAATTTATCATAGATAAAGCTTAAATAAAAAACATAGGATTAAATTGAGATTTAAGGTAAATGAATAAAAATAAAATAAAGTAAAAAAAAATGAGAAGAAACCATATGATGTGTACGTACTCTTCAATGAATTAATAGGCACGAAAATAAAATTTGAAATTAAAAATTTTAATTTTAAATTTAATCTAATATAAGTATCACTGTATCCTTACGTAAAGTTATTAAAGAAAGTTGTATTTATCTAAATTAATATTAAATCTGGAGTTTTAAGTCGAAATGTATTTAGAATTTAAAAAATGAAAATAAAAAAATTAATTTATTATAATTCCAGCCAGCAATAAAATAAAACCGGAAGTGGGTTAAATGAGGAGAAATCCTGTTATTTTATTTTATTTTATTTTATTTTTTTTGTGCTTTTGATTTATATCAAAACCCATGACAGGATGGAAATAAATTTATAATCCTAATGTGACCGGTTTTTTGTTTTTTTCTTATATATATATATATATATATATATATTGATACTAACAACAATAACTTCACTACCTCAACTCACAAAAACCCCTCAAATAATAACTCCTGTACCCTCAACTTTAAAAGTGAATGCCCCTGACTATATTGTTGATGAACAAATAAAACGTATGATTAAAAATGTTAACCATCAAAATAAACACTGTACTACTCCACCCAGTCAACAAACATATATCAAACTTTTTTACCGTAACCAAATGCACTACAATTATAAATCAGATGAAAAAATATTAAAAACATTGATTCATAGAAATATACACACTGCAACGGCGCAGATGCTCTTCTTCTTACAAAGTAGTAATGTACATACAAAAGTTACATCACTTTTGTAACAGATCCTCCCCTGATGATGGCTCAAAGTCGGGCAGAAAGTACTTGGGAAATAAATAATTATAGAAGATTCATCAACCAATTCCCGCCGAATATTATAAAATCAATAAGGCAATACGAAAGGATCAACAAAAAAAAATATGTAGACAAAAAATGTCTATTATATTCAATGAAATATGTACATATATATATATATATATATATATATACTATAAAATGAATAGGTTAGCAGGTGAATCTGGCTTCAGGTTATTTTTTTCTCTACACATGTTTCCGACGTCGTGGTCCTGTTCAAGAGATAATAATGTATTTGTTTTGACTGGAGTATGATTCTTTTTCATTCAAATTTATTTCTTTTATTTGTATTAACAAGTATATACTTGGTGTGTGTGTGTGTGTGTGTGTATCCTTTTTTCTTTTCCCTTTCTTCCTTTTTGAGTTGAATATGTGTGATTACATATCAATACATATTCAATGTATATCCGGTAGCTGTTTTGTCTTTTTCCTTATTTGTCTTCACTCTTTCTATCCGAGTTGAATGTGTCATAGATATATTTTAAGGTAGTTTATGTGTATATGCTTGTGGTACAGAGTGTGTGAGTGTATAGATAGGTTCTGTTTAAAGCAGGTTTAAATTTATCAATGATTTTTTTTATTTGGAGTTAAGTGTTGTCTGTGGGGATTAGAAAATGAAAAAGAAAATAAAGAAAATAAAATGAAATAAAAAAAATGTAGCAGTTTCCAGAACTCTTCTAAAGAATGGGCCTTCCAGGCGTTTAAAAGAAATTCTCTTACTTCAGCCGTAACCCTGATCCTCAATCGGACTTTCCGATTTTAGTTACTGGGAGTTAGCCCACGTGTTCACCCTGTCTCAGAATGGGGGCAGTTTGCGTCTTCTGTTAGCAGCGGCCTCTATTGAAAACATCTACTGGACAAATCACAAACTTCATCTTCATAAAAACCACAAAAATGCCTTAATATATTGTCTGGGAGACGCGACTACGTCTATTAGTTTCAGGAAGAATTTATGTGCCCACAAACAAAATTTGAGTTGAAAGTTATTTTCGCCTCTCCTTCCTTCCTTCCTTCCTTAAATTCTCCAGCAGCCTTTCGCAGACAAAGAAGCTGACAAGCTAATGAGATAAAAAGAAAAATAATGGAGTCAGATACGAAATTCAGAATTCACCTACACCACGAAACCAACGAAACAAATAATCATCAACTTTTTTTATTCCCTCTAAGTCGTCAGTTTGGTATATTGGCATTATTTCAAACATTCTGCATTCATAAAGGGGTTTTGAAACAGAGAATTTTCTGTTTTCTGGTAATTTAATGTTACTTCTGTGTAAGGATACCCTGCTTAAATTTTTATTTATTATGAATGTTGTTTTCGGGTATTCGAAGGTATAGGATTTTCCTTCTATGATTATATTACATACTCCACATCTTTTATTCTTGCATTTTGGGACTTCATGCGCCGTGTTTCCCGAATGTAGATGAGGTCAATATGTGTTTTAAACTACTGGATTGTCTCTGGTTTTAAATGAGTTTTGTTGTCTCGTATTTTTTATTCTGTCATTGTTTTTAAGTTCTTCGATTTTTTCTAATTATTTCTATGGATAGTTCTGGATTGCTTTTGTTGTATGTCGAGACGTATGCCAGAGTTCTCCATTGCTATGTTTTTTTGGGGGGTCGTAGTTCTTTTAATGGTATTTTTCTGCTAATTCGAATCCCTTATTTATAAGCGTAGTTGGGTATCCGTACTTCAAGGAGAGTTTTTCTGAGGTTTTTGTTAGTAACAATGGTGCATAATCTATGTGCTAGGGTGTAAGGGATGGATTTTATGCAGTTTTGGAAGTGGTGACTTTTGAAATGGATGTATTGTTGGATGTCTGTTGTGTTTGTGATAATTTGGCCATTTTCTTTTTTAATGAAGATGTCTAAAAATGGTCGTCCTTTAAATCTGTGTTCCATGGTCAATTTTATTTTAAGGTCTACGTTTTAGAGTATGTTATGTAAATTGTTAATGTTGCCCCATTAGCATTTTAAGAATATGAAATAACCATGTAAGTATCATTTCCATGATCTAATAAAATTCTGTTTTTATATAGTCACTGTATTTTTTACCAAAGATTTCATATAGATTTTTTTCTAAATATTGTAATATAATAGCCGAGGGATTTCGGTTCATGCCTTCGGGTTTAGTTAGGCTGAGAACCTTTCGGCTCAGCACATGGGTTAGTTAGGTGCAACCTTGATGCAAGTGATAACGCGCGCGGGCGCACTGAGTGGATATGTCACTCAGAGATGTCACAATAGCCTGAGATGATGAAATGGGTGACAAAGTGTGGGTGACGTCACGCTCCGGAAGCGCACGAAGGATTTGGGGGATTTCGAAGGAAAGTCAGAGAGTTGAAAATAGACACCAAACGAAGCGGTCGACTTTTGCGAGCTCGCAGACGCGAGGCGAATTTGCGCGCCATGGGTGCAGCACGAGATAGGGGCCAAATGAATAAGATGGCATAGCGAGATTGTGTCTCTCCTCCTTATGTCGAAACCTTTAACTCAAAGTTAATAAAAAGGTTTCGCACCCGAACAAGAAGTCGTTACGTGTTTTCGAATTTCGAGATTCCTATGTTCTTTATATGTTCTATCTTTATGAACATTCGATGTCCATTTCACCCATTTCGCAGATGGCCATATTCGTGTATATGGTTATGTAACAATATGCTAAGGTTAGGGTGGTGTATTTTGGTACGATTTTAGTTCCCGTAAATGTTCCTGGGGTTTGGATGTAATTTACTTAATTGAATTAAAGAGAGTTATTTGAGATTAGCTCTATATCTCTGTGATAAATTTTTTGTTAAATCTTGGGTGTTGTGTTTCGGGGTATTTTTCTATCCAAAATGAGATGGCTTGTTTCCTAATTAATGGAGAATATTGCTATACAGGTTTGTGAGGTCAAATGTAACCATGAGTGTGTCGGAATCAGTTTTTTTGTGTGTGTGTGTGTGTGGTATAGGGTTTAAAAAGATGATGTCATCTTTAATGTAGGTTTTGATCTAGTTTAGAAATAGTTGTAGTAAAATGTTTATTATTTTGCTGAGTTTGTTAGTGGGGCATGATGGGCCAGTTACTTTGGGTCTAAATTTGAGGTCGCTAGAGTCAGTAATTTCTATGTATTCAAATTTTGGGGTTTCCACATTTATTTCTACGTATTTAGTCCGTAAAAATTGCTAGTTTTGGGGGGGTGTAGTTTGTTAAGAAATCTTTCTTTTTTAGTTAATGCTTCATAGTGTGTTTTGCTGAATTTTGTATTTTTGATATGATATAATTTTTGATATGATATAATTGCCTATGTTTGTACCAGTTAATTTATACCTTCATCTGTAGAATGTACATTTTTAGCCCTAAAATAATCAACAAAAACACACATAAGAACATTCTAGAAATTTTGGATCAAAATTGCATTAGCATTGAAGTTACATTTTTAAATTTTTCATCCAATCAGCTAAAAGCATAGAATAAGAACATTCTAGAAAGTCCGGATCAGAAACTAATTAACAGAAAATATTTTAGGCTCAAAAACAAATAAGTAAAAATACGAATCTGATTGGTCAAGAAATGTCTACGCGCTTAAATTTTAGGACCCGAAATAAAACTATTTTTGATCGACAACTAAAGTATAAATAACGAAGAATTTAATCAACCAGCTCAATTTTCGGTCATTCAATTCATTTCTTCCATGGCCAAAAAGTCATTCCGTCTACTACCCAAAAAGACTTTTCACTAGAGGTCATGAAACGAGCAGCAGAGAGCTGCGATATAAACTCAAAGGAAATGGCATGCGACTTTCTTTCATCAATGCGGTACGTTGTCGCTAAAATCTTAAGAAAACACACAGTGCGGACTTAATGATAGCAAAGACCCATACTTACAGTTCATCATTCATACACACACACACACATACCCACGTATGTAAGTAAAGACAATTATTCTTATCCTACTTACTTCGGCCAACCATAGAACCAGTTATTTGATAGACTTTATTACCATGTAAACACACACACACGTGTGAACAACCCTATTTTCATTTAACTGGCCATAACTGAATTTCAACAAAAGGCCACTCGCACATTATGTTTCTCATTCATTTTCATTCCTATTTTGTTATGAATATTAAATTGTTTGTTTCTTAATGTTCGTTGTTGTCATATTCCATTTGTTTTACGTGCTTGTAAAATTTGTGTTGTATTTGTGATGGAACTAAACGTGAATGTAATACCCGTAAAATACGGACGAGAACTCACTCTTACTCGCTACAAATTAGAGAGTAACATATTCACTAAACAATAACATGCACCCACTACAATATCTTTTATTATATCTTGGGGTTTCGTTCTCAAATATGTTTTATTTAAAATGACAGCGCTTCACTTGTCTACTTCTTTTATAAATATATTTTCTTTTTCCGGCATATTTTTAAAGTTTGACTTTGTGTGAGAGGTTGTGTACTTTTTTCTTTTAGGTTAATATTCCATAGTTTTTTTTAAGAATGCGTTTAGTTCATTATTGCTGTCTTTATCTGGGATGAATTTGGATGTATTTTTTACTTGGAAATCATCTGTATATTTTTATTGTTGAATTTTTCTCTCAGTCTAAATTCTTTGAGGACTTTTTAAATTCTTTTATTTCTTTTAAGAGTATGGCAAAATTTTAGAGCTAGTTTTAGTAAGTTAATTTGATTTTTGTTCAATTTTTGTTCAGATTTATAATTTTGGGTTTTATTTCATAAGTTTTGTTAGATACTTTACTTAGACTAATCTTTTTATTTGTTTGTTTGGGTTTTATGGCATATCAACTTCTGTAGGTTATTTAATGCTAAATCCATTTTTATACAAAAAAAGTTCTATTTCAAACAATTCAGTTTTGTATAAGTATAGTTTTTTGTTTACACACAGGTAGATGTCAAAACAGTTCTATTTCAAACAATTCAGTTTAACATACAAAAACAGTTCCATTTCAAGCAATTCAGTTCAGCGCAAGTACAGTTTAGTTCTATTTGGTCCCTAGATAGGACCCTATCAGGTGCTACCACTCCGGGACAGAGTATACATGGATGCAATGGCAATAAAGGGGTACTCTGCATTCCCCAAAGCTCCAGCATTACTGGAACCTTACCATCAGATTTTCTAGTTACATATCTAGGACACTCGTTGGGGGAGTCTTAACCCTCTGAAGAGATGCAGTCGGTGTATTCTACAGTCCCAGCAGGCTGGGAAACTTTTTGTTTGGTTTGTGTGGTCTAAAAAATGCTTTCTCTTTGTATTGTCTAAAAAATGGTCTCTATATTGTCTAAAAAATGGGCTCTGTTTGTATTGTCTAAAAAATGGTCTATATATTTTCTAAAAAAATGGGCTCTGTTTGTATTGTCTAAAAATGGTCTCTATATTGTCTAAAAAATACGAGTTCAAATCCTGGACGAGACTGATTGCATTTCACATAGCACTAATACCCTTGGGAAAGGTATGAATCCAATTATTCTCCCTCCAGCTATGGGTAAATAGTAGGACAGATTAGGTTCTTCAGCCTTGGTGAGGCAACTAGTCTAGGAGAAGGCAAACTCTGAATTCAAACCTGTTAAACTCCGCTTAAAAATTGACCTTGTGTCATATCCTGCCCCAGCGGAGGGGTTGGTAAATATGATATTGTCTAAAAAATGGTCTCTGTTTGTATTGTCTAAAAAATGGTCTCTATATTGTCTAAAAAAAATGGGCCCTGTTTGTATTGTCTAAAAAATGGGCCCTGTTCGTATTGTCTAAAAAATGGTCTCTATATTGTCTAAAAAAATGGGCTCTGTTTGTATTGTCTAAAAAAATGGTCTATATTGTCTAAAAAATGGGCTCTGTTTGTATTGTCTAAAAAAATGGGCTCTGTTTGTATTGTCTAAAAATTTTTTTTTTCGTTGTTATTTCTCGGATGATTTATTATTTAAGAAAAGGTTTTTTACCTTGTTTTTATTGCTAGAGTAGTTCTTGTGATTTTTTCTCCGGTTACATTGTTTGCTGTTGCGGGTGGTACATAATTTCTTTTGCATTTCTGGATATGTATAATAGTTGGGCTATTTTTTTGTGTATAATAGTATTTAAAGGAATTAATTTTATTTTTATTTTCATCAAAAAAGTAGCTTTTTACTGGGTGGCTGTCGATTCTAATTCTTAAGCTAATTTACATGTGTTTGATGGTATTTAGGGGGATTAATTATTTTATGGGTTCTTTGTGGGTAAGTGTAATAATTGTGTATGTGGTTGTTGTTCTGTGGTTTGGGTTTGTTGTGTCTATGTATTGGTTCTTTTTTTTTCTGTTTTAGTTTTTCATCCTTTTTTCTGTAGTTTGTAGGGAACGAATAAATAAATAATAAAAGATTTAAAATTAAATTTAAAAAATAAATAAATAAATAAAAAGAAAACAATTAAATTTGTAGACACTCCCAGAGGGCTCTAACAGGAAAAGGAGATGATGCATGCGTAAAAGAAAAAAAAATTTCCTCTTGACAAAGGGGACGATATTATCTTTCTCTTTCGGGCAGTGTCCATCGAACCAACAACACCATTTTGCAGTCTGGTTTTTGGGCACCACGCATACGTCTTTGGACGTAGCGTCGGTTAGTCCCTTCACCCAGTAGCAGCCCTCTCTCTATTGGTCAGCACTAAGCTGAAATATACAAGACCCACTACTGAACTGTAAACTAACCCATACCGAACTTTGACAAACTTCCAAAAGAAAACGTATTTTTGACACCTTAACTGGGGGATTCAACCATTTCAATGTATTCAGGAAAAACTCCCTCGTCCACGGAATGGTTGTTGAACCCAGTAAATAAAGGAAAGTATTAAAGAAACGTCTTCGTCTCTTATCTGTCCTGTCTTTTCTTTTGTATAATTCTTTTTGGAACTTTCTTGGGCAAGGCATTGCACCAACTAAACAACGTGGGTGTAAAATATAATATAACCAAAATATGGAGTCAGATATCTAACGCCAATGCTACCAACGTAATACTAGCGCAACCAACGTTATACCAACACTACCAACGTAATACCAACGTAACATAAGCCTAAACCCCACAAGTTGTTTTCTTTTTCTTTCTTAAGTATATATATAAATATATATTTAACTACATTTTCTGAATTAATTCATATTATAGGTATACCTTTGAGTGTTTTAACACAATTATGATTTCAAGTAACTATAGCAATGAAGGGTTACATCATAATCGCCAGAGATCCAAAACTGGAACCTCAACACTGGGTGAAGTTTAGGACACCCCTTTCGGGGAGGTCTTGTCCCTCGGTAAAGGATACAGTCAGTATAAGTTTATAAATTATAATTTAGAAATACATATATACGAGGATCATTAAATAAGTTTCCATACTTATTTCGTATGCGCACTTTTATTGATAGTACACACATGAAACTCTAGTCCCCTTCGAAGTAATCTCCTCCGGCTGCAATGCACTTGTTGTACTGTTCCAACAACTTCTGGAACGCCCCATTGAAACCCTCTTGTGTGGGCGTATCAATGACCTTCGTCACAGCCTCTTTCATCTCCTCAATTGTCTCATAACGACAGTCTCTGAGCTTAGGGAATACCCAAAAGTCACAGGGACCAACGTCTGGACTATAGGGAGACTGAGGAACTGTCTTGATGTCCATATTGGTCAGATAGTCTGTGACATGGATGGAGTTGTGGACTGATGCATTGTCCTGGTGGAAATGCCACTGACCCGATTTGAAGAGTGCTGGCCTCTTCCGACAGAATCTCTTGCTGAACTCCCTTAAAACCTCAACATATTAACCATAACCCTTTGGCCAATCAACTCTGGTGTATTGACTTCTTAACTCCTCCCATACCTCTCATCATCCCTCACAGACTCCCTGCCTTCCTTGAATCTCTTATGCCACTCAAAAACTGCTGCTCGATTCATGCAAGATGGTCGAAAAGCAGTCTGAAGCATTCCATACGTTTCTGTGGCATTTTTTCCAAGTTTAAAACAATTCTACCGCATATCATCCCTATAGCATTTTTTAAATTCAGCAGCTGTGACAATCAGGCTTTAGTAGGGAGTATTCCAATTGCTGCTGGAGCTGTTCATTTGAACCTGAAATCCTAAAAATTGGTCAGTTATCTTATAAGATGTATAGCAATAACATATGAATTTTCAAGAGTCTACGGCAATTTTAAATGCCTGAACAAAAAAGTCTGGAAACTTATTGAATGTACCACGTATACCATGGATATGCCATCTGCTCGTTTACAGCAACAATATAACTAAAGCAGTTCAAGTCATTGTAGGTGCCCACTCTAGTTGTATCATGATAGTTGGTGATATATGTATTGCTTCATTCTGTGTGCGATTTGAATGTGCAATGTCTTCTAATTCAGGAATTTATGCTTTACCATTTTAAACTGGGCCATAATGCAGTTGAAACAACCAAAAAACATTTTTTGGGAAAAAGGTGCCATACAGTAACCGTATCGTTCAAGAAATTTGGCTCAGATTGCAAGAAAATTCATCATATTAAACCCTAAAACCATGGATTTCTTGGACAGCCATAAAAGCAAATCAGGCAAGTAGCACTTGGAGAGTATCGGGCAAGCTCAGCACCTTGCTATCCAGTGTGGTTTGTCACCTTCATACTCTCAACAAAAGCATCCAGAACTTCTGAATTGTACGACATGTTGCCAAAATATTGCACAACTTATGACTCACTATAATAATACTAAAATGTTCTTTATGCTTGTGTGAGTGTATGGTTTTATTTAATGGCATATCAACTCCTTATTTATTATTTAATGCTAAAATTTGATAGAAATAATAATTACACTATTATATGGTTTCGAGAAACTATTCAGTACTATAAGAATCATTTGTTTACATACAATTATATGGTTTCAAGTATTCCTATCTAACACTAATAATTCATGCATAATTTTATGGTTATGTTTATTCAACTATATATCAACCCCTTACCAGTAATTTAGTGTTAAATTTAATTCATTTGAAAATATTTTGTTATAATCATAACTACTTAAATTTTCGACTTTCCACTGTGATCATTTCCTAATCACTTTTTATTTTGTCAATAATTTGTTTGTACACAGTTAAATGGTTTCAAGTAATTGTATGATTTCAACTTACTATTCCTATTTAAAACCATACCTAGTCCAAAAATTAAACCTTGGTCATTAGATATTAATATGTAAGTAAAGTTGGCGACCATAGTCAAGGGTGACCTGATGGCTCCCTTTCCAATAGCTACTACACCAAGATGTAGGGGAGGGCGGTACTCTTCCCTGGATTGCTCTACATTACCCTTGATCCTTACCTTATAATGTAGAGTGTTAAGCAAGGCAGCATCAAGTACCTTTTTTTGAATCTTTGGTATGACTCGACCTGGGATTGAACCCCGGTCTCCAGAGGTGATTTGTAAGTTGTATTGTCAATATTTTCATTCATATTTGAACCTAATATTATCAATGAATTAAATTTAGAGACATTGATTAAAAAAAAAAAAATTAACTCCCTCCCATACACACGTGTCCTTGTAAGACTGTATGGAAAACTTATTAAATCCAGGCAATAAAAATATAAGTAAAGAAATACATAGATGTTAAACTTTCAGCTAAGGAGATGACTTTGAACCCAGAAGGAAAGCATATTTAATTTAAAAGATATAAAAATGGAATTTGGAATTCAAAAATCTGCTATGCTAATAATGAAAGGTGGGAAAGAGAAACAATAGAAGGAATAAAGCTGCCAAATCAGGAAAGTATCCGAAGACTTTGAGAGAAGGAAATTTAAAAGTACTTCAGAATATTGGAAATGGACATCATCAAACAGAGATGAAAGAAAAAGAAAACTTTTTAAAACCATGTTCTGCAATAGAAAACCCATTCAAAAGGAATAAACACCTTGACTTTTCCCCTTGTAAGATACTCTGGACCATTCTTAAATGGACAAGGGCTGGACTTGGACTGATGGACCAAAGGATTAGCTAATTAATGAATATGGACAATGTCTTACATCATTTCTAGTGAAGCTATCCTTATAACAAAAATGTTAATTTGATTTTCCATATTCCCTTTTTTTTTTTAATAAATGTTTCTGTCTTTTGTAATGTAATAATCATTACAGCAAAGATTCACCTAAGTCTAGATAGAAATAAGAAGTAGATAAGTCTTTATGACAGGACTGGTCCTCACTTGCCAATTGTGATATAAGCAATAAATATACACAAACGATAAGAAATTTGATTGATACACTTCAGAAGGCATCTGAAAGACATACTCCAAAAAACAAATATGAAAACTTTGTTTGTGGTGATAAAGGCCTGTAAATCAGCAAAAAATAGCACATCATAGAGAGGATTTTATGATTAAATTCAGTCCAATTTGCAATGGAAGGATAATTTTCTGAGGCCTGCATTCTAACAAAATGTCATTTTTAAATCATTCAAATTTCCAAAATAACAGAAATAATAATTAAATACTCATTAGAATTCTTCCAAATATCATCATAATTTTCTGTTACAACGGAAATGTTTGCTGGACATCTATTTATTATAAAAGTAAGATTTCCAATTCATTGCTGATTTGTAACTTAATGTATTATATTCTATGTATAATTCAGTAAATGGTTATTAGTTTCAACATATTCAGACGTAATTCTCCTGTGCCTTTCAACATCAGTATACTCTAAGACATGCCATGATGTCTATTTCTACTAGCTATGCCCAAGGCTACAAGCTATATTTGCCTTCACTTAAATCATTTTCAATTTAACAGAGAGTGTACTCAATAAAAAGAAATAAATATCCTTTTGAATTTGAATCTTTTTTATATATAAAATCTAGAGAAAAATTTTGTGAATTCAAAAAAAAATATATATATATATATATATATATATTTGCATGTATGTATTAGGTTATTTGGAAAATGCTGTCTGCTGTTTAAATTCTACTCTAACATATGAATTTAATTGTAGACGTATAAAAATTCACATTCCTCATGATTAAAATATCCTCTTAGTGAATTTTTTTATCTCTTCTTCCAAAATTTGATTCAGAAAGTTATATGCCCCTAATCATGAACATGCAAAAAGAAGTTACGTATTTACTTTTTTTTGCATGAGTTTAAGATTGATATGAAGTAAAATTATGACCAATGTTTGGTCACATGTCACCAGGATAAAACTGCAGAAGTTTATTGTCTTGGGATATGAAACTTTGCCACATTCATCATATTTTCCTGATCTCTCACACATGAACAATTTTTTTTCCAAGCATTTGAACACTTTTTTGACACTAAAAAAGTTCTGTTCCAAAGAAGTAGAAAGAATATTTAAAAAGTTCTTGGCATCACAATATTGAGAGTTTTATCATACAGGCATCAAAAAAACCTTATTGATGGATGATAAAAATAGATGGATGTTCAGAATCCTTTTCACTGATTAAAACACATTTTAAATTCATTAGTTTAAAAATAAAAGTTTATTCCAAAATCAGACGTTATTTTCAAAACAACCTAATATATATAATATTGATAAGGCTTTTATTGACAAATTACTTACAAAGGTAGACCATCTACCTGCCCTATTCCTGGCAGATACCTTATATATGTAATTTGGATAATATGCACCTGTGTTTATACATCAGAATATATTTGGGTACAGAGTATATTTCTAATGATATATCTATGGTTAGGTTAGGTTATTTGGTTTAATGACATATCAAACCTTAATGATTATTTAATGCCAAATCCTATTTATGATTTTTAAGAGAATACTTAGTTGGTAACATTTCTAAATGAGTCAGAGTTCATTTGTTTGCACACAGTTAAATGGTTTCAAGTATAGTAAATGATTAAACAGTTCTATTTGACCCATAACGTCCAGCTCATTGGCCTAGTGGATAGAGTGTTTGGCAATTGTCTGGGAGACCTGGGTTCAATCCCAGGTCATGTCATACCACAGACTTTAAAAATGGTACTTGATACCTACTTGCTTAACACTCGGCAATATAAGGTATGTATCTCTCCCCTACACTTCAGTGTGGTAGCTATTGAAAAATGAGCCTTCTGGTCGCCCTCAACTATGGTCGCCAACTTTACTTTTACTTGACCCATAGATGGAACCCTATCAGGTACTGCCTCTCCAAGTCAGAGTGGACCTGAGAATGATGATAATGAAGGAGTACTCTTTATTTCACCAAAGCTCCAGGACTGGATCCTCACTAGCCAATGGTTCATTGTCACATCCAGAATATTTATCGCTGGGTTTTAGCCCTCTGCAAAGATACCGTCAGCATATTCTAAAGCTCCTGCTGAATGGGCTATTTAATATACATATGGAAATATAATTAAAATTTTAGTTTATATACATCTGTAAGTATGTGTTATGGTGATATACCCCATGATGTCACTGCATCAACCCTCCCTGACACTATAAATAATGACTGGCTCGAATCAAGCGAGTCTAGTCCCTTACTACTAACCATTACTATCTGTATTTCTGTAAATATATACTGCTTTAAACCTTATATCTCTTTGTGTTATTCATTTCTGGCCCTGCAAGACCACAACAATATGAAATGGTACATCATAGAAAATCCTTTATTAGAGCAATACACTTAAAATGCTCTAATTTAGAGAAGAAAGCAATTTCCAGGGCAATTTGCAACTGAATGATGATTTTATATGGTCAACAGCTGAGCTGAATACCAAATTTCTAATCATAAAACATTTCTATATAACTTTATAACTCTAATTAGAATCCTTCACACTCCCTCAAGTATCAATATCATTATGCATCCAACAGACTCACAACTAATCAAGTATAATCAAATGGAAGAGAAATAAGATGTGAAAAAATCCATCAAATTGATTTTCACATCTTATATCACTTCAGATATATATAATGGACTTTTTCATCAATCTCCATGTATGAGAACCCAAAAATCTAATCTATATAGAACCAGCCCCATTTTTTGGATGAACTGATAACAAAAAAAAAAAAAAAATGCTGCACCAATTTGCCACAGATTATCTCAAATGATACTTCACAGGTTTTTTTTAAAACTTTCTCCTAGACTGGCTGCCCTACCAAAATTATAAAATCCAGTCTGCCTTTTTATTTTACTCATAACTGGCACATGAAGAGGATTCAGGATTTCCCAAAGGGTATTAGCATGTATTGAAATGCCTAAAGAAAAGTCTCATCCAGGATATATATGTTAGATTAGGTTTCTTTGTTTAATGGCATATCAACATTTGTGGGTTATTTTATGCAAAAGTCATTCTTGTAGAAGATCAGTACTGGTACTATTTAACCCATAGATGGATGAATAAAGTGATCATCAGATATATAGGTGTGTGTGTGTGTATATATATATATATATATATATATATATACACACACAACCTGAACATACTGCAACAATAATATATATATATATATATATATATATATATATATAGTATCTATATATGCTCTATACCAAATATATATATATATATATATATATTGCTCTATATTTGATATAGGGTATATATAAATATTATAATATAGAAATCAAGTTCTTGTAAAACACAGTTGCAATATGTTATTTTGGTTGTAATTCATATATATATATATATATATATATATACATACAGACTCATACATATATATATACACACACACACTTATATACATATAAAATTATGATCCTTCCTCAACATAATACTGTGTGACAATATAGGTTCATAATTTAAAATTTTAAATTTGCTCTACAATAAAAGCATTATTTGAGTTGGGAGAAATATGGATTCATACCTTTTTGAAGGGTATTATTAGTATGAAGGGATTAGTAAGAAGGGAAATGTAAACAGACTTTTTTTTGTACGGGCATTTAATATTGTCGTAGACTCTTGAAAATTCAGTATGTTATCGCTATACATCTTATGAGATGACTGACCGATTTTTATGATTTCAGCTTCAAGTGAACAGCTACAGCAGCAATTGGAATACACCATACTAAAGCCTGATTGTCACAGCTGCTGAATTTCAATAATGCAATCTGGACATGAGGACACTTTAGAAGAACTATATGCAATAAAATATTTTTTGGGAATATTATTATTATTATTGTTACCAGTGTCCAATTTTGTTGACTAAATAAAAAATGCAACAAGATAGTTCAATTTCAAGCATATCAGTTTAGCATAACTACGCAGTTTTGTTCTATTTGACCTATAGATAGGACCCTATCAGGTGCTACCACTGCGGGTCAGAGTGGATCTAGGAGCAATGGCAATGAAGGGGTACTCTGCATTTTTCAAAGCTCCAGCATTACTGGAACCTCACCATCAGATTGTTTAGTGTCATATAAAGGACAGTCATTGTGGGGGGTGGTCTTACTCCTCTGCAGAGATGCAGTCGGTGTATTCTACAGGCTCAGCCAGCAGGGCAACAACAAATTTATTTTTTCCTGAAGTTTACCCATAATATAAGATTTTCAAAAAATAATGTTGATAAAACAGGTAGTATACTGAGCTTTCTCCCAGTGCTTCATATTCAGAATTCATTTTCAAATCGTCTTTATAAATATCTATTAATCTTTGATTAATTTGGAACTCAGTGACAAATATCTGATAAGGATTAAAATCAGTAAAGGATTCATGATCTGTGAGATTAGCTAATCACTGTTTGACTGTTAATCTTTAGAAATACTTGTAGCTTTCTCATCATAACAATATATCAGCATTTAAAGACACGTCCCAAAACAAGTTATCAGATTTGAAACCATTTATAAGGTTCAGGCCGTGGTGTAATGGTTATCGTCGCAGGATATGGACACGGCGACACGAGTTCAAATCCTGGACCTGACTGATTGCATTTCACATCGCACTAATACCCTTGGGAAAGGTATGAATCCAATTATTCTCCCTCCAGCTATGGGTAAATAGTAGGACAGACTAGGTGAGAGAACTAGTCTAGGAGAAGGAAAACTCTGAATTCAAACCTGTTAAACTCCGCTTAAAAATTGACCTTGTGTCATATCCTGCCTGAGCGGAGGGGTTGGGTAAATATGATAAGGTTCAGGCCAATTTGGATACTGGTAGACTTGCAACCAGACAAAAGGGTTTTTAAAAGATTTTACTATCATAAAATGTTTAGAAAATTTTCATTTGTATAAATTCCCAACATTATAATATTTTTCATCAAACAGCTAAATTGTATTTTCTATTATTTTAATTTTGAATTGAAAACTTTGGAAGAACTTCAAAGCAGTTTCATACAAACTTGAAAGTTCAGTATGTTATTGCTATACATCTTATGAGATGGCTGACCAATTTTTAGGATTTCAGCTTCAAATGAACAGCTACAGCAGCAATTGGAATATACCCTACTAAAGCCTGATTGTCACAGCTGGTGAATTTCTAAAATGCAGTCTGGACTTTAGAAGAACGATATGCAATAAAATTGTGTTTTAAACTTGGAAAAAATGCCATGCGATGAAAGCTGGATCTACTACTATGACCCAGAGACCAAGAGACTGAGTTCCCAGTGGAAGTGTACTGGCTCTCCCAGACCCAAGAAGGCCAGACACAGCAAATCCACCCACAAACTTTTGACAATCCCTTTTTTTGACAGCACTGGCATGATCTACATGCACTGGGTTCCCTCTAGACAGACAGTCAACAAGGAATACTATGTTGAGGTTTTAAGCGAGTTCAGCAAGAGATTCTGTCGGAAGAGGCCAGTACTCTTCAAATCGGATCAGTGGCATTTCAACCAGGACAATGCATCTGTCCACAACTCCATCTTTGTCACAGACTATTTGACCAAGATGGGCATCAAGACAGTTCCTCAGCCTCTCTACAGTCCAGATCTTGCTCCCTGTGACTCTTGGTTATTCCCTAAGCTCAGAGGCTGTCGTTATGAGACAATTGAGGAGATGAAAGAGGCTGTGACGAAGGTCATTGATACGCTCACACGAGAGGACTTCCATGGGGCCTTGAAGAAGTTGTTGGAACAGTACAAGTGCATTGCAGCTGGAGGAGATTACTTCGAAGGTGACGAGAGTTTCATGTGTGTACTAGCAATAAAAGTGCCCATACAAAAAAGTGTGGAAACTTATTTAATGATCCTCGTACTTCTGCTCCGTCAGTGGAGCAGTAGAATATGCCAACTGCATCTCTGAAGAGAGAATAAACTCCTACCAATGAGGTATCCTAGTTATAGCACTAAACTGCATCTGATGGCGAGGCACCAGTCCTCGAGCTTTGGGAAATGTAAAGTATCCCTTCATTGCCATTACTCCCACGTCCACACTAACCCGGATTGGTAGCATCTGATATGGTCCCATCTTCATGTGGAATACGACTGTTCAATCATAAAGTTAGGATTATTATTAGTAGAATTGAAACCCTATATCTGTGTGCAAATTATTCATATTACATTGTTGATAAACAGAATTACTAATATTGAATAGCAATAATTGAAACCATTTACAGATAAATGATTAATATTAAATAGAATTATTAGTGTTAAATCGGAATACTTGAAACCATTAACTGAGTGCAAACAAATGAGCTCTAACAACTCATTTGAAAATGAAGTTACCCACAAAATATTTTCTTACAGATCATATGGATATAAAAACAAGATTTGGTATCAAATAATCTACAAGAATTGGTTAGGTTATGTTGATTTAATGGCATACCAACCCTTGATGGTTATTTAATGCCATATCCTGTTCACATAGATAAATGATTCTTAAGGAATAGTTTGTAGGTAATATTTTTTAAACACGCCAAAGCTCATTCGTTTGCCCACAGTTAAATAGATTCAAGTATTGGTATTTATTGTTTGCACACAGTTTAATAGATATCTATCTCATACAAATAATCTAATTTAGAATTAATTTGTTAGCCCACAGTTAAATCGTTTCAAGTATTGGTATTCGTTTACACACAGTTAAATAGTTTCAAGTTTAATAAATAATTGAACATTTCTATTTGAGCTTTAGTGTTTAATTGTTAGTTTCCATATCATTATAACTTAGTTCGAAGTACAAAATAAATAACGAAACTTCTTTGAAACACAACAACGAAAGGTTTATTCTTAGAGCAGAAGTAAACTTGAGTCAGAGAGAGAAAAGATTCTTTTTTTGGTGTCACCGGTAGTATGTTGGTTCTTGAGTTTGTAGAAGGTGTGTCACTGTTGCAGGTAGCTCATGTGACAGGCCACAGGGCTGGTTCTTTGGAGTGTGTTGATAGTAGCAACGAGATCTTCAGTGAAGATCTTCTATGTGGAATGTCCGTTGGAGAGGACGTGAGAGAGGTCTTTCTTTGCTGCTAACCAGGTGCTCTCTGACCTGTGGCAACTTTCAAAAAGGGCTAGAAGAAAAATTTCTTGAGAGGTAGATGGAATCAATGCACTCTGCCCCTGATTGGTCAGTGTGTGGCCGATTCATGAGGGAAAATAGATCTGTGACTGCTACAGACCCATAGATGGGACCCGGTATTTGATCAACATCCCACCATCCCAAAGTAGGAGACAAGGTCTTTTTTAATGTGGAAACCAGGCACACAGTTATAGCCCAGACATACCCAGTGGCTCCAAAAATCCCTGGGCCCCATTGGTATTCCCTTGAAAAGAGGTGCTTCAGGCGATAAACCAAGCAGGTCTAAGGTCTAAGGAATGTCGATCTTAGCCACATGACATGAATGCTGGCATTCCTCAACACTCATGTCAGGTGGCCTTGATAGACTGTTCACAAAAGCCAAGACACACCCAACCTGATCCATGTACCAGGGAACATGTGTTATATAGCCATAACCATAATGATATCATAATTATATCAATCAGAACAGTGCAGACACAAAAACAGGCAAATACACTGGCGGACTCTGTTGTTCAGGTACGAACACGTTTATTAATTCCTTGTCTTCAGCCCATAACGACATGAGGAGAAAGACACAATTCTTACTCTGCTAACCATCCCCAATGCTCGGCACATCTTGTGGTGTTTAAAATCTCAATTCATCACTGCCGGTAGAGATAAAAAAAACTTAACCATCAAGCAACAGTAGAGAACTCAACTCTATGCCTCCATGGCAGAAACTCAATTATCTGCCTTCATGGTCCAATGTCAACTTCCAACAGACTCTTTTTCAAAATCCTCAAATTCTCAGGGGCATCTTTTCCGGGCATGACGTCATCCACACTTCTGCCCCATTTCCTATCTGAGGTTTATTATGACAATGGGGATTGTCATATCCGTTGCGCGTGAACATAAACTGCACCAATTGACTATACACCTGAACTCTTAACCTGAATAGTTCAAAGCCCAACAAAACTGAATGATAAAATAAAATTAACAAAAAATGATTAAAATAAATTAATTATATAACACATGGCCAATCGAAGTACGTCGTGGCCCAGTGGTAGGACCATTCCAATAGATTGGATCCTGACAGGTAATACCAATCCTGGTCTGAGTGGACCTGGGATTAAAGGCAATGAAGGGGTACTTCACAATCCCTAAAGCTCCAGAAATGGATCCTCACCATCAGATGCCGTTTAGTGTCATATCCAGGACATTCACTAAGAGGGGAAGAGGTTACCTCTGAAGAAATTCAGTCAGCATATTTTACTGCGTCACTGACAGGGCAGTAATATTTTGCTGACTTGGCTTCCACAAGGGTTGATATGTTATAAAATAAAAACAGGATTTGGCATTAAATAACCCACAAGGATTGATATGCTATAAAATAACAACCAACTAAAAAAGTATTGACACTAAAGCTTTAAATTTTTTCTAATTTAAAGTCTGAAAGAAGATGTGAGCACAACTGAAGGGCTTTTATAAGAAAGTGATGTTTTCTAGATTGTTGTCTAGATATTGGGATGTCAGTAAAAAGTAAAAATGGTAGGTAGTAAAAGAAATAAAAGTAAAGTTGGCAACCATAGTCAAGGGTGACCTAAAGGGCGCTACTCCTTTCCCTGGATTGCTCCACTTTACCCTTGATCCGTACCTTATAATACTGATTGTAAAGCAAGGAGGCATCAAGTACCATTTTTTGAGTCTTTGGTATGACTAGACATGGGATTGAACCCAGGTCTCCTGGGCTATTGGCAAACACATACTTTATCAAAATAGGAGTTTTAGAGGTGCTCTGACCAATGAAAAATTATTGGAATAATTTCATTAAAAAAAAAAAAGAAAAGAAAAAAAGACTAATGTGTTTCACCAAATCTAAGGATAGAAAAGACTTGTGTGTATCATGGTTTTTAGAAAGAAATTTTCCTTATTTTACCACCAAAAAGCAAGAGAGAATTAACAGACTAAAGTCCCCAGCAGGAAAGTTGCAATCCAGCAACAAATCAAAAATAAGCAGCCCATAAATTGCCACACAACGGTAAATAAGCTCCAAAATTACTCAGCTCACAACAATAAATAATTTTTATCCTTATCATAATTATGTATCTATATATTTGTGTGTGTGTGTGTGTGTGTGTGTGTGTGTTAATATACATTCATAAATATAAATATTTATATGAAAATCTAAAAAATTGAAAAAGATCCACGTGTGTCATGGTTTCCAGAAATAACTTTACCCGATTTTACCATAAAAAGCTAGTGAGTATGAATAAACCAAAATCCCCAGCACAATCATATCAGTTCTCAGGAGGTAATCAAACCAAGAGTATCTAGTAAGAAATTTCAGGACTGACTAACAAGAAAGCATTTAAAAAAAGAATATCAAAACATTTATATGCACTGCACATATGTAAGGATTAATATTCACACAATATATCTTTAGTAAACTACTGCTAATTACAAAAAATAATACATAAAAAGACATCTTTTTCTACTCAACCTCCTGTTATTCATTTTAATGTTTGCTTGTTTTATTTACAATTTATTTCAGCATTAACCTTTCTTTTTTTTTTAATCATACCTCCTAGAAAACTCCTCTGCATTTCATTATGGACTCAGTACTCACAATTCACTACAACATTCATGTTACTCTTGTTATAGGGAAAATTTTAATTCATTGTTCATTCCTGTCTTGTCAAATGCAGTTTCTTTCTTTAGACTTATTGAACACACCTTGTATAGCACGAGTAAAAGAATTTTCCATTCCAGCTACATGATTGCTCCATTGCATTTGCAATGTTGGATGAGCGTTATTATTATGTCGCAATATCTCTGCTTGGTTTCTTTGTCCAGAAAAAGGTCTTTTTCCTTGGAATATGTTCTAATTGTTCAAGATAGATTTATGAAGATACCACTGGATAGAATTACTTCAACTGCCCATTACTGGGTTGTCACGAGACTGGTACTTTACATAAAATTCCCATGAATAAAAAAAAGTTTACTCTCTTATATTTTTCAGGTGTCAGAAGTTTCTAACCAAAAAAATTACCTTTGAAAACTGTTTTTAACCAGTTAGTTCTATTTAGGTTAAGATGTTCAATGCGTTCTTCACCGTTACTGTGATTTTCTTTATTTTGAAGCCAAAAGGGTGAATATATAGCAATCTAAAAATAAGTACACCCCTTGATCTTATGCCACATCCTGCCCAGGTAAATACATACAATAAAAACAGGCATCTTCATCAAGGCATTACAAGAGCACATTTTCCCTTGAGTCTTTCTCTCTCTCTTGCCATTCATCCCGATCAGTTATCATTCTTGGCAAGTCCTCTAGACAGTATGCACTAATACTATTTGGTTTTAATACTGAAATGAAATACATGACATTCTCCTATAGACTCCTATGCATGGACACCCCAGTGTTGACTGACCAGCAAAAATTTACATTTGTCAGCTCTTTGCAGACAATGGATGTTATTTTGATTATTTGCCAAGAGTGAGGACCAATAGGGATGGATGATGAAAGAGAGGCAGGGGAATCTGTGCTCTCAGCATGTCTTGATAAAGAGGATGATTGGCAATGAATAATACCCGATTCGATTGTATATATTTGTTATATATTGACCTACGACCCATTTGACTTTTCCAGAGTTTTATATGCTACTTTGGTCATGCCACTTAGTCATCATCATCATGTCGTGCTATCAGCACGGATATCCCAGAGCCTCTCTCACCACCCCTTCCTATCGTACATTGCTTCCGGCAGGTCCTCAGGACTATATCCCGTATCGGCACAGAGCTGCTGTGTGTATGTTCTAGCTGGTCGTCCTGCCTTTGCATGTCCATGTGAAGGGGTCCACAGGAGTACATCACTTATGAGCTCGTCCCTACTTTTCTAGCAGTGTCTCGCATATCTGGTTCATCTAATTTTGATAGTTTTCGTGATGGGTGGTAGGTGGCCGTACAGCTGCTGCTTTGTGGGGTGCTGTCTCCAGGACTTGTTCAATATTGCTCGTGTAGTTCATTCTTGTGTAGTTGCTGTCAAGCTTTTTCTTCATACATTCACTTAGCATTCATGTAGTGCATCCATATAGCAGTATTGTCACAACTACTGCTTCAAATAAGACTAAATAGTAATCATTATACATAAAAAAGAAAAGAAAAAAGAAGAAAACTTCATTTTTCATTTCAGAAATCTAAATAATCTCTCTTTCTCTCATATTTCACAATAAAATCAGTTAATTTGTAACAACTTTGGACATGAAATAATTATTCTTTCGTCTTCAGTTAAATATATTTTAATTTAATTTTATTTTTATTTTAATTCCATTGTGTCGACAAAATTTACAGTAGTTTTAATAATTGGGGAAACCCCATGTAGATTTTTATTTTTTTTCCTCAAAAGAAAACAGATCATGTTTGTTAGTTGGTTGGTTAGTTTTATGGCATATCAACCATTGTGGGTTATTTAATGCAAGATCCTTATATATATATATATATATATATGATTTGTAAGAAAATAGTGAGTTTGCTTCTCATTGGGTATCTCACTCACCAGACCTTGTACCAAACTAAGCTAAGCTTAGTAAATAACAACTACAGGGTGTCTCAATATACATGGGACCCATGTGACTGCCCTGTTATTTCTGCTCACTCTGTGTGTATATATATATATATATATTGGGTGTCCCAATATACATGGGATGAATATGACAGCTAATAACCCCATTAATAATAAAATGTTCTTTTTTGTTTCAGATTTGAAAATAGTATAGTTCAAAATTCTCGATCACAATGCCTCAGACAAAAGGAAAAACATTTTGCATCACTTTTCATTTGATGACAAAATCATTCAAAACTGTGCAAGCAAAATTTCGCAAGAAGTTTAACTTTGTGAATTGAATTACCATGACCAGAAAATCCGGCAAACACCTACGCACATCATATGAAAATACTAGACAGCTGTTTTGACTTTATTAGATTTCATCAGCAGTGTATACCATGATCTCCACCACCGGAGATCAAACCAATGACCACAGATTGCAGAACCGAAACTCTACAACTGAGCCAATAGTTCATATCGCACAGAAGTGATGCCAAATTAACTAGTCATGGTAATTGCACGGCCAATTAATGTTAATATGTCTTGTAAGTTACATCCGTACTCTTTATAGAGGACACAGTCACCTCCAAGGCTACGTCTTCCCAAGAGGACTAGAAATATGCATTTGCATAATTATTATGACCTTAAAGGCAAGGATACAGATGTACATTTTTCTTTTTTTAAATAGAGGAATTATATTGTGAATTGAATTACCATGACCAGAAAATCCAAGCACTATGACAAGTTTATTTGGTGTCACTTCTGTGCGATATGAATTGTTGGCTCAGTTGTAGAGTTTTGGCTCTGCAATCTGTGGTCGCTGGTTCTATCTCCAGTGGTGGAGATCATGGTATACACTGCTGATGAGACCAAATAAGGTTGAAACAGCTATCCAGTGTTTCCATGTATCATGCATAGATGTTCGCCAGTTTTTCTGGTCACGGTAATTCAATTCACAATCTAATTCCTCTACTTAAAAAAAAAAAAAATAAACAAGTTTAACTGTAACAATTATCTCCAGAAAAGCCAAATTTATTGTCGGGTACACAAATTTTAAGCCACAGGGTCAGTAAACAACCTAACCAAGATGGCAGAAAATTTCAAATTTGACAAGAAGTTGATTACAAGATGTCCTGGCAATGTGGATATGGAGAGAGATTCTGTCGGAAGGAGTCCAAAAAAGTTCCTCCAAAGACATTCCCAAGAACTTGGTCTTTCACGTTCACTGTAGAATAAAGCCAATCAATTTTCACCCTTGTCATCTGTTTTGACCTTTCTAAAGTGATATGATTGCTTTTTAAGACTCAAACGAAAGATGATTTGATGTTATATGAATTATCATATTAATGGTTGTATCTGTTTTGAGACACCCTGTATGAAGGTTTAATTTGAATATTTCACACCTCCCTGAAGAAAAGCTTTTATATTATCATGAATCACTGTTATGAGAACTCATTTGGTTTATAGGTTATCTAGTATCAACTAATATTAGTAGATTTGTAACAAAAAATTTACCTTTGAATCTCAAAGCATATAGAAGGACTGTTTTTAGCGAGTTGATTCTGTTTCAGTTGAAATGTAGAATGCATACTTTATTCACATCATGTTTTTCTTCATTCTGAAGTCGTATAAAAAATCAATTTTTAATTGTCTTGTTGAAAAATCGAACATTAAAACTATCACTGGAGATGAATAATATTGATATTATGATTTGAGAAGAAAGAAAAATGATTTATAACACACACTAGATGTATTTTTCAAGTTCATCAAAATACTTTTTAGTATTTTTTATAGCTATTTGCCGGAAAACTGACAAAAAATTAGCTTCACATTCAATATCTTTCTTCTTCCTGGATAATTACAAATAAAATATTTAGTCAATAGAACTAAACAGGATTTGTTAAACACATTTTTCCCAATGATTTAATTTAATTTTAACTATGTACATGTATCATCACCAAAATATTCTGTGCTTTTTTTATATTGATGAACCTACCCTGTTTCTCTATTTTTTGAATGCATTTTAGAAGAGATTAATGCACTGGCGAATGTCCCATGAAGCACCATCAACATTATCTTGACTTGCATAGTGGAACTCAAGTGGCACAGAAAGTCTCAGATGAGTAGCAACAGCAGGATTTACAGCATCTTGCTAAGATACTTTTAGTATGGAATGCAACTGGAGTTACCCACGTATGCTCAATACAAGGATGAGATACAATATTAGTCCACCTATTTTAAAATTTTGGACCTTGAATTTCTTGTTTGATATATCCCTAAAATTTCAAAAAGAACTTTCAAGTAAGTTATTTTGTGATTTGAACTAATTAAACACTCCAACTTATTACAGTTCTTTTATTTTTCCCAAAAAAGAAAAAATATTTTACATTTTATTAGCATGGTTCACTTTCATGTTCTAATTCAAAGTAAATATTCCAGAACTACTAGCATTGAAAAAGACAAGTAACCACACAGGTTGAATAATTGTAATTTTTTTCTGCTTTCAAGGAGGCAGGGTCCTCTGTTTTTAGTATTTGTCAGTACTGAAAGGAAAATTTGTAATATATGTTTTTGCTTTTGTTGTGGAAGGGGCTTCTTTAAAGAAGAAAAATCTTTTTTGAGGAGTGAATTTTTTACGAGCTATTACACAGATTGCTGAAAAAAGGCAAATCAATCCAAGGAATAACATGAAAATAAAAGTTGAATTACTTTATGTTTGGTAATCACATGATTGGCTTTTTGTTTTACTTTTAAGGAGTGGGGTTGCTTTTAATATTTGAGATGTGTTTTGGGGTGGGCTTTGTGTGTGTGTGTGTGTGTATGTATATATATATATTTGTGTGTGTATGTTTATATATATATATATACATATACATACATATATATATATATATATATATATATATATATATATATATATATATATGTGTGTGTGTGTGTGTGTGTGTGTGTGTATGTATGTATTTATGTATGGGAGTGCATGTATGTTTATATATAAGTGTATATATATATATATATAATTATGTGTGTGTATATATTTTAAAATAGGTAAGTCCACAAAGAGTTTTGTATTTTTTTAAATTTATTTATTTAGAAAAAAATAAATAAATTTTAAAAAATGCAAATCTCTTCATGGACCTACCTATTTCAAAATATATTTTTATTCTTTCTTTGGACCTACAATAAACATATATATATATATATATATATATATATATATATATATGATTTAACAAGTATGATAGGGTTAGCATCAATATAAAAATATTTTCTTCATCAAAGAAGCCTCTCCCACCACTATTACTACCAGAAAGGCAAAAACTATGTTACAAAATTTTCACTTCCACATTGATTCGTATTAAAAAAAAAAAAAAAAAAAAGACACCACCACTGGAAGTAATAAAAATCTTAACTAATTTGATCTGTCATGTTACTTGTCTTTTCTGACACTAGTTGTTCCAGAAATGGGTGATAATTCTATATTCAATTAAAATGTGAAAGGGAATCCCCACCCCTGCCTTATAAAATGTAAAATAATTGTTTTTTGTTGTTTTTGTTAAAGAACAGAAGAAATTGTTGTAAGTTTCTAATTATTTCAAATCACAAAAAAAATAAATGAATAAAAATTACAAGAATATTTCTTTTCCTGGTGAACTTGAATGGATTCACAAATAGAGTTTTACAAAAAAAAAAAAAACACAAAAGAAACAATATTTCTTCAAAATCTTTTGTAAAACAGTTGTTTTTAGGCGTATCAGCGAATAAGGAATTCTCTTATAAACATACATATAAGGAAATCTCTTATAAATGAACATATGCAATATATCCCTCCCTCCACCATTGCCAGTGGAGACGAAAAGTGAGTTTATGACTTTGTGATATAAAGGTTTCGGCTGGTGTTTGTTTTAAGAAGGCAAATTACAAGCTCATCCCAGAATTTTTCCCCAACATTTAGTTATTTCACAATATTTTCCTCTGTATGGATTGAAAAATAAATTAAAAAATTAATTCTTAAAAAATTTATTGGTTTTCTTTTAGGAATATTTTCGGAATGCAGCAATCAAAGAAAAATGTTTTGCACCATTTATTAGTTTAGGTTTGTTTTTTCCTTTAATGGCATATCAACCTTTATGGGTTATTTAATGTCAAAGCTATTCTTGTTAAAGAACTGCTATGATACTACTTAACCTATAGCTGAGGGGATAAGAGGGTTCAATACCTTTGCCAAGGGTATTAGTCCAAAAGTGAACATAATAGCTCAACTGACATTTGAACTGACTTACTTTGAGGTCACAGTCAAGCACTTTAACCATTATACCACAGGGACTCCACCTCCACCATTATATTAGTTTTACTACTACATTAAAAAAACAAGGGAAACATCCTCTATGTTAAAGTTCTGTACTTGAGTGTAGTTCACGTGTTGAATTACACGTGAAAGTGAATTGACTTGAGCATCAGGAAGGGAAGATTATATGCGCATCAGGGCATTCTACAATATGCAGGTGGTCTTGTCCATTCCCAGAGTGGTGATTGGCTGCGAACCCAGGAGTGGCTATGCTAGCGTGCATATATGCTGGCCTACTCATTGGCATTTTTGTCTGTTAGCCGATGTCAGCCGGGCCACCAAGCCGGTAACTATTGTTTATTATTTTCTCGAGTGCGTTAGGGCAGTAGCTACTTCACTCTAATTCCATTATTTTCCCCTTACTTATCCGGCAGTTTAACACGCTAGGTACATCCTTACTAAAGTTTCTTTAATTCTTTCAAAAGTTCAACCAAAATCTGAAAAATTCATTCCCCTTCTTGGTTGGGCCAGGAATTTTTCAACATGCTCTCCTATTCAAAGAATGTTGAAAGTTAGATGTGAACAAGTGACGGACTTAGGTGAAAAGATTGTTGATTTTTGATTAATAAAAAAAATTCAAATACTCTTTTTTAATCCAATAATGTCAACTTTACTTTTGAATTATTTCCCCAAAATATTTGATTTTAATTGGATTGGATTAAGGTCTATTGAGTCCTGAACAAGTTCTCATAATCTTAAACAGGATCTTTAATCATTTAGAATCTCACACTTGTGAAAGCTTCAGTTCAGAATCAATGGTGGCTTTTCATTTTTAGCCTTTAAATTGTTCCACTTGAACTTTTTCATTCTTTCTCCTTTTTATAATTATGTCCAACCAGATTTCAAAATACCAAACGAGTTTCTTGTTTAGAGAAAAATTAAAGTTGGTTGGTTGGGTTTTATGGCATATCCACCTTTGTAAGTTATTTAATGCCAAATCCATCTTTATGCATATAGTCAGTTCTATTTCAAACAATTAAGTTTAACATTAGTACACAGTTTAATTGTCAAAAACATTTCTATTTCAAGCTAATCAGGTTTGTCAAACAGTTCAAGTTCAGTTAGTTAAGTTTAGTATAAGTACAAATTTCGTTTACACACAGTTAAATGTCAAAACAGTTCTATATTAAACAAATCAGTTTAGTGTAAGTACAGGTTCAATGTCAAAAAACAGTTCCATTTCAAATAATTCAGTTTAGCATAAGCATGCAGTTTAAATGGAAGTACTGTTTAATAGTCAAAAACATTTCTATTTCAAGCTATTCAGTTCTAATTGAAACAATTCAGTTTAGCTTAAGTATGCCGTTGGTTCTATTTAACCTATAGATAGGGCCCTATCAGGTGCTACCATTCCAGGCCAGATTGGACCTGGGAGCAATGGCAATGAAGGGGTGCTCCACATTCCCCAAAGCCCCAGCATCACTGGAAGCTCACCATCAGATTGTTTAGTGTCATATTCAGGACACTCGTTAGTGGGGGTTAAATTTTCAGTTGCTTTTATTTTCACTACTCTCAGTCTATAGCAACAAAGAATTCAAATTTATATCCTCTTTGCCTTCAATAAGTCTGGTTAAACATCAGCTGCTCTACCAACAGAATTAAAAGAATTCATAACCTCAAAACTCCTCTTCGACTCTTTTCTTGAGTGTCACAAAATTAGATTTAAAATATTTCTCTACAAAACTATGTAGTTTTTCATAAAATTATAGTTATAATGTTCATCAATGGTCCAGGAGACTGGGGTTCAATCCCAGGTTGAGTCTTACCAAAGACTCAAAAAATGGTACCTGATGACTCCTTGCTTAACACTCAGCATTATAAGGTTAGGATCAAGAGTAAAGTTGAGCAAATCAGAGAAAGAAGTTGTGCCCTTTCCTACACCTCGGTGTAGTAGCTATTGAAAAGGGAGCCTTCAGGTCACCCTCGACTACGGTTGCCAACTTTTACTTATATTAACATCATAAAATAATATGAAAACTATAATAGGTAAAACTTTTTCTGCTACATAGATTTATCTTTTAGAGTGATGTTGAGTAAATATTATATTAAAATGTTTAATTAACAATGTGAGAAATCAAGGGATAGATGGAAAGAACATACTTTCATATAAAATAATATCAAATTGAATTAATATTTTTCAGTAAAAAATTAAATAGTGATTTGTAGAAAAGTATTAATATTTCTTTATCAATAAATACATTTAGTTATATCTTGGATTATTGGGAAAATAATGTTCGATTATAGAATTAACTTTTATTCCTAAATAAATCTAAACAGTGTTTTAATCAGTAAAAATACAATCCTTGAACATCTATTAACAAGGTTATCTATGCTTATATGATAAAACTCTAAAGGTTTTAATGCCCAGAAATCTTGAAATTCAGTTTCTATTTCTCCTTTTTTTTATGTAGAAAAGTGTCCAGATACTTGGGAAATAGTAGTGGGTGAGGTTTGGTGTTTGGTGTCTTTGTTTAATAGCATATCAACCTTCATGGGTTATTTAATGCCAAAGCCATCCTTCTAGAAGAACAACAATGATGCTATTTAACCCATAGCTGGGAGGATAAGGGGGTTCATGCCTTTACCAAGGGTATTTGTTCGAAAGTGAACATAATAGCAAGACTGGAGTTCAAACTGACTTACAACGATTCTGTAATCCAGTGCTTTAACCATTACACCATAAGGACACCTCACCAAGAGGGTAAGAGATCAAGAGAATACGGTAAATGGGGCAAAGTTTCTATCCCCAGTCAGTGAGCTTCTGCCATGTTCTCCTGTTAACACGTGGCCAAAGATTGTCATGAAACAAAATTATAACCAAGTTTGAAATCATGCAAAAAAAGTAATCACTTCTTTTTTATCTATAAAACCTTCATTTAACCTTCAATTTCAAATTCGGAAAGAAGTAATAGAAAATAAACAAAGAGAATACTTTAATCATTCGGAACGGGAATTTTTTTAAACCTTTACAGTTCAAACCAAGAGCCAAATGTAAAGTTCCATGGGAGTCATAAGCAGTTAGAAAAAAAGGATAATATGAAAATAACGTCTTTACTTAATAAAAGAAACCCGACAAATGCCAACAAGCAGAAACTTAAGAAATCCCAGTGAGAACGAACTAATGCATACTGAAAAGAATACATTCAAGATCAGATCAATAAAATAAGAAACTCGGTAGAAGATAGACTATCACAAAAAGCAGGGCAGACAGTAAGTGAAGTGTGCAATAGGAATAACACCTCTAGAGCAAAACTAAAATCTGCCAGTCAAGAAGAACAGATGCTGATTTGGAACATTTCAAGAATCTGCTTTGAAACTCCCCTAAAGTCACCGATAAATTATGAAAATTATTAATCATCAACAAGATCTCAAATTTGAATAGTTTACTTAACGTAGAAGAAAAAAATTATATGCAGAAAAACTGCAGCTCTCAATGAAATAACCCCAGAAGTTTGGAAGACAAGGAAATTTGATGACTTACTTTAATTTTTTAATGCCATATATAAAAAAAAAACATAATAGAAATATGAACAAAAGGCTGCATCCTCCTCTTCCCTAATTGTTTGATTAAACTGAATAGCATGAAATAGAAACGTTTTTGATAATTAAACCGTACTTACATTTAAACTGCGTGCTTATACTAAAATGAATTATTTGAAATTGAACTGTTTTTGACATTGAAACTGTACTTACACTAAACTGAATTGTTATATATGACTGCTTGAATAGTTTGAAATAGAAATGTTTTAGACAATTAAACTGTGTACTCATGCTAAACTGAATTGTTTGAAATAGAAATGATTATTTACATAAAAATGGATTTGGCATTAAATAACCTACAAAGGTTGATATGACATAAAACCCAACAACCCAAACCAAAATAAGGGTAAAATGTAAAGAAATTTAAAGGGAGGGAAAGGATCAAAAGACAAGAGAGAAAAAAAGTTAGAACAGGGAGAGTAAAAGATTAAATAATGGAGGATGTAAAAAGATATAACGGGAAGGAAAAGGTCTAAAGACAAGAGAGAGACAAGGAAAGAAAAGGGAGGGTAAAAGATTAAATAATGGAGGATGTAAAAATATATAAAGAGAAGGAAAGGGTCAAAAGACAAGAGAGAGACAAGGAAAGAAAAGGGAGGGTAAAAGATTAAATAATGGAGGATGTAAAAATATATAAAGAGAAGGAAAGGGTCAAAAGACAAGAGAGAGACAAGGAAAGAAAAGGGAGGGTAAAAGATTAAATAATGGAGGATGTAAAAATATATAAAGAGAAGGAAAGGGTCTAAAGACAAGAGAGAGACAAGGAAAGAAAAGGGAGGGTAAAAGATTAAATAATTGAGGATGTAAAAAGATATAACGGGAAGGAAAGGGTCGAAAGACAAGAGAGAGACAAGGAAAGAAAAGGGAGGGTAAAAGATTAAATAATGGAGGATGTAAAAATATATAAAGAGAAGGAAAGGGTCAAAAGACAAGAGAGAGACAAGGAAAGAAAAGGGAGGGTAAAAGATTAAATAATGGAGGATGTAAAAAGATATAACGGGAAGGAAAGGGTCAAAAGACAAGAGAGAGACAAGGAAAGAAAAGGGAGGGTAAAAGATTAAATAATGGAGGATGTAAAAAGATATAAAGAGAAAGAAAGGGTCAAAAGACAAGAGAGAGACAAGGAAAGAAAAGGGAGGGTAAAAGATTAAATAATGGAGGATGTAAAAAGATATAAAGAAAAGGAAAGGGTCAAAAGACAAGAGAGAGACAAGGAAAGAAAAGGGAGGGTAAAAGATTAAATAATGGAGGATGTAAAAAGATATAACGGGAAGGAAAGGGTCAAAAGACAAGAGAGAGACAAGGAAAGAAAAGGGAGGGTAAAAGATTCAATAATGGAGGATGTAAAAATATATAAAGAGAAGGAAAGGGTCAAAAGACAAGAGAGAGACAAGGAAAGAAAAGGGAGGGTAAAAGATTAAATAATTGAGGATGTAAAAAGATATAACGGGAAGGAAAGGGTCGAAAGACAAGAGAGAGACAAGGAAAGAAAAGGGAGGGTAAAAGATTAAATAATTGAGGATGTAAAAAGATATAACGGGAAGGAAAGGGTCGAAAGACAAGAGAGAGACAAGGAAAGAAAAGGGAGGGTAAAAGATTAAATAATGGAGGATGTAAAAATATATAAAGAGAAGGAAAGGGTCAAAAGACAAGAGAGAGACAAGGAAAGAAAAGGGAGGGTAAAAGATTAAATAATGGAGGATGTAAAAAGATATAACGGGAAGGAAAGGGTCAAAAGACAAGAGAGAGACAAGGAAAGAAAAGGGAGGGTAAAAGATTAAATAATGGAGGATGTAAAAATATATAAAGAGAAGGAAAGGGTCAAAAGACAAGAGAGAGACAAGGAAAGAAAAGGGAGGGTAAAAGATTAAATAATGGAGGATGTAAAAAGATATAAAGGGAAGGAAAGGGTCAAAAGACAAGAGAGAGACAAGGAAAGAAAAGGGAGGGTAAAAGATTAAATAATGGAGGATGTAAAAAGATATAAAGAGAAGGAAAGGGTCAAAAGACAAGAGAGAGACAAGGAAAGAAAAGGGAGGGTAAAAGATTAAATAATGGAGGATGTAAAAAGATATAAAGAAAAGGAAAGGGTCAAAAGACAAGAGAGAGACAAGGAAAGAAAAGGGAGGGTAAAAGATTAAATAATGGAGGATGTAAAAATATATAAAGAGAAGGAAAGGGTCAAAAGACAAGAGAGAGACAAGGAAAGAAAAGGGAGGGTAAAAGATTAAATAATTGAGGATGTAAAAAGATATAACGGGAAGGAAAGGGTCGAAAGACAAGAGAGAGACAAGGAAAGAAAAGGGAGGGTAAAAGATTAAATAATGGAGGATGTAAAAAGATATAACGGGAAGGAAAGGGTCAAAAGACAAGAGAGAGACAAGGAAAGAAAAGGGAGGGTAAAAGATTAAATAATGGAGGATGTAAAAAGATATAAAGAGAAGGAAAGGGTCAAAAGACAAGAGAGAGACAAGGAAAGAAAAGGGAGGGTAAAAGATTAAATAATGGAGGATGTAAAAAGATATAAAGGGAAGGAAAGGGTCAAAAGACAAGAGAGAGACAAGGAAAGAAAATGGAGGGTAAAAGATTCAATAATGGAGGATGTAAAAATATATAAAGAGAAGGAAAGGGTCAAAAGACAAGAGAGAGACAAGGAAAGAAAAGGGAGGGTAAAAGATTAAATAATGGAGGATGTAAAAATATATAAAGAGAAGGAAAGGGTCGAAAGACAAGAGAGAGACAAGGAAAGAAAAGGGAGGGTAAAAGATTCAATAATGGAGGATGTAAAAATATATAAAGAGAAGGAAAGGGTCAAAAGACAAGAGAGAGACAAGGAAAGAAAAGGGAGGGTAAAAGATTAAATAATGGAGGATGTAAAAATATATAAAGAGAAGGAAAGGGTCAAAAGACAAGAGAGAGACAAGGAAAGAAAAGGGAGGGTAAAAGATTAAATAATGGAGGATGTAAAAAGATATAAAGGGAAGGAAAGGGTCAAAAGACAAGAGAGAGACAAGGAAAGAAAATGGAGGGTAAAAGATTCAATAATGGAGGATGTAAAAATATATAAAGAGAAGGAAAGGGTCAAAAGACAAGAGAGAGACAAGGAAAGAAAAGGGAGGGTAAAAGATTAAATAATTGAGGATGTAAAAAGATATAACGGGAAGGAAAGGGTCGAAAGACAAGAGAGAGACAAGGAAAGAAAAGGGAGGGTAAAAGATTAAATAATGGAGGATGTAAAAAGATATAAAGGGAAGGAAAGGGTCAAAAGACAAGAGAGAGACAAGGAAAGAAAATGGAGGGTAAAAGATTAAATAATGGAGGATGTAAAAATATATAAAGAGAAGGAAAGGGTCAAAAGACAAGAGAGAGACAAGGAAAGAAAAGGGAGGGTAAAAGATTAAATAATTGAGGATGTAAAAAGATATAACGGGAAGGAAAGGGTCGAAAGACAAGAGAGAGACAAGGAAAGAAAAGGGAGGGTAAAAGATTAAATAATGGAGGATGTAAAAAGATATAAAGGGAAGGAAAGGGTCAAAAGACAAGAGAGAGACAAGGAAAGAAAAGGGAGGGTAAAAGATTCAATAATGGAGGATGTAAAAAGATATAAAGAGAAGGAAAGGGTCAAAAGACAAGAGAGAGATAAGGAAAGAAAAGCGAGTAATGTATGAATAAAGATTATAACATAAGCAGCTGTAATACAGATTTTGACTTCTTGCCCAGGGTTGACAGGTTCTTCAGCTAGTATGGATTATTTGCTTTCAGTTCCTTTAAACAGATCCAAAAGGTACCAAATCCATAGAAATATGGATGAGAAATTTCAATGTAAAACAAAATGATCATAACCTATAAAAATATTGGTACAGAAAGAAAAAGAAATATCAATAATCCAGTAAGCCATCTTTCGCATTGTTGAAAAAAGAAAGAAAATAATAATTGAAATAACCCATTTTCGAAGAGATGGAACCAAAATTAGCATACTCTTGTCAGATTAGAGTTGATATTCTCTTCGTGTGGCATTATCAATTTGGGCCGCATGACATGACTTGGATGTTAAATGCATTTGTCCTTAGGAAAAATTTTGCTTTTCATACTGATGTGTTCATCTACTACTACCACTACCAACACAACAACTCTCGGCATCTTTAACTTTTTCTCTTTTACCAAAATCTCTTGATTAGCATTGTTTATTATTTTTATCTATATTCATCCGCTTCAATTTAATAATTGTCGTTTTTTATCTATTTTAAATTATTTCAAGTTGTTTCTGTTTTAAGAAAAGTTATCATGATATATAATCTATCACATTCAAAGACATTTTCTTATGGCCGCTATTGTTAACATTTTTATATTTTAAAATTTGTGATGACAAGAATCTGTATATTAAAGAATAACTGTGTTATATATATATATATATATATATATATATATATATATATATATATATATATATACACACACACTCACCTAGACACACACACACAGATATATATATACATATATATATATATATATATATATATATTTATATGCACATACACTTGCAGACACACACACACACTACCAGTTAAAAGTATTTGACCCACTCGTCACAAATTTTTTCCTCATCCTCAAAGTTTTATTTTAAATAAAACAAGTTAAGCACCATAAATGTTTTATTATAAATACACGTCTTCCTCAGTAACTTTGACTTTAATATAACCAAATATCTAGTGAAAAAATGATTTGAAAGGATTGAATAAAATATTTTCCAGAAGTTACTTTATAAAACTACTTGAACTCACATTAGACTATATTGTGTTGAATGACTACTCGCTAGGTACTATCTGTTTTAACAATGCAGAGGACAATTGCATCAAAGACACCAACTTGGATGACAGAAGGCTGACTGCTCCAAATATCACTACACAACTGAACCCTTGTTGTGAAAAATGTGTCAACATCCACTCTGAGGAGAAGACTCTATGAAGTCGGCCTATATGGCAGAATTGCTATCAAGAAAGTACTGTTAAGGAAGGAAAACAATGTCAAAAGGCTCTGGTGGGTCAAGGCGCACGATGACTCAACCCTAGAGCAGTGGAATCAAGTCCTTTGGACTGACAAAGGAAGGTTCAAAATTTTGGGGTCAAATGGGAGGGTCTATGTGGGACCTTTGTCAACCTTAGTTGGTGAAAGAGCTACTGTTCCTGTATCATACCAAATATAAAGCATGAAGGAGGCTATGTTAGGGTGGAAGAGAGGAGACTTTTGCCAATAACAAAGTTAGGGAATTGTACCAGGTGAAGGTCAAACTGAATCAGACCAGCTATCACAGCATATTTCAGCATCATGTGATCCCATCTGGAACATGGGTTGTGGCTTTTTAGTTTCTACTCATACAAGATAATGGCCAAAAGCGTACTTTTAAATTCTGCCAGAGGTACATTAAAAGTAAAGAGGAACAGCACATCCTTCAACTGATGTCTTCACTGGCACAATCAGTGGACTTAAATCCCATTGAACTTGGGTCGGATAAACTTGGGCAAAAAGTCAGAGCTAAACAACCTACAAGTACAGCTAACCTCTGGTAATTCTTACCAGGAAATTGGACGGAACTATTTTCAGGCTACCTCTAGTCTTTGGTGAGAAAAATACTGAGAATCTGTGAAGCAGTGATAGCAGCCAAAGGAGATCATTTTGATAAATCAAAAGTTTAAGAAGTCTTTTGTGTTTTTTTGGTTTAATTTGCTCTTAATATAACTCAGAAAGATTTGTATTTAGAATGACAAATAAAACCACTGTGGTGCTTGATTTGTTTCATTAAAAATAAAACTTTTAGGATGAGAAATGAACTTTTTAAGGGTTGCTAAATACTTGCGACTATTAGTACGTGGGGCATTCAATAAGTTTCCAGACTTTTTTTTATACAGGCATTTAAAATTGTCATAGACTCTTGAAAATTCAGTATGTTATTGCTATACATCTTATGAGATGACTGACCAATTTTTATGATTTCAGCTTTCAATGAACAGCTACAGCAGTAATTGGAATACACCCTACACAGCGAGTGAATTTCAAAAATGCGATCAGGACGTGAGGACACTTTATAAGAACGATATGCAGTAAAATTCTGTTTTAAACTTGGAAAAAATGCAACAGAAACCTATGGAAGATACCCTGCAACAACAATTACCGACGCCGACTACGCCGATGACATAGTGATACTGGCAAATACACCTGACCAAGCCGAAACACTACTGCATAGTTTGGAACGAGCAGCAGCAAGCATAGGCCTCCATGTTAATGCACACAAAACGGAATATATGTGCTTATGTGCTATAACCAAACGGGGGGACATCTCCACTCTAGAAGGAACCTCACTTAAACTAGTAGACAAATTAACATACCTAGGAAGCAACGTCGAATCAACTGAAAAGGGACATCAAAACGAGATTAACGAAAGCATGGACAGCTATCAATAGGCTATCGATTATATGGAAATCAGACCTAACCGATAAAATGAAACGCAGTTTTCTTTCCAGGTAGCGGTCACATCGATACTGCTATATGGATGCACTACATGGACGCTAACAAAACGTCTGGAGAAGAAACTAGATGGCAATTACAGAAGAATGCTGCGTGCAATCCTGAACAAGTCCTGGCAGCAACACCCCACAAGACACCAACTGTACGGGCCACCAGCACCCCTATCACGAAAACTATCCAAGTTAGACGAACCAGACATGCAGGACACTGCTGGAGAAGCAGAGATGAACTCATAAGAGATGTAC